>LPNX010978706.1:157851-176202 GCA_001517045.1 Pseudotsuga menziesii | reverse complement strand
GACAAGGCATGTTGTTTGTAGTTTTCAGAAACTCTCATCAAAACTCTAACTATGTTAGGGATTGTACAAGCACAGTCCTTTAGAGCAGCCCTACCCTCTAGTGTTGTAGAAAGAATGTCCAGAATCGCCAGGGAAGTCTCTAAACAGGGGATTGTTGCATAAGGAAGAAGCTCGACCAACTGTACAACTAATCCAATACCCACAACCTGAATCCTCACCTGCTTGCAAGAACATATAATTCTAAGCAAACTGAGTCCTGCTGCCATATCCCTTGGATACTTCTTGTCCTTCACAAGCCTCAACAAACCGAATAGAAGCCTAAAACTCGAAACGTTCTCAGACTTCAGATCTTCGATATCCACCAGAGTTTCAATGAGCTTTGCTGAATTTATTCTTGTCTCCATGGTACCCTCGTGCAGAAGGTCCACCATTAGAGAGATCTTTGCCGGTTCTGTGAGGCTTGTTTTTAGTAGCCAAACCAAACAAATTAGTGAAATATTAAGGAAAGATATGAGATGTGCACGAGTATATATACATGAAGACACTATAAATGTTCAATACCGTCCCCAGTGAAGTTCTGCAATGTATGCGCCGAGGATAAGAGTGACCCAAATCCCACCAGACCAATTATTGACATTCCTTGAAGAATTCAAAGTGCCCTCATGCATTTTATTGTTTCTCAAATTGGAGACAATACCATAGAAATCCATTCTTTCAAAGATCTCATATAAACCTGTAACCAAGCATCAACATTCCAAAATTAATTTAAACAAAACATAACAAAATAAAAATTCATAAAGTAGGGATTTGCAACTTACCTTCTTTCATATCCTCATATCTTGCAGGTGGGACTGATCACAATCAACTCTCCAACTACAACCTCTACCGTAGCAATAGCCATGGAATCCTCTCGGCATCCTCCTTCATGTCCTGTCCTGCACATATACAAAACCAATTCTAAATTCCCATTCCTTCTTGTCCTACACATATACAAAAACCAATTTTAAATTCCCATTGGCTTTCTGGAAGAAGAATGTTATTATCATACAAGGCTACTGATAATTTGAAATGATTTTTAATGTACCAGCCACCGCCTAATCCCATTGCATTCCATTGCATTAAATGATATGATAAATTCACATTGGATTTTTGAACCAGAATGCCGTTATTATACAAAAGGCTACTAATGATTTGAAATGCTTTATAATCTCCTGGTCCACCATTAGAGAGATCTTTACCGGTTCTTTGCTGGTTCTAGTCTGCCCTTTAGCCTTCCTGAGCTTCTCCAGAAGCTCCTTCACTCTCTCCTGAACATTTTCGGCCTGTTTTTTCTGCATCATATATCTGTGTGAGAACCACTTGTAGATGAGATGGGAGAGGGTCGTGTTTGGAGTAAGAGAGACATCCCAGAGCTCCTGCATAGTTGTCGGACAGATGTAATGATGCCCTATTGAAAACCACTGCAAAATATTGGATCGTTCATAGGTCTGGCCAGTACAAAGGGTAACAGGATCCTGCATAGGTTCCAGAGAAATGGGGCAAATGAACACGGAGGGCACATCAGAGAAATCTAGCTCTTCAATCATCTGTTTCAACGAAATCCCATCCTTCTTCCCATTGATCTTGTGATCAAAACCCAAATCATGGAGGTTCTTGCTGCGTGGGAAATGGACAAAACGTGTTAAGGTTGTTCCATCAGACAGAAAGGCAACCGCTCGCATATTGCACAGCTTCAGAATGATGGGAGATCCATATTGCTTGGAAAATGAAAGATCATCGAGCATCCTTCTCTGATTAATCTCTTCTCCACCTGTTCCCGCTAATTTGGACATTTTAAAGAATTTAAAGGATCTGTCGCTTAAGCGACGCTTAGCACCATTGACCAATTAAGTTTATTTATTTAAATGATTGACCAATTTGAAGCGCCGTCGCTTAAGCGACACTTATGAGGACATCCGTCGCTTAAGCGAGGCTTATGAGCCTAGGTGTCGCTTAAGTGACGCTTATGACAAAATTTAAAAAAAAAAAAATTAACTTTCTGATTTTTGGTAGGTTTAAAAGAAAAAATCCACGCGCCGTCGGAAGTAACCGTCAGATTTTGGATCGAAATGTAGTAGTGATTGAGTTCTCATCTGGCTTAACAGCCTAATATATATGAATTACAAATAGTTACAAATAACTACCTATCGGTTCACTCAACCGACACGACCTTAGGTGGCCGTCCTAATCTCTAACTAATCGGTTGATCGACTAAGTCGGCTATCGTTCAAGTTGGCTTACCGAATTTCTCCTCCAACATCTCCCCCATGAACAAAATGTTTCTTCATCCCGAAGAAACAGGGAGGTACACAAAATTTCTTTGTCCGTCTAAGTAGTCATTCTTTGTGCTTGGTCTTCATGGGATGTGAGGTCTGATGGTTGGTCTTTTCTGTACATAGACTTTGACAATTGCTTCAACTGTCACTACCAGTTGATGTTGGAAATGCGTCCAACTCTGCAAATTTTTTTGTATGTCGATGGTTAGTGTAGTCAGGCTCGATAAGATCGGCATTTTCTCTTGTATGGAAACTTCCGCTATTTTTTCCATGTCAAGACCCATAAGCTGGTCCTTTTTCTCCCATGTCTCCAGTAGTATTTTCATCTATGGGCAGATGATGTCTACTTTTTCTAGGTTTGGAATGGCTTATTGCACCCACTGATGTGCTTCTCACTCGAGCTTCTGCAGTTTGGTTGTTTCAAGCACTATATGATCTTCAATTGTGCTTCTAAGTGTTGCGTCAGTGCTTTTCCTTTTCTCAAGCGCTTGGATCTCTTGTCGGGTCTGCCTGGTTTGCTGATAGAATCGCTCGTAGTAAGTAGGCCAGTCTTGCAGTATTTCTTCTGTGATGACTTACTCCTCCATGTGATCTTGCAACACCTTGTATGCTTCTGAAAAGGCTGTGTGGTGCTCCATCAATAGTCGAACAGTTTCTTCTTTCTGCTCCTCTTTTGTGTCCTGAATTTGTGTCTGCAGCGCCAACACCACGCTCTCAAACAGCTAATAAGATCTTTCTAGTGGTTTGTCGGTGCCAACCTCTACTGGTCGATTTTACTTCGGTGTTCTTGGCTTTTAGTCGTCTGGTTGCTCTGTTGCTCTCTCTGTTTGAATTGCGGTGAATGATCCTTTGGCAGTTTAGTATTTATAGTTGAAGCGTTGGATGTTTTTTACGAGGAATGTATTAATGGCGAACGTGATGGTCCAGCAAGAACACTTGAGTGTGCGTTAATGGTGATTTGGTTTTGGCACTCGAAGTCATGAATGTGCGATGGGACTATCGAGGTTGTTGGTCAATGTCGGTTATGAAAGTGGTCAATGGTATCATGTCGATGGGCATGATGTCAATTTTAAAAATGGTCGTTCTCTGCCATAGTTTTGTGTGTGTATCGGTAATATTTTTCTTTTTGGTTTTTTAGATTTTTATAGCTTTTTTTTAACCGTTATGGAGGTTATATGTGTGTGTTTTTTTTAGTTTCTGTAGCATTTTAGTTGGGCCCCATTAATGAGTTTCCGAAATACTATTCCCTGTAATGTCCTTAGTCAGACTGATCCATTGGCATGTATTTCTTCGACAACATAAGGTCCCATCCATTCTATATAGAGCTTTTAGGTTTGCCTTTTACTCGACTATTCAAGTAAAGCAAGGTCTCCTACCGACAAGTTTTTGTTTTTGATGTTTCTATCGTGCCATGCTTTTTGTTGCTGTTTCTGGATTTCTTGATGTTGTATCACCATTAGTCAGTGTTCTTTGAGTTTACTTAGTTGCAATAGTCGGTCCTTTCTTTCTTGTTCGACATCGACATGTAAAATCTCTGCGATAATAGGTGTTTGTTGTCAGAAGTGTAGTGGAACTACTGTTACGGAGAGAAATTCCTATGGCTTGGGGTACCACAACAGACACTTGACTCCAGAAATCAATCCTTTCCAAGATGTAATAAAAATTAAATATCTAACACTAAAGGATCAAAACTCGTACCTTATTCCAGACGGTTGAAGTAGATCCCTGTTGAGCTTCTAACTTCCACTTGAATTGATAAATTACTTCCTCAACAACAAGTAAACAAGACAAGCATACTATATATATTGGTGTTAGATCTATTCTAGCATATATAATCAACAATGTATAAGAATTTGAAAAAATCCATGGATAAAATATTAATTCAAACATACATTATTGGACATGAAAAGATATTTCTAGTAATATAAAATCAGAGATTACAATGGATACAACCTCTGTCAGCACGTCTGCAAATCGGAGAAACTGAATCCCCCACTTGGGCCTCCACCACCTCAATCCTCCATCTCTTAATAGCAAGCTCACAAGAAAAAGGCAAGCTTGGGAAGAACACAAAAGTGCTCCAAGGGACAAAGGGATGCAGACTCAAGCACAAGTTCCGGAAATAATGGACTATAGTTTCCTTGCCCTCAATTCTCTCCTTTGCCTTCAATGTACCAAAGAGTTCCTTATATAACTTTTCAAAGTGGTAATGAAAGGTCAAATCCGAGCAATCTCAAGGCATAGGGAAGGCCAGGAGTCAAGTGAGTTGGATCCATGTCAAGGAAAACTCCAAAAGGATTTGGATTATGCACACATCCCGATGTACACGGTTTTAGGGGTCAAACCCGCGTATATACGCGATTACAGGTTTAAAAGTCGTGTGTATTAATTTTCACATGTTTTTAGGGATGGTCAAGGAAACATCAAAGGAAAAAAATGGCCTAAGGGGTCTAAGGAGTCTGCAGAGGGACATGGGAAGGCCATACAAGTGTGATTCACCTGGAGTGGTAAGATCAGCTATAACAAATGTCCACTAATGTGTGAGGTCAGAGGGGTCATACGATGGCCGAAATACATTATTAGTCCATCCCAGAAGTGGAGTGATGAAGGATCCCAAATGGAAGACCAGCCACCCAATCAACATAGTACAATGATACAACTCTGCATATAACTGCAAATACATATAGCAGTCCCGGATACATAAGAGTAAAATGGCCATGAATAGGCATGATACAAGATATCACATAAGTGGTCATCACCACGTACAATATACATAGATCAGAATATCAATGATGAAGATATACAATGGACCATGATCTCCATAATGGATGAAGATATATAATGGATCAAGATCTCCATAATGGCTGAAAATGTTTGACATATACTGGAATCAAGTCACGAGAGCTGAAATCTCATGAACACTGGCACGATCAAGGAGGTAGCATATAATAGATGCCACCAATATGGAAGGTCTTCTACACAAACCGCTACGAGTACATGTCCTACTATGTGAATTGAGGTGTCGAGGTCGAACATAGTAGTCCATCGTCTGATTACCGGTCATTGATGTATACTGTTAACAGACGCGAGATCACCCACCGATAATGAAAATGGGAATCAAGGTACTAGAGTGCAAACTAACAAGTGTGAATAAATGTGTTGAGGTCAAACACTTGAGAGGATCCATCGATCAGGGGACATTGATGTATTCCCAAATACTGTCAATGGCGAGAGAACCTACCACTGATGACTGCAAGTCTCAAGGCACTCAAAAATGACTCTAGATTCTAATCCCAGAATAAATGATTTGAAGTCAATGGGATGAAATCTGCTGGAATGAGGGCATTAAGGCATCCCCCATCATCCAACACGAGGTACTCAGCAAAGCTGTATGATGTGGAAGGACTCGATCATAAGGTGCATGAACTAGTAACCGTACCGAGAATGGCCTACATGCAAAGTCAAGATAACTAAGAAATGACCGACTCAAGTTTCAACTTCCTTCGAACAAGAGCATAACAATGAATGGTGACTGAATAAAGGTAGCATATACTTGATATACAAAACTGGGACATCTCTGCAACACAGGAGGCATCGACAGAGGCTCCATGGGGACTGGAAGCTTAACCATTTGGTGGAGATAAACTCAGATAAACGAGTACAGCTCCTACAGTCAAACTATAAACCCAACCAACGGATGTGATATACAGTGCTCTATTCAAAGGCGACATGACTCGACAGCTGCCAAAGATAACATCTTTCCTTGTCTGACTTTTTGGTTTTTTGATTTTTTTTTTGAAATTTTTGAAATATTTAAAAAGCTTGAAAAAGAATAAAACTGCTTTATAGTTACAGACTAGGAGGAGACGAGTGTCATAGGGGAAAACAAACTAGTTCCAAGTAGTGGAACATACCTATGCTCAATGCAAGGATACCTGTGTAGGATAGCGACACTCGGGGGAAAATCCCCTCCCGATAAAAAAAGGGAATCAAGCTGCAAAGGATATATAAAATGGCTCTGCATGGCTAGACATGAGACAAGCTCGGGCTATATGGCTGAAACGCAATGTCAGGGAAGCCGACATAAAGCTCAATAAGGCAGATAAAGCTCATGATAATGCAATTACAACTTGACATAAGGGAGTCCTAAGGGAAATAGGCCAGCAAAAGATCAAGAGGAGTATGAGGCTCTTGCGAAATGTCATGGCAATACTATACAATGAACTCCCACACCCTAAAGGACAAAATGTCAGCATGGGCACCAAATGCAAATAAGGTGCTAACTAGGGTACCCATGTAAGGTCAAGCTCTACCACTCATATCATGCCACTTCTAAAACAGCAAGAAGGTTTCATGACATAATAGAGTGGATTCGTACCTAAGGCTATAATGAAACGGTCATAAGGTCATGCAAAATGCAAATGGTGATGAAACCTAACCTATATGCCTGTTTAGACATGACACCTGAGATCGACACAAACGGGTCAATCCAATGGCTGAAACGACACTCAAAAAGGTCTCCTACATCATAAAATAGGTCAAAAACGGTCCAAAATGATTAGAAATGGTCCAAACTATAGGAAAGGGCGTAAAAATTTTCAAAAATTTGAAAAAAATCTATAAATAGTAAAAAATTCAAAACATTATAAAACATTTGAAATTTTTACCCAATTCAGCTAAGATTTCCAACGGCGAATTCCAGGAGATCCAGCCGGCGGAATCCACTACCGTTTCTTCCAGGTACTTACCTATGCTCTTCTCTTCCATTTTGATGCAATTTTTATCAAATTCCATGGTTATTTGAGATTTCTAGGCCAATCCAAAATATGTGCTACAAATTTGAGGGTTTTTCTGTGTATAGGGCTGGATATACGCAGAAAATGCCCTCATAGTCACGTACTTATGCAGTTGTTTGGAAAACAGTCGCATATGCGGCCATGCATGAGGTTTTTTAAGTATTCTAATGGGAAAACTTGTAATTTTTTGTGCAGGATGGTCCTAGAATGGAGAGAATGTGAACACAGTGTTGTAGAGGAGGCAGTAAGGGCCGATATAATGGCTCAACAAGCGCTATGTACATGTGGGCTCTACAAATTTTGGTGTCTTGGTGGCTTAAGGGCCAAACCAGGACTATTGCAGATGCTGGTGGATTACTGGGATCCAGACTCTGAGTCATTCCAGATAGATGGGATGTCCCTCACCATAGAGGTGGAGGACATATACTTTATTACTGGACTTTCTCGATGTGGGGAAGTAGTGAACCTATGTTCTTGCAGGCCCGAAAGTGGCTTGACTATAGATGAGTACATTGCGGTGTACTGCTATCTGGACACGGAGAAGGTCGGGAGTCAGATCCCAACCAACTCTATACAGGTGGTGGGCCTAAAGGCCATCCTACTGACACTAGGCAGGATAGCAGGCTTGGCTTCACTCCACCAGGCCTCGCGGCCTCTGATGTTCTATGTAGTGGAGTGCATGAGACCCACGGTTTATGACTGGAGCACTACACTATTGAGCAACATGAAACACCAGCTCAGTGAGTGTAAGATGGGCAGAGTGCGAAACTTCGGTTTCAACAGCATATTGAGCACGTTTTTCTTCGAGCATGTTCCAGGATTGAGCCCCAAAGTTGATGTTCCTCTACACAGGGTTCAAGATCCGGCCCAACGGCGTTGGGCGGATGCGATGCGCAGACTGGGGGGAGGTAGGGTGTTCAACCCTTATCCAGCTGAGTTATTTCTGTGGTGGTGACGATAGATAGTTGTCATCGATGACTACCCCTATATGGGGATAGATTTTCGGGGGGACCCGAACATGCCGCTACCACCCGGATCGACATACGGTGACATAGGTAACAAATCTCTACCCTCTCTTTAAATTTTTGAGTTATTTAATTTTTTTGTGTTTTCTAATTATATGGAATCAAAAGACATGTTTTTGGGTGACAATACATAGTGACATCTACCATATGCATGCAGATGTGGGACCACGGTGGCCTGAAGGCTTCCCTCGTCACAGAAGGAGGGGAAGAGGAGATGATATCATGGGTGTGGATGCAGAGCGGATGCTCTAGAGCATTCATACCTACTTTGTGAGGCTGACACACAGATTTCCCATGGCGCAAGTCGAGGACTTTCCTGAGGCTATGCAGCATCAGGTGGTGGGTGTACCACGAGCATGGGTGCGATTATTCTGACGGCTAGCTAGAGCTGTAGTGACCTTCCATGATCACAACCCCCCTCCTCCTCCACGGGCTTAGATACCTAGGAGTATTATATTTTGTATTACCTTGTATTATATTTTACTGGCTCGAGAGCCCCATTTTTGTATCATGACACTATGTATTACCACATTTTGGATATTTATAAATTTTTTTATGATGATCGGTTTATTTATTTACATGTGTAAAAAATTTTGTTTGTGATGAATTTACTGTGTATGAAACAAATGCCAATCTAACACGTAGTTAGCATATGAGTCAGCAACTTGATTATTAATTCTTTAAATATGTATGTATGTTATATTATCAAATTTTCATTCTAATAATCTCACACATAAGAATATTCTTAATAACGTCGGATCTCTAACATGGTACAAACCATTAATAAGATGTGACACTACTAACTCCGAATCAAGACGTACCTCAAGAGAGAGAACACCATGTGAAATGGCATCTCATAGAAGCTCAATAATGGCACTATATTCAACAACATTGTTTGAAGATGGCCATAAACATACGCCTCCTGAAGACAGTACCTGACCCATAGGAGTATAAATCACCCAAGCAGCAGAGGCTGAGTGTTGAGTGTGACATCTCGCACCATCCATGAATCCTATGTAGGTGGAAGATTCCATTGACATCTACCAAAAGAAACGAAAAATAATCACAAACCTGATCACTATAAGAAAAAGACCTAACTATGCAAAACTGTACAATAATATACAATAACCAGCCTTGGCTGAAAATTATGCATAGTACTTTTTGAGATAGAGCCCATTCCTGGGCTCCACCAAGGCCGTTCCCTCATAATCCACTAACTCATAAGCGCCCTTCTCTAACACACGTTTGACGATGTAAGGACCATGCCACATGGGGTTAAACTTTCCTGCCCCCAAGGGTTCTTTCGGTTGATCCCACAAAAGGACCAAGTCTCCCTCACTAAACCTCCTTGGACGGACAGACTTATCGTATAGGACATTTACGCAATGTTTATTTACTTCTAGAGCCACCAAGGCATCCCGACACTGTTCATCAAGTTGCTCAAGGTGGACCAAACACTCCTCCAATGGGGAAGTGTCTGGTAAGAGTTCTACGGCTAGCTTCAAAGAAGGAATCTCGCATTCAACTGGCAATACTGACTCCACTCCATGTACAAGTTGATATGGAGAAAAACCCGTGGCAGTCTTAAAAGTGGTTCTATACACCCACAAAGTAGGATATAACATGATGTGCCAATTATTCTTGCTTTGTGCGATGGTTCGTTAGAGAATGGATTTGAGTGACTTGTTCACTGCTTCTACCTGTCCATTCGCTTGAGGATAGTAAGAGGAGGAATGCTCTTGCTTGTACCCTAACTTTGATGCCAAATCTTCCATCATACGATTTTGAAAGTGCGAGCCATGGTCAGTGACAAGCTCTTTTAGAATCTTTAACTGAGTAATAATATGGTTGAATATGAAGTGCGCGGCTATCTCACCGTCCGATTTAACTATAGGCATTGCCTCAGCCCATTTCTCAAAGTAATCAACATCCACTATGATATGATGATGCCCCCCAGCTGAAGCTGGGTTGCAATCCATAAAATCAAGCCCCCACTTGGTGAAGGGACCGGTGGTGATGATGAAATGTAATGGGGCAGGTTTCGAGCGCATATTACATGCAAACATCTGGCAAGGGTGGCACCTCTTGACTGCATCTACACAATCCTTAAAGATCGAAAGCCAAAAATAACCCTCTCTTAAGATTTTTTGGGCTGTAGAAAGCCCAGATAAATGACCACCACACACCCCTCCATGGCAATCATTTAGCACTACCTCAACCTCCTCATGAGTTAAACAAAAATGGAATCTACCCCACGACAGTACAAAGTGTTACCCACTATGAGGTAATTCTTAGACACGTGACGTAATCATCATCGTTCATCCTGTCAGAGGTGAGTAGGGACTTTCAATGTTTGTAAATATATAATGATATCCCCATACCATGGGTCTAAAGTTGAGATTAAGAAGATGTGTTCATCGATAAACGTATCTTCACAAACAAACTCCTCGGCCTCGCTTGGGAAATCCGATATAAGCTCTGCAAAAATTAGCGATTTCTTCGATTTTTCCAAAACAAACTCGAGATCGAATTCTTGCAAGATGACAATCCATTTATTATATTTTCCCCCAATCATCCTTGGAGTGAGGACGAATTGAAATGGATTGACATGGGCTACAACCAAGGTCTGGCGAAGGAGAATATAGTGTCTCAACCATTGAACCGCATGTATGGTAGCTAAAGAAAGCTTCTCAACATGAGAATAATGAATCTCTGCGTCAATAATATTCCAGATCAGATAGTATATGACATGCTTTTGGAGCTCCTCATCCTCTTGAACCAAAACCATACCAATCATCTCCATGGACGCGGCCACGTAAGGTAGAAAATCACAGCTATAGTTTGGGGGACTAATCACCGAGGCCGATGCTATGGCTTGCTTGAGTGCATCAAAGGACTCCTGGGCTCACTCATCCCAACAAAAGGTGGTGTCCTTCTTCAAAAGATGCATGAAGCCTCTAGTCAAATTGGAAAAATTGACAACGAATCTCCGTAAGAAGTTTTCCATGCCTTGCAAACATTGAAGATGACGAATATTTTTCGGGGGAGACAACTGAAGTATTTCCTCTACCTTCAAAGGGTCGACTCTTATACCCTCTTTAGACATGATGAATCCTAACAAGCGACCTAACTTCACACAAAAGATGCACTTGTGAGGATTTAACCGGACCAAATAATGGCGGCATCTTTCAAATACCAATCTCAAATGATAAGAATGAAGCATTCTCATACGAGAATGAGCAGTAAGGTCATCCAAAAACACTTCGATAATCGATTTGAGATCGTGGAAGATCAAGGTCATGGCCTGCTGAAAAGTAGCTCTGACATTCTTAAGGCCAAAAGGTATTTTTTGATATGCAAAAGTTCCCCAAGGACAAATAAATGTAGTCTTATGTTGGTCCTCAGGTTTCATTTGTATCTGATTATATCCTGAAAACCCGTCCATAAAGGAAAAAACCTCGCTACCCGCACACTCATCCAAAATATGATCAATAAATGGTGTGGGGAAATTGTCCTTAGGACAGGCACAATTCAAATCACGGAAATAAGTACATATGCGGATTACTCCCTACTTCTTATCCACTAGAACGGGGTTTGAAACCCACTCTGTCAAGGGAATGGGATAGATAAAACTAACTTTCAACAGTTTCTCTATCTCTGCCTTAATCGCGGGTGATTTCCTAGGATTCACCGCACGTAAGCATTGTCGAACAGGCTTAGCGTTGGGATAAGTCTTAATCTTGTGTTTGACAATATGAGGGTCGATACCTAGCATTTCATCGTAAGACCAAGCAAAGATATCATGAAATTCTTTAAACATCTCGGTATATTCTTGAATCTCAGCATGGGAACATTTTTCCCCAATATAGATATTCTCTATCTTGCCAAGATCACGAGAGATATTGATACGAATCGTTGGAGATATATTTTCCATGTTTCCATTAGCCATTAGACTAGGAGAGCTTAATGGAACCATAGGACTACCAATTCTCTCACTAAGAACCTCCCTAAAGTCCTCACACTCCAAGCGGTCAAGCTCGGGAAGAAATTAAGATCTATGATGGAGCTCTTCCCATAGTGACTCAACTCCCGACATAGCCTCAATAATCACTTCATATGAAGGGAAAACACTATCAAGGCAGTCGTGCACATGAGAAGACTGCACTGCCCATGCAGGCAACACATAAGGGTCCTCCTCCTCTGTCCGCAAAGGGGAAGGACTAGGCTCTACAACACTCTCAAGATTAGCTTGATAAGATACCATAGTTGCAGGCAATGACATGTCTGTCATGATGGGCTCACTCGGAGTACTCAGTGTAGGAAGAATCCAAGGATCTTCCATATGACTCATGCAAAAAGGAACTGATCTCATAGATGTCTAAGCCTCACCGGAACTAGACCCTATCATGAGGATCGGTGCAGGACAACTAAAACTTCCCATAAGGGATGGATACATGCCTACACCCACACTCCCAGTTGCCAATTGAGAGTGCTCTATGATCGGGATCGAAGCTCCCAAAGATGTGGTAACCGACAGATTCTTGAATGACGTTTAATTAAACATGACTATATTCCCGTTAAATGGAAAGCATACAACACGAAATAGGGAAGAAGCTACGGCTTGCATACTGTACATCCAATTCCTACGCAGCAAGAGATTGTAGTCAAGGGGCACATCAACCACCTCGACCTCTATCGCAACGGTATTTCCTCCCAAACGTACCTTAAGGGAAGGAAGGATCCCATGCGGCCTAAATGATCTCCCATAGAACGCAGTTAACATGGTCACTGATTTACACAACTTAGGAGAACCTAAACCCTTCCAAAATGATAAAGACATCACAGAAGCAGCAGCGCCTTCGTCAATCACAGTGCGCTTGACGGTCATGTTAAGACATTCTACGCAAGCAAGGCTGAAGTCCTACGGTTTCAAATTTAATCACGGAGGAAGAATTATCATCATCCACACCAATGGCAGAAAGCAAAGACTTCCTTTGCAAAGGACAACTCTGAAGCACTTCCAGTGCATACATCGCACAAGGAGTGTGGCCCAAATCCTCGACAACTGAATAGTTCTGGTCGGCTCAGGAATTAGGATTGTGCCCTGAATGCTTAAGGACTCCCTTAGGAATTCGAGGAGCAGCTTCAGGTTTATCCACAGGTTTCTCAATACGCAAAGGAGTCCCTGGTGGATCAGGTTCCTTTCCTGGGCTGGGTTGTGACGAACCATAGTCTTTTGCATGGGTCACAACTTTCGCAGCATGTACCATGTTAATGCAACCATGACCACTACCCTCCGGCGGATATTAATCACCATCAGAATGATCATGGGTCCTCGAGTTCATATTTTGATTATTAGGTAAAGGTTTAGTCAGCACAGCTGGGCCTTGTGCCAAGAATCTCGAGGCTTCATCGATATGAGGGCACAAGTAAGTGAGGTGATTTTCCTTACATAAATTGGAAGGGAATTTAACCTTACATTTAGCTTGCTTGTCCCCCCCAGCGTTACGGGCATTCTTGTCATTATTATTAGCATTTTCATTCCTATTCCCACCCTTACGATTATTCTTACCCTTATTTTTATTCCATCCGGGCTGCTGGTTACCCTTCTGGTCTGACGATTGCATTGAAAGCACACTCACTGTTTGGGCGGGTTGAGACGAAGCCGTGGCTTGTCCTAAAGTAGATTGGTTGATTGACAATTGACTAACTTGTTTTGCAACCGAATCCGCAGGTTTAGCACTCGCACAACCAACAACGCCATCGACATGTGGCCTAGGTTTAACTTTGGGGTCAAAACTAGAACGTAGAGCATTGGGAATGATCTCATATAACAAACCGAACTGAGCATAAATCAAGTCCAGTTCCTGCGCCCTAAAAATTGCTTGTTCCTCATTTTGCACTCTGGATGTAGAAACATCCTTCACTATATACGACAATAACGACTTAAGGAACCATTCGAGGAGGAATTTCGGCAGTATAAAGGCTTTAATTAACCTCTTTCGTCTACACCACTCTTGAATATGATACGAGATATTTGTGGCTTTATCCTGCCAAAATGTCGACAAGAGTTCAGTACCAACGTCATAACGCACTGGTAGCTGGAAGTGGTTAAGAAACGTCATCGCTAGGTCATCGAGCAAAGCGAATGCCACCCTAGGTAGCTCTATATACCATTTTGCGGTAGGCCCTGTAAGGGTGCGTTGAAACAACCTTAAACGGATAAAGTCCTGGTGTAAGGAATTCAAAGAGAACCATAGGTGAAAGGTAGTAACATGTTCGCTCAGATCCTCTCCCGGTTTGCCCTTGAACTTGGGTATGTCTGAGGGAATCTTAGTAGGGACAGTCGGCCAAGCCAGGTCGTGAGCTATAGGATCATTTGTCAATATCGACAAGTCAGGAAGATTTAGCGTTGCAAGGAAAGGGATCCTAGGATGATGAGGTCGATGGACCGCTCCCTGATAGTTCTGATTCACATAGGTCTGATTACCACCATGGCCTTGGCCATAGTGCCCTCCTCCCATTTGACCCACATAGGGTGGCATGGAAGCACCATAGTGTGGTGTACCTGTACCATTTGGAGAGTAAGCAAATTGTTGATACCCACCCCCATAAGGTGAAGACGTAATTTGGAGAGTAAGCAAATTGTTGATACCCACCCCCATAAGGTGAAGAACCCTATCCATACTGCGTCCCATAATAGGGTCCATAAGTCATCGCATGAGATGTCCCATGAGACACTCCATAAGTAGTAATATACGCTCCAAAAGTAGGAATATACATTCCGGAAGTAGGAATATGACCTCTAGAAGTATGACCATGACCTCCTGAAACAACAGGCGGTGCATGTACCTGAGACACAACTGGTCTAGTAACAGGAGTACGGACATAACTCATAGCAACATTCCGGCCCGAAGGACCATGTGAATGAGGTGGAAGGTGAACATTCGAAGAACTAGGGACAGAGGATGAAGGGATCTGTGTAATTATGTACGTGTTATTCCCTATATTCACTTGTCTCAGATCTGGTATCCTAATAGGATCACTAACCCTAGACCTAGGAGGAATATGTGATATAGCTTCCACCGCTGGGATGGAAGGTGCAATGTGACTTGTGCTCCCAAACCTCTCCGCATGGTAAGGAATGAGAGTGCCCCCATGCATAGTGTTAGTTTCAAACTCAAATTCGACATGGAATGCCAAATCATGTGTGAGAAAACCAGACATACCATAACTACCATAACTAGTGCTCATGGGTTCAAAATGAGTCTTGTCATCCTCCGGCATTCCATACTGGCGATGCGTCAATGGGGAATCAACCCTAGAGTAAGTAGGTCTATCATGAAAGGTTCCTATCTTAGAAATCATAGGACCTAACTCAGTCAAGTTGGGTAAAGGATCATAGTTAGGAGTAAACTCCCCATCTTCCACATGAATGGGAGAAGGTGGTTCAGGAATACCTTCTATATGGTCTCCAATAGTGTGTGAATCAATGTGCGAAGTAGTTCTCCTGGACTGTATATTTCTCTCTCCCAAAGGAGGAGGATATGTAGAAGGCAGAAGTCTTGCTAAGCAATGATAACAGCAAGGAGCCGCACCCGAATCCACAATGACCCAAAAAATATCAAAGACTCTCTATCTATGCAAACCTTAGGCAAGCTAATGTGCACAGAGAAATCACCAAGAAAATCTAAATCCAACCACAAGCAATCAAGGGTAGGATAAGTGAGCTCCCGAATTAAGTAGGTATGTCTCTCCTAGGAGAGGCTTGAGACTCCCATACACAACAAGCAAAGGTACGTAGCCAATTATTGTGGCCCTCAGATTCAACGCGTAAAGCGACTGTGCTGTCCGACCCCAACCTGGTCGGGACACCCGCAGAATAACCCCTGCAAAGTACCCCCTCTATATCCTAGGTAAGGCCACTAAGGTCACCTCAATATAATCAATGCTCAAGCGAACAGTCACAGGAGGGATTGATCGTATGGACAGGGTAGCAAAGCCTGAAACTCTCGAAAGAGCCCCCAGATACGAATACAATCCTGGAAATATCTTTGGTGCTACTCAGTTATGACTAAGGGTCAACCCAATCAATAACCACTCACACTGCCTCGTGCTTAGCTCCCTTTTGAGAGGAGGATCCTGAGAAACACTGGTTATACCAAGGAATTTCACACACTCACCTGGACAGACACATACATGTTGTTGTTTAGTGGTCTTGGAGAATTAACTCACAATGAACTATTCCAAGACCCTAAAACCTAATCTTGTTCGTGAACCCTATCAAATAAAATAGTGTAGTTCATTTTAATTAAATGTTGATTTTAATTGGATTTATTACTCAAAAGAGGTATATGGCCATGCAACTAATGGCGTTATGACACAACATGAAGTAAAATGCACACCTAACAATCAATGCAAATGCATTGTGTCCATGAAAAACAGGGTATGCTACTATGTGAAATGCACAATTTTCTTCAAATGATAAATGCAAGCTTTCCTATATGAAATCCTGACTAATACCCCAAAGAAAATCTAGTGCAAGTACTATGCAAAATGCAAGATGCAATGCATGATGATAAGTAAATATTTTTTATTTTTTGAAATAAAAATGAGATATAAAAGCAAAAGAATGATTCTACAACCCCCAGACTCTGCAAGCACACTCAAGCAAAGCACTAAGGTAAAAGAAATCTAATGCACTAATCCCAAAACAAAAAATAAAAAATGCAATGACAAGAACATTCTTTAAAAAAAAAAATTTACCCTAAAAAATCGTCTCTGGTCAGAAACAAAGGTGTATACAGACTCTAGCAGTATCAAAGGAGACTTAGCAATCATCAAAATTCACCCAGCAACCATTCAACTTTCTCTAAAAGGAAAAACTAAGGGCATGCGTGACTGTTCGTAGTAAACCTGTGTGTGTACGCAGAAATAGCAGTGAAACCCATGTATATATGTGACCGTGAGTTCAAAACTCGCGTACAGGAAAAAAGGTGCATAAAGATAAAGGAAAACAGACAAGTTGAGACAAAATTCACACCAATCAAACACTACCAGGAAAACATGCCCCCAGACCTGACACAGAAGCAAGAAAAAAAGAGCACTTCAAAGCCATTGAATACCGATAGAAAAACCCCAAAGGACAACTACTAGGAAATCCCTAGTGGAGTCGCCAATTCTATTATGGAGAGAACTTACGATGTCTTGGGGTACCGCATCTCCATGAGTTGTCTGTTAAACAATATACAACGGAGGTAGCAAAGGATTCCCCCTCACCCAAAAACACAAATGTTTTTGCTCAATCCTCGCAAAAGGGAAATCAGTAGCCCAGTGGGAAAAAGAAAAAGGGGAAGTAAGGTGAGGGAAACCAAAACAAGCCTAAACCAACACATAATGTTGATGGGGGGGGGGAGAGAGGAAGAAGGTGAAATTTCCTTGTAAGTTGTGCCAAGAAGATCACCTAACCCATCAATGCCCTCTTATAGATCAAGCTCAGAAGCTGCTAAAAATTCAACAACCAGTTATCCTAAAGGATCATTTTCCCTAAGGATAGAATGTAGTTTCAGTTTCTAACATAGCTAGGGGTACTTCTAATGCCCCTGACCAAAAATATATCAACATGGTTTGATCCCATACCTTGCTCCAAAATAGAAACAAGAACTATGAGACGGAGGCTTCGGAGAAGGGTAAGTCTATAGGTGAAACTTCTAACCCTTTTACAATAGAAAAACCTGCTGAACCTATGCCTAAGATACTGAAAGGTGTATTTAAGAAAGCATTGCATAATCCCAATGCGAGGGCTGTAGCCAATTACTCTGTAGTTGAAGAGTTATCCCAAACCCCTTGTGCAATGTCAACTTTAGAGGTGCTACAGAGTTGTCCCGCCCAGCGAGATGCACTCTTGGTAGACTTAGGTAGTATGGATTCATCAAGCCTTATGGTGAAGTTTAATTTGTCTGATGTCAAAATTCGCCTGATGTATCATGTGGCTTTATCAATAGAGATCATCCATGGTGGAAAAACCATTGGAAGGATAGTTGTTGAAAAGGGTTCTTCCACATGTGTCATGTATTTATCTTGCTAGAAGGCTCTTGGATCTCGAGATATAGTTCCATTGAACACCCTGCTTACTGCTTTCGACAGAAGGTCATTTTGTCCACATGGTATCCTACCAACTTTTGAGATTAAGCTGGCAAGGAAAGCAGTGTTTGT
>LPNX010978706.1:130307-157585 GCA_001517045.1 Pseudotsuga menziesii | reverse complement strand
GTTAGCCTCCTTGACTGTAGGTAGGCGTGGGAGTGACTGGGATGATGGTAATTAATGCTCCACTGATGTCAATTAAACTTAGGATAGTGGTTTAACTAGTCCAATTTGACCGAAGGAGTGAGTATGAAGGTAAATGTCTCCAACAGTGGTGTTTCCGCATGAAGGAAAGTTGGTTACTGTTGACCAACTTAGTTTCAATCAGAAGGGACGTATGGAAACTAATGAGTCCACTATGCCATTGGTTGATTAGGTCAAACCTGTGTCAGAGAGCTTAGGGGCTGGAATGTATTCATCATTAATGGGAACATTTGATATCCCAACCCTGATAAGCTACTTAGGTTTACTAGTTTAGGGAAATCTATTGCAACGGTTGTCAATAGAATGGATCCTTAGATCCTTCCTTCCCATTACGAACCTGAAGTGCCATTATTGATAGTGGAAGTAGCTTATAAATCTATCAGTAACACCACTGTTGATCTCGTTCCGGTTCCTCCTAAAGTCTCAGAAGAGTCAGAAGAAGCCTATATGCCTACTTGGGCAGAGAAATATTTGTATACTAACGCCTTCTTAGACATGGTTTTTCCTTCATACGAAGCCATTTTGGAAGCCATGAGTGGGCGAGATAAGATCTGCGAAGATATTCACCATAGATCCTATTTTCTTCCAGAGTTAAGCAAGATTGAAAATCAAGAGTTCCATGTGAGACTGGCAGGTGATGCTGATATTCCAATCAATCCCTTACCAAGGGAGGGAATATTTACCGAGGGGAATATGGAAAACATTTCAATTACCATCCCTATCAACATCTCTGCAAACTCCAATGTTGTGGAAAATGTATATAACAGGGAAAACTGCTCTCCAAAGGAGATTGATATCTATATGACGTTATTTAAGGAGTTCTGTGATGTGTTTTCCTGGTCATATGAGGAGATTCCAGGCATAGATCCATCGATATTCTAACATAAAATACGAACCTATCTTGATGCCAAACCAGTTCGACAAAAAATTAGACCTGTCAATCGACGTAAAGCGACAAACATTAAGGCTGAAGTGGAAAAGCTGCTGAAAGCTAGTTTTATTTACCCTATCGCTTTGACAGAATGTGTATCCAATCATGTTCCTATGGATAAAAATAAAGGGATGATACGTGTATGTACTGAATTTCTTGATTTAAACAAATCTTGTCCTAAGGATAACTACCCCACACCATTCATAAATCAAATCATTGATGCTTGTGTGGGGAGTGAGGTTTTTTCATTTATGAATGGTTTTTTCGGGTGCAATCAGGTTCAAATCAAGCAGGAAGACCAACATAAAACGACTTTAATTTTTCATTGGGGTACATTTGCGTACAAGAAAATTCCTTTTGGATTGAAAAATTTAGGGGTTACCTTTTAGCGGGAAATGAAATTTTCCTTCCGTGACATCAAGTCTATTGTCGAACCCTACCTAGATGATCTGCCTCCGCATTCTCGTAAGAGAGTAGATCATCCAAATCACTTGCACTTAATTTTTGAACGATGCAAGAATTACAAAATACGCTTGAATCCCCACAAGTTTGTTTTCTATGTCGAGTCAGGTAGGTTTCTCGGGTCGATAGTTTCTAACAAATTTATTCTGGTGGATCCTTTGAAAGTTGAGGCCATTGTAAATCTGTCTCCTCATCGTTCCATAAGGAAACTTCATAGCCTGCAAGGAAAGTATAACTTTATTTTATGTTTTATCGTGAATTATGCCAAGATCACCAAAGGTTTCATGCACATGTTGAAGCAGGACACCCCATTTGTATGGGATGAAACTGCATAACTTGCGTTCGAGGCATTAAAGAAATATTTGTTGTCAGCCCCTTTGTTGCGTCCGACAGATTACTCTCATGATTTCATATTGTATTTGGCTGCATCCAAGTCAACCATTGGGGTAATTCTAGTCCAGGAAGATGATAAGCTCCAAGAGCATGTCCTCTATTACCTTAGTCATGCTTTAGATGGCCCTGAACTATGGTACTCCCACGTTGAAAAGTTGGCTTTAGCAGTTGTGTATGCTGTGGAAAGGTTACGTCACTACATCTTACTGAGGACTACGACAATAGTGGTAGATGTCAATACTTTCCAGTAACTCTTGTCCCAACGCATAGTGGAGGAAAATTCAACAAATGGATAGTCATTCTCCAGGAGTTTGACTTGGATTTTCAATATACCAAATCGAAAAAATCCTTGGATTTGCAGAGCTTATTACAGAATTTTCGGTAGAAGAAGATGTAGCAATTGAAGAAGACTCATTCCCATATGAGCACATTTTTCTGATTTTCACCTCTGAACCTTGGTATGGAGATATACTTTTCTATCTCCAGACTCTGAAGTGTCCTGCAACTTTGTTGCGAGAAGAACAACGCAAACTATGCGTACATGCGAAAAACTACCTCATCATCGGGGATAGTTTATACCGTAGAGGGGTAGACTCTCTTTTGCATAGGTGCCTCACCCACAAAGAGGCTGAGAGTGTCCTAAATGAATCCCATAGCAGAGCATCATGTGGGGGTCATTTATCTGGCTTAGAAATGGCCCAAAATATTTTGTGTGCTGGTTATTTCTGGCCTACAATATTTAAGGATTGTGTGGAAGTCATGAAGCATTGTCATCCTTGTCATCTTTACACTAGAAATATGTGGTTGCATCCTGCTCCACTGTTTCCCATCATCGCAGTGGGCCCCTTCACCAAGTGGGGGATAGATTATGTGACGTGCAATCCAGTCTCGGATGGAGGGCACAAATACATCATTGTCGTTGTAGATTACTTTACAAAATGGGCAGAGGCAATGCCCACCTTTAAGGATGATGGGGAAACTGCAGCTTTTTTCGTTTTCAACCAGATTATCACACGTTTTTCTATTCCTAAAGAGATTGTCACTGACCATGGCAGTCATTTCCAAAACATCATAATGACCGAATTGGCTACTATGCTAGGGTTTAAACAAGAACATTCATCTTCTTTCTACCTGCAAGCGAATGGTCAGGTTGAGGCAATCAATAAGACCTTGAAGACTATTCTCAAGCGTACTATCAACACAGCCTAGTCAAATTGGCACATCATGTTGTATCATACACTTTGGACTTATCGAACCAATGTGAAAACTACCATGGGATTCTCACCTTTCTGACTTGTTCATGGGGTGGAAGCAGTAACCTTGGTTGAATCGAAAATCCCATCATTAAAAATTTCCATTCATGTGTTACCTAATACGACTAAACTGGAAGAACATTTTGCTAAATTTAGAACATCTAGATGAACAACATAGAGATGCATTGACAGCAAACGAGACTCATAAAAATAGGGTTAAAATTCAATATGATAAATCGGTCAAACCTAGGGTTTTTTCTGAAGGGGAGCTCGTATTGCTCCGGGATTAGGACAAAGAACCCCTATAGGCAGGAAAATTCAGGTCTATGTGGTTAGGACCCTATGTCATGTTGAAATTTTTGAAGAAAGGGGCATATGAATTAACCGATTTTGAAGGGAATAAGCTGTCAGAGCCTAGAATGACGTGTTAGTTACAATGGAATGCTGGAAAAACAAAAATCTGATCATTAAAACCAATTATTAGAGGTACCTACAAAACTATTTAGAATTAGGTGTAAAAAAAATCAAACACATACAATTTGATTACCTTGTGGAATATATAACTTTAATTTATGGAAAATAGGTATAACTACCCCAAAATGGCATTCTTTTAAGTTTGTTATGTTATTTTTTCTCTAAAACATAATGCATATGTTCACGTTGGTCCACCAATTTCGTATGTAAATTGTTAAATTTTGTGAAAAAAAACATGTGGAGTGGTAGGTAACAAGCGAATTTTATCCACGACTATTTTTCCAAAATTTTAAAAGTTAATTTTATATATTTTTTAAATTAAAGAAGTCAGTGAATCCCTAAAATGACATGGTCGAGTGTTGTGCCACCCTATCATGGTCTTAACATAATCAATCATTAGTTTTTTTTATGTATTCTTGTATTCTTGTGCGGTTTCTTTTTTTTTTTCCGAAATAGGTGAGCCAGTAAAAAGTTATAGCTCAATAAATGACCTATGTTTTATACAAATTTGAAACAAGTAAAATTAAAAATGAATTAAAAATAGAAAACAATAACAAATTTATTCAAAAAATATATAGTTAGAATCTTGTTGTAATCTCAAAGATCACATAAGGTTACCAATAATACATACTAAAACATACATACATAATAGAGACAAGAGATAAAAACAAGTAGATAGAATAACATATTATATTAACTTGAGAAGGTCCATACAATATAGAGAACTGATCAAGTTCTCATCTGACTCAACAGCCTAATATATATGAATCAAAAATAGTTACAAATAACTACCTGTCGGTTCACTCAACCGACATGACCTTAGGTGGCCGACCTAATCTCTAAGTAGTCGGCTGATCAACTAAGTCGGCTATCGTTCAAGTCGGCTTACCGACTTGCTCCTCCAACATCTCCCCCATGAACAAAATGTTTCTTTGTCCTGAAGAAACAGGGAGGTACCCAAAATTTCTTTTTCCGTCTAAGTAGTCATTCTTTGTGCTTGGTATTCATGGGCTGTGAGGTCTGATGGTTGGTCTTTTCTATACACAGACTTCAACAATTGCTTCAGCTGTCACTGCCAGCTGATGTTGGAAATCCGTCCAACTCTAAAAAAAAAAAATTATGTCGATGGTTAGTGTAGTAAGACTAGATAAGATCAACATTTTCTTTGGTATGGAAACTTCCGCTATTTTTTCCATGTCAGGACCCATAAGCTGGTCCTTTTTCTCTGCTGTCTCCAGTATTCTTTTCATCTGTGGGCAGATGATGTCTACTTTTTCCAGGTTTGGAATGGCTTGTTGCACCCACTGATGTGCTTCTCGCTTGAGCTTCTGCAGTTTGGCTGTTTCAAGCACTATTTGATCTTCAATTGTGCTTCTAAGTGTTGCGTCAGTGCTTTTCCTTTTCTCAAGCGCTTGGATCTCCTGTCAGGTCTTCCTAGTTTGCTGATAGAATCGCCTGTAGTAAGCAGGCCAGTCTCGCAGTATTTCTTCTGTGATGACAGACTCCTCCATGTGATCTTGCAACACCTTGTATGCTTCTAAAAAGGTTGTGTGTTGCTCCATCAATAATCGAACAGTTTCTTCTTTCTGCTCCTCTTTTGTGTCCTGAATTTGTGTCTGCAGCACCGACACCACGCTCTAAAACAACTGATAAGCTTTTTCTAGTGGTTTGTCGGTGCCGACCTCTGCTTGTCGATTTTACTTCGGTGTTCTTGGATTTTAGTCCTCTAGTTGCTCTGTTGCTCTCTCTATTTGAATTGCGATGAATGATCCTTTGGCGGTTCAGTATTTATAGTTGAAGCATTGAATGTTTTTGATGAGGAGTGTATTAATGGTGGACGTGATGGTCCAACAAGAACACTTGAGTGTGTTTTAATGGTGATTTGTTTTTGGCGCTCGAAGTCATGAATGCATGATGGGACTATCGAGGTTGTTAGTTGATGTCGGTTATGAAAGTGGTCGATGGTATCGTGTCAATGGGCATGATGTTGATTTTGAAAATGGTATTCCCTGCCATAGTTTTGTGCGTGTATCGGTACTATTTTTCTTTTTGGATTTTTAGATTTTTATAGCTTTTATTTAACCATTATGGATGTTATATCTGTTTTTTTTTTAAAGCTTCTGTAACGTTTTAGTCGGGCCCCATTAATGAGTTTCCAAAATACTACGCCCGTAACGTCCTTAGTTGGACTGATCCATTGGCATGTATTTCTTCGACAACATAATGTCCCATCCATTTTGTATGGAGCTTTTTAGGTTTGCCTTTTACTCAACTATTCAAGTAAAGCAAGGTCTCCTACCGACAAGTTTTTGTTTTTGATGTTTCTGTCGTGCCATGCTTTTTGTTTCTGTTTCTGGATTTATTAATGTTGTATCGCCATTATTTGGTGTTCTTTGAGCTTAGTTAGTTGCAATAGTCGGTCATTTCTTCCTTGTTCGACATCGACATGTAAAATCTCTGCGATAATAGGTGTCTGTTGTAGGAAGTGTAGTGGAACTACTGCTTTTTGTCCAAAAACTAGTCGAAAGGGGGTTTGGTCGGTTGAACGTTTGTATGTTGTTATGTATGCCCATAGTACTGCAGGTATATTTTCATCCCATACATCTTTGTCTACATTACATATTTTTTTTAATCCTTTTGTTAGTGTTTTGTTAAATGCTCCATTTGCTCCATTCGATTGAGGATGGTATGTTGTACTCCGACAATGGTTGATTTGGAACTGGTATGTTAGGGATTTGTTAGTTCTATTGATAAAGTGTGTTCCCTGGTCATTGATTAGGGTTAGTGAACATCCAAATCGGGTGATAATATTTTCATAATTAAATTTTGCGGCTATTTCACTAGAACATGTGTCGACTGGTTCTACCTCTGCCCATTTGGTTACATACTCGACTGTAGTTATTATGTACCTTGCACCTGTTCTTTTTGCTGGTATGGGAAATGGTCCTATGAAGTCGATAGCCCAAATTTCAAATGTCAAACTTGGGTTTACTGATATCAAAGGCATTTCTGTGCTAGGCAGGGGTCGACCTAGTCGTTGACATCGGTCACATTGGCTTACAAAATTTTTGCAATCTTGGTGAAGTGTTGGCTACCACAACCCTGATTGTTGGATTTTATTTGCAGTCGTGTCTACTTGGAAGTGTCCTCCAGCAGGTCCGTAATGTGCTTCATGCATGATATTATTTCTTTCATGTTCCAGTACACACCTCCTAAGGATGTCGTCCAAGCCCATTTTGTACAAGAATCCATTTATGATGCTATATGGTGCAACTTTCATGGCTAAAATTTATTTCTTCTTTGTACTCATACCTTCTGGTGCTTGTCCATCTTCTAAAAATTGAGCTATTTCCTCTAACTCTGTCGAGACTGCTTCTATTCGAAATAGATGTGCATCCGGTAAGTCATCTTCGACTCCTGTCAGTTCCTCCCCTGTGTCGATTTGGGATAAGTGGTCGGGACCGACATTTAACTTACCTGGTCTGAAGTATCCAACGAAATATTCTTCCATGGTGTAGTGGCTTATTAACAAGGTATTTTAGTGCTTGGTGGTCAGTATAGAATACAAATGGGTTAGCTAGTAGGTAGTGTCAATAATTTTGTAGTGCAAAGACCATTCCTGATGCTTCTCTTTCTGTCGTCGAATAGTTTCGTTCAACTTTGTTTATTTTTCTGCTACTGTAAAATATAGGATAATCCATTCCATCATCTCCTGGCTGAGTTAGGATTGCTCCTATTGCTAGACATGATGCGTCGATTTGGAAATGGAATTTAGCCGACCAATTTGGAAACCTTAGGATAGGTGCTTCGACTAGCTTTCTTTTTAGTTTTTCAAATGATATGTCACACTCCTCTGTCCAATTAAATTCCTGATCATCTCTTAGCAATTCTTCCAATGGGTATGTCATGTCTGAATAATGTCTTATGAATTTTCTATAGGATCCTGTATTAGCAAGTAGTACCCTGACTTGTTTCAGATTCATTGGGGGTTTTAAGTCGAGGATGATTTTTATTTTTGTGA
The DNA here is from genome assembly GCA_001517045.1 of Pseudotsuga menziesii. NCBI lineage: Eukaryota > Viridiplantae > Streptophyta > Pinopsida > Pinales > Pinaceae > Pseudotsuga > Pseudotsuga menziesii. The sequence continues at coordinate 149,973 of LPNX010978706.1, read as the reverse complement.
AGTCGACTTTAATACCTTCTTTACAGATGATATGCCCTAATAGTATTCCTATAGGAGTTAAAAATATACACTTCTTGATGTTTAGTGATAGTTGGATTTGTCGACATCGTTCGAACAAGAGTCTTAGCCATTTACAATGGTCCTTTAGTGTAGAGTATATTGTCCAATCGTCGAAATATACTGCCATTGTTTTGTAAATGTACTCCTGAAATGTTTTAACCACAATCCTTGAAAAGACTGCAGGTGCATTTTTAAGTCCAAAAGGCATAACCCTGTAAGGAAATGAGCCAAATTCACATACAAATGTTGTTTTTTTCTGATCTTCTTTGGCTATTGGCACTTGGTTATAACCTAAGAATCCATCTGTAAATGAGTAGCATTCATGTCCTGCTACCTCGTTTAATATTTCATCTACATAAGGAGTTGGAAATGGGTATGTTAATGTAACTTTATTGAGTTCTCTGAAATTGACACAAATCCTTAGCTTGGTTCGATCATGTTTCTTTGGTTTAACCACCATTGGACTTGCCCATTCCGATTGGTCAATAGGGTAGATGATTCCTGCTGCAAGCATGTTATTAATCTCCCTTTTGACTATTTCTTTGTATTTGTGAGCTAGTTTATATGGTGGTTTCTTGACAGGTCGAACATCAGGTTTAGTGTCGATCTTCATTTCGCCCATTTCATGTACTAGACCTTTTAGATCCTTATAGTCTCTAGCAGATACATCCTGAAATTCTTTTAGTAGGTTTTTGATCTCTGTTGTTTGTGCTTCCAACCAGTAGTCTCCAATTTTTGCTATTTTTGGTCGATCATCATTTGATATGTCGAACTCTCTAGTTTTGACTTTAGCATCTAGCCATTATGGTGCTTTAGCTTCATTGATTGGTTGACTTCCTTCCTTAAACTGTGAGAATGTGGCAGAAAAGTCTGCTGTAGTCATTCGATCATTATCCTCCTTGTCGGTTGTTTCAACTTTGAGTACTGTGCGAATAGGTTTGGTCGTTTTGACATGGTTTGATTTCCATCTAAAAATTTCCCCTTCCGACTTTTCATTTTGCAACTGTAGTCTTGTTGATTGTGGTATTTTCCCGATTTGTATATTGTTACAGTCCATTGTCCGTCGATTATATTTTAAGGTTTTTTTTTTTTTTTTCTTCTGTCGGCTGTATAAATTCTTTAATCTGTTTTGTTGTTTCGACCAAATTCTCATCTTGTGGTATAAAGTTGAAATATTTGATAAAATTTTCTCTGAGTTCATGCTAGAGGAATGTTTCACCCCGAGCTTCTTCCATCTTGTACCATTTGTTCAGTAAGTCGGCGAGTGTTGATGGAAATAAGTGTGGCCATGCACGTTCATCTTTATATCCCAGTATTCTCCATTATTTTTCACATATCTTTATATGGTTTTCTAGATCTTGGCCTTGGGTAAATATAGGTATCTTAGCCTAGTTGGTTAACTTCTTTCCTCCAAACCTTTCTACAAAATAAGTCGAAGTTGTTGTCCATGTCTGCAGTCTTGACTAATGGGTATCCCACCATCTAGCAGCTTGTCTTGTAAAAGTTTCTACTAAACTTTATAGTCGTCCATGTTCACCGATGTTCCTAGATACTTGCTCTACATGCATAACTGGTGATTCTCTTTCTTTATACCTTGGGATTTTTGTGGTATTTATGTTGGTTGGTTGTAATGTAGGATATTCCCTAATTTTCTTTTCAAATATTTTTGGGATGTTGGACACCACAAAGCATTGTTTGACTGGTTTCATCTGTACTTTTTGAATAGTCCATCATCCTCTTGCTTTTGTTTCATAGTTTTCAACCTCCCAATCATATAGTTCTGCATCTGAATTGTATCCTACTGAGTCTTGGTTTCCTAAGTAAAGTTCACCATTTTATTAGGTTTTGTGTAATCTTCATTATTCTGTATTTGATATAGTTGTCGGATGTCAACTTCTTCATCAATTGGTTCTATCCAAGGTTCTCCTTGGGATGGATGAATAGGTACAATGACTTTTTGTCTATTTCCTTTCAATTTTATTCTTTCCTTTTCTAGGGATATCGATGCCTTCATATTTCTTCCCCCAGGTCGACCTACTAACCCTGGGAAGGAACTGGATCCTTCCTTGGGATCAATAATTTCAAAGTCGACTTTGGTTGATATTCCCTTTATTGTTGTGTCAACATTTTTGCAGACTCCAATAGGTTCAATTAGACCCTGGTCGGCTAGTTTTAGGTATATACTTGACTCATATAGTCGAGGTCTGCTCGGTTGTTCCCAAGTGTCATGAGTCATGATGTTTACTTGTGATCTGAAGTCGAGCACAACTTGTCGGACATGGTATCCTTCAATTTCCAGGTCAACAAGTGGGTCGGAATCACTTTTATCTTTTTGGTTTAAGATACAATTATTCTTTGTTTGTTTTTCGGTGTTTTTGATGTGTTTTATTTCATATAATAAGTCGATGAATTGAGATACTGAGTTATCTTTCTGTACTAGCTGTATTAGTTGTTTTACTATGTTATTTCCATTGTCATTTGCTTCTTCCTGTCAGGAAAATTCTTTAAATACATTTGTTGCATCTTTATATATTTGTTTTTCTTTAATTGGATCAGGGTAGACATTTTTTTCTTTCATCTTGCTTATTTGGGGGTTATCATTCCCAGTTTTCATCCCTTGTTGGGTTACAATGTGTAAATTATTTGTATTGATAATATCATGTTTTTGCACACACGACAAGACATTAACATTCTTCTTTTTATTTATCTTTTCAAGCATAATAGGGCAATCCTCTAATGAGTGATCCCCTACACCACAATTAGTACAAAATTTTAGGTCAGAATTTTTTGTATGTCGATGGTTGGTGTAGTCAGACTGGATAAGATAGACATTTTCTCTAGTATGGAAACTTCCGCTATTTTTTCCATGTCAGGACCCATAAGCTGGTCCTTTTTCTCCGCTATATCTAGTAGTCTTTTCATTTGAGAGCAGATGATGTCTACTTTTTCCAGGTTTGGAATGGCTTGTTGCACCCACTGATGTGCTTCTCGCTCGAGCTTCTGCAGTTTGGCTGTTTTAAGCACTATTTGATCTTCAATTATGCTTCTAAGTGATGCATCAGTGATTTTCTTTTTCTCAAGCACTTGGATCTCCTGTCGGGTCTTCCTGGTTTGCTGATAGACTTGCCCGTAGTAGCAGGCCAGTCTCACAGTATTTCTTCTATCATGACAGACTCCTCCATGTGATCTTACAACACCTTGTATGCTTCTGAAAAGGTTGTGTGCTGCTCCATCAATACTCGAATAGTTTCTTCTTTCTGCTCCTCTTTTGTGTCCTTAATTTGTGTCTACATCGCTGACACCATGCTCTCAAACAACTAATAAGCTCTTTCTAGTGGTTTGTTGGTGACGACCTCTGCTGGTCGATTTTACTTCAGTGTTCTTGGATTTTAGTCATCTGGTTGCTCTGTTGCCCTCTCTGTTTGAATTGCAGTGAATGATCATTTGTGGTTCAGTATTTATAGTTGAAGCGTTGGATGTTTTTGATGAGGAGTCTATTAATGGTGGATGTGATGGTCCAGCAAGAACAATTGAGTATGCGTTAATGGTTATTTGGTTTTGGCGCTCGAAGTCATGAATGCATGATGGGACTATCGAGGTTGTCGGTCGATGTTGGTTATGTAAGTGGTCGATGGTATCGTGTCGATGGGAATCATGTCAATTTTGACAATGGTCTTCCCTGCCATAGTTTTGTGCGTGTATCGGTACTATTTTGATTTTTTGATTTTTAGATTTTTATAGCTTTTGTTTAACCATTATGGACGTTATATGTGTTTTTTTAGTTTCTGTAGCGTTTTAGTCGGGCCCCATTAATGAGTTCCAAAATACTACGCCCTGTAACGTCCTTAGTCGAACTGATCCATTGGCATGTATTTCTTCGACAACATAATGTCCCATCCATTATGTATGGAGCTTTTTAGGTTTTCCTTTTACTCAACTATTCAAGTAAAGCAAGGTCTCCTACCAACAAGTTTTTGTTTTTGATGTTTCTATCGTGCCATGCTTTTTGTTGCTATTTCTGGATTTCTTGATGTTGTATCACGATTAGTTGGTGTTCTTAGAGTTTACTTAGTTGCAATATTTAGTCATTTCTTCCTTGTTTGACATCGACATGTAAAATATCTGTGATAATAGGTGTCTGTTGTTGGAAGTGTAGTGGAACTACTGCTTCTTGTCCAAAAACTAGTCGTAAGGGGGTTTGGTCAGTTGAACATTTGTATGATGTTCTATATGCCCATAGTGTTAGGGTACACAGGGTAATCCCAAAGGACCGAACACCAAGAGCAACCACTTTACACAAATGAATCATAGATCAATACACCAATGTTTGTCACGTGGTTAAAGCCCTCGAGAGGGAAACAGTCCATGGCCCCAGCCAAATAGTTACTTGGAGCAATTTATTATGCAGAAGAAAGAAAGTTACATGTGCTTCTCATAATCGATCAATTAGCCAAGGACCCTCTATGCTCTTTAAATAGAGATCATAAACCAATCGGGTGTTAAGCCATGGATCAATGGTAGGTATGATCTAAGAGAAGTCGAACTGTCGGATCACTCTATGTATAGAACATATCGTGACCATCGGATCAAAATATTTACAAATGCATACTAATGGATACTAAAGAAACACACTTTTACCTAACGGATATATTACACAAGTTGATCTTAACTAACTCCTAAGTGTCTAAATATCCTAACATCCTCCATTAAGAACAACTTGGGATAGGATTGAAGGATTTACAAAAGTGACACTATTAGGATAAGGAAGGAGGCATTAGAGCCTAATCCCCCTTAAGGACACATTCCTGAACTCCTAACATAGACTGAAGTTTAAAAAAATTCGCTTCTGTAAGAGACTTGGTGAAGATGTCTACAACTTGATCATCTATAGGGAAATAGAGCACTTCAATAACATGATCATGAACAAGATTTTTGATGAAGTGCATGTGTAGCTCAATGTGTTTGCTGCGCTGATGTAGAACTGGATCTTTGGCAAGCTTGATCGCACTTTTATTGTCGCACCAAAGTGCAGTATGCTGATGCTGCTTGAATCCAAACTTTGAAAAGATCTGTCGAAGCCATAAAGCTTCCTGACTGGAATTAACTGCGGCTCGATATTCTACTTCTACTGAAGAAAGAGCAAGAGCTTGTTGTTTCTTACAAGCCCAAGTGACAGGTCCAGATCCCAAACTGAAAACATAACCTGCAGTAGACTTTTGATCATCAGGATCGCTGGCCCAATCTGAATTAGTGAAACCAACCAACAAAGGTTTCCCCCTTGTACTATAATGAATCCCAAACTGAATTGTACCTCGAATATATCGAAGTATTCTTTTTGCTGCTTTCCAGTGAATTTCATGAGGAGTTTGCATATAACGGGAAACATTACCAACAACAAAGGAAATATCAGGACAGGAATGAGTCAAGTATAAAAGACTACTGACAAGCTAATGATACAAGGTGGCATCTACTTCAGGGGAAGTACAAGTGGCATAAAATTTGACTCCAGACTGGAAGGGAGAAGGGGATGGTTTAAAACATTCCATGTGCAAATGACGAAGAAGGTCACAAGCATACTTATACTGGGAAAGAAAGATTCCTTATTTGGTTTGCAATACTTGGAGACCAAGAAAATAATGCAAATGTCCTAAGTCTGACATTTCAAAATTTTGCTTAAGACTGGATTTCACATGGGTTATAAGTTTAAGGTCACTACCAGTAAGGATAAGATCATCAACATAAAGAACAAGTATGGTGAGATGGTTTCCTACTTTCTTGGTATAGACATTGGGGTTAGAATGACAACTAGAAAAACCAGTGTCAAGGAGAAAGCTATCCATTTTGGCATACCAAGCTCTAGGAGCTTGCTTAAGGCCATATAAGGATTTCTTAAGGAGACAAACAAGGCTAGAGTTATTCTAAACATATCTAGGAGGTTGTTCCATGTAAATTTCCTCATGTAAATTGCCATGTAAGAAGGCAAACTTGACATCCATTTGATGGACTTCCCAGTTATGTAAGGCTGCAAGGGAAAGAACAAGGCGGATGGAGTTCATTTTTGCTACAGGGGCAAAGGTTTCATTGTAGTCAATCCCTTCAACTTGAGAAAAAAAATTGGCAACTAACCTTGCATTAAGTCTTTAAACACTTCCATCTGATGCATACTTATTTCTGTAGACCCATTTAAATCTGACAAGTTTTCTTCCTTTTGGAAGAGGAACAAGATCCCAAGTATCGTTCGCCATTAAGGAACGATATTCTTCATCCATAGCTGCATCCCAATCTGGATTTTCTGAAGCTTCTGCAAAAGTTTCTGGATCATGATTCTCGGAAACTTGAGCCAAAAGAGAAGAGACTTGCTAAAACTGAGAACGTGTTCGACGTTGATCTCTAGGATCACCAGCAAGATCACCAGCTACTTCACGTGTTGAACGGACCCATCAAGGAAGTATTGGTGCTGGTGCAATTGGAGGAACATGAGAAGGCGTAGGTGGATTTTCATCCTAACTGTCATCATCAAAAACTGGAGTTGGAAACCTGTCAAGGAAGCTAGAAGAAGAGGAAGAAGAAGGAACAATCGCTAAATCAGGGTCGCAGGCCAAAGATGGCACACTCACCAAGTTAGGCTCACAGGCCAATAGATTTTCATCAAATTTAACATCTCTTCTAATGATTATATCATGAGAGTGTGGCTGAAGAAGTCTATAACCTTTTACATCTTCAGAATATCCAACAAATATGCACTTTTCACTTTTAGGCTGCAATGCTTTTCGTTTTTCATCCGGAATGGGAGCCCATTTTTCACAACCAAACACGCAAAAGTGACTTACATCTGGTTTAATTTTACTCTATGCTTCTTCTGGTGTTATACCCTGTAAAACTTTAGTGGGTGTGAGATTAACTATGTAATTTGCACAATTTATGGCCTCAGCCCAATATTGAAGACTTAGTCCCTTAGATTGGATCATACAGTTAGCCATTTCTTTTAAAGTGTGGTTCTTCCGTTCAGCTACACCATTTTGTTGTGGTGTATATGGAACAATGTGCTATTGTTGGATTCCTTGTTTAGTGAAAAAAATAGTGAACTTGTTGTTAACATATTCTCCTCCATTATTAGATCTTAACTTAATAATTTGATGACCATATTGTTTTTCAACAAGGGCCTTGTAGGCCAAGAACATGTTAAATACTTCGCTCTTAAGTTTTAGGAAGTAAACCCAAGTGCATCTGGAGTAGTCATCAATGAAGTTTAAGAAATATTTGAAACCAGAAAAGGAAGTAGATGGAAGAGGGCCACACAAGTCACTATGCACAAGCTCCAAGGGAACCGATGCGTGCCAAGAGGCACGTTTGTCAAAACTGTCATGATGATGTTTTCCGAGTACACAACCGGAAAAAACACCATCCTTGCAAGATACCAGCAGAAGACCAGTCACCATATTATATTTACATAGTTGTTGCAATGAGAGATAATTTAAGTGACCAAATCGCTCATGCCAAAGTTTGCTCAAGTTATCACTATGAGCAACAAAAACCGAAGGAAAAGGTGATGACCCAAAGTTTTTAAATTTGTACAACCTGGTAATATTATCAACAATTCCAATAGCAAGGATATTTTGAGGATTTTTAAAATCCTTGATTACAAATTGGTGAGGTGTAAACGTCACATTTTTACCTTCACCTGAATGAGTAATTTGATAAACTGATAACAAATTGCAAGAAATTTTTGGAACACATAGTACATCACTGAAATGACCATTTTCTACTAGAACTGTTCCAGATCCTACAGCACTTAGAGATCTATCATCACCAACAAATATTTGTTTGGTGTTACATTCATGCATAGTAGAAACATTTTTTTAATTCTTAGCCATATGATAAGTTGCTCCAGAATCAATGAGCCATTCAATTGAAGTAGAACAAGAATATGCAGTATAAGAGTAACTAGAAGCACAAAGTGCATGTCCATGAGAGGTAGATTTTGAAGATGAATCTAGGCTGATGTGGTGCTTCTTCATTGCTGCTTCCAAGGCTACCATCTTCTTAAAACACTTAGATTCATCATGATTATCTTTCCCACAAAAATTGCAATGACGCTCAGTCTTGTTTCCTTTTTGCTTGGATCTTTTGTCATTTTTTAAAGAAGGAGCTGACTAAGAGGGTTTGGGACCCTTGTTGTTTGGCTTATTATTGCGAAAATTATATTTCTTGGGAGGCTTGGAATTTTCTTTCTGTTGGGACAATAAGGCTTTCCCAGATTTATCTGCATTCTTAATTATTCCAAGATGAATGAGCTTATCTTGCTCTCTAATTAAGGAATCACAAAAAGATTCAAGGCTAGGCTCTTGATAGCTAGCTGCAATCAAGGATTCTTTCATGGAGTAGAATGTAGATACAAAAATAGAATATGCAGGTCCAAATTTGGAAAGAATATGATAAATACATTGTTTGTCTTCTTTCTTAATCTTGCATTCTGCACATAATAGTTTAAGAGTTTTATACTTAGATAAATAGCCTTGAATGCATGAAAAATCATTTGGATTCAAGGAAATCAACTCATTCTCAAGTTGATGACCTTGAATTTCATTGTGTTTACCAAACACAGATTCCAACTTTTCCCAAGCTTTATCGGGTTAATCAATTTCAGATATGTGGAAACGCAAATCAATAGAGATTGGCATCCCAATCAATCCACAAGTTTTATCACATCTATTTTCCCATTTAATTTTCTTATCATCATCAGTGGGTTCTGTTTCTTTCCCTGAGGTTATCCTGAAAAGTCCCCTTCTTCATAGAACATCCTCCATACGAGATTTCCATGAGAAATAGTTAGAACTTGTAAGTATAATATCACAAGGGGCATCCATACTGTACAATAATGACTGAAAGAACAGAAACTAACTGTCTGGATGCAAAGAGTTCGAAAAAATATGCGGTTTTAAAAAAAAACGGCACTTAAAACTGATTCTGGATGATGAAGTTATGCTTGATCAAAGAAAATGTTGAAGATGTCCCCAATAATAACGTGGCAGATATTAACTTGACCAACAAAAAATGAAGCTCCCTCTTCCCAAGATCAACCTTTGACAATCACTTTTACAATAAAGTTGCTTTGAAGTGAATCACTTTTGTAGAATAAGTGATGTTCACTTTTACAATAATGTGACTTTTTAAATAGTGCGACAATAAATTAAAAGACTTAAGTGACTCACTTTATTTTATTTTATTAATGTGAGATGCACTTTTACAATAAAGTAACTTGAAAATAGAAATTGCATGCACTAAAAAGTAGCTTGATAAGACTTGAACTCAAGACTTATCAAGGTGTAGAGCAACTTTGGACCAAGTGAGCTAAGTTTAAAAAGTACGTAAAAGTATGGAAAAGGGAATGGGGCTTTTTTTTTTTTACTCTTCTCTCTCGTTTTCCGTGCTTGCTTTCTCTTCCTGCAAATCACAAAAAAAAAACGAAAAACAAAAGCAAAATTTTTTTTTCCACACAATGGGGTTAGATCCTCGTTAGATTACCCGAAAAGTCTATGTTTTCAAGTTTTCTCGTTGTTTCTGATTTGTCGTGATCGCACAAGGTGCACGGCAAAGAGCATACGTAGCCGAGAAGACAAGGAAAAAAACTTTCCCTTACTGTTTCTGATTCACCGCGATCGCGCAAGGTGCACGACAAAGAGCATACGCAGTCAGGGAAAACAACAGTTCGAGACTAAAACATAAAATATCTAATAATAAACTAATAAAATATGAGATATTTAAAAAAAATTCGTCATTGTAACATTATACCTTCATATTTGCCGAAATGGGTGTTTTTGGAGCAAACAGAAATGGTTTTCGGTGAAATGAAAACTATTTCCTAATGGAAACAGTGTTCTGGACGCACTGGAATAGCTCCCATAGGCCAAAAATTCATAGAAAATCTAGAACCAGAAACCCTTTCAAAGTTTTAGCAACACCGATTCCAGATCTTGATCAAAACCGAAAGCGACTCTTCATAAAAGATCTGATACCATGTTAGGGTACACAGGGTACTCCCAAAGGACTAAACACCAAGAGAAACCACTTTACAAAAATGAATCATAGATCAATACACCAATGTTTGTCACGTGGTTAAAATACTTGAGAGGGAAACAGTCCACGGCCCCAGCCAAATAGCTACTTAGAGCAATTTATTATGCAGAAGAAAGAAAGTTACATGAGCTTCTCGTTGGAGCAAGGTCCCGCAGCTACAGAAGAAGCTGCTAGTTTTGGCGGAAAGAGATAAGTTTTGGCGGAAAGATAAAGCGTTGACAAAAAGAAGACAGGGAAGAGCTACGACACCGTAGCATGTTTCCAACTGGAGAGCAGAGCCGAAAACCATGACTTTTGGGATAGAAAAGTCAAGAAGGCAACGGTACCCGAGCGGCTGAGAGAAGAAAGCTCAACCACTGCATTGAAGGCAGCGGCGGAAGACAGGAGGGCTCAGCGACCCTCATAAAGAAGAAGGAGCAACGAGGCTCAAGCATTGAAGGCGAAGGACAGAAAGAGAAGCGGTGCATAGTACCCATGGTCAGTGCCGGGAAGCATGGAAGACTGCAGAGAGCTGTGGTGTGACGGGAAGCGGCTACCTCAAAGACAGAGAGGACCGACTGTCACTAATTAGGGTTTGGGTTACTGTTGGGACAGGCCCACAGTGTTGTAATGGCGAGACCTTCGGGCCACCTATAAAAGCTTTCATTTTGTATTGTAAAGGGTTAGCTAATCAGTCAGTTAGTTGGTTGGTCAGTTGATTATTTTTGTAGACTTAGGAATCAGTCAAACAGACTGCGTTGTAACGATCCAGACACCTAGCTTGTCTATGAGTCATTTGAGTCTGTATGTAACCATCCACAGAGAGAACAGAGAGGGAAGGATATATTGAAAGAAAGGAAATATAGAGATAGAAATAGACTAGAGATCTAGAAGAGATCTCGCGCTGCGCATGCGGTGCAACAGACTGTGCTAACTTCCCTCAAGATATATAATAGAAGCACAGTTTGGTGGATGTAACTCCCATCCTGGGGGTGAACCACGTTAAATTTGCATGTTATGTGTTGTATGAATGTGATTGTATTTGCTTATGGTTACTGGTAATTATGCATGTAATGTTAGTTGCAGTAAGTGAATGTATTTATTGTTCAGCTCATGATAATACAAGACGATAGAGATAAGTTGAAGTATTTTAGTAGGCTATTTAAAGACTCCTTTACGTCTGTTTCTAATGACCATTTAATCACAATATAACTTCTGAGAAGTAGAGTTTTGCACATCGGCACAGTCAACGCTAAGAGCGCAAAGTCGTAGTGGTAAGATATCGCAGAGAGGCGATATCGCATCGGCAGAGGAGCTGCGGTGCGCGATACTGCCAGCTGAGGGCTTAGCGTTGAGGAGAGGTTGGGTGTTCCACGGTGCGCAGAGATGTGATAAGGTAGGAAATATTGTGAGTAAGTGGAAGTTGTGCGACGCGAGAGGAAACCATGCGACTTGCGCAGGGTTAAGCATCACACGAGTAAAAGCGCTGCGAGTGGAAGGGGATGTGCGATGCGCAGAGCTAGTTGATCTAGTGGCGTGCAGGAGTAAGAAAGAAGAAGTAGGATGCTCAGAACCTGGTCCAAGAAACTTGAGTCTTGTCCAACCCATTAGATTCACTTTGGGTGAGACTTCAGATCGCTTCGTGGTCTGTCGTCGAATGGGCCAGTGAGTTTGGGGTGTTGTTGATTAATTATAGTAAACTCGGGTCTGCCCACGCGATCAACAAATCGTTCCGTTTCCAGTTTGAACGACTGGGAGTCAATGTTCTGTTGGCATCCTACAAGAGAAGAGTTTCACCTGTGGCTGGATTCAGACTTAAGGGAGTTCGCCAAGAAAGAGAATAGGAGTCCGAGACTAAGCACAGAGGCCTGGCTAGAGAAGCATATCGCTTCATACATACACGCTATATTTTTTGTAACCTACGAAAACGAGCTTTTCGATTGGTTATCCAAGTTGACAGATAGGAACACATTCAAGAAGAAAAGAAACATTGTCTGGACACTGGAGCTGATTCAGACCGTACAGAATCTTGACAATCCGATTGCGAGAGCAGTGGACTTCTGGCTTACCAGTGTGCTAGAAGGCTACGTTACAGAGTTTGCAGTTGACCAGAGAAAGAGCTTCAGCACAGCCGAACGATACTTCTTCAGAGGATATCGTGGTAAGTACCTAATATCTCTAAACTTGTCCCTTAAGATGCTGCTATATGAAAAAGGAACAATGGATCTAGTCTCAGATGAATAAGTAAAGATAGTAATGTCACAAGAGTTTGAAAGTGATTTTGATGACATTGGACGAACACGTAGTGGAAAGAAGTATAAAGTAGATTTTAGTTCTCCTATATTTGAATACAGTTCAAACAGTATTAGACAACAGAGCCCTAGCACCACCGAAGAACCAGAGGGGGGTATCCCTTACCACCCCTATACTCCACAGAAGCAGACAGGGACTCAGAATAATCCCGTAGGTACTCCATCTAGTAGTTCACAGTCAGTACCTACTCCCGTTACAGCACCTTCACCTACACCGCTGAGTGGTAGTACTCCAGTTAGTCAGAACCCACCACAGAGAAATAGAATGGGAGATGACATGAAGCTACCTATTTTTAAAGGTACAGGAGCAGAAGACCTGGAACAGCATTGGTTCCTATGCGAAGCTATGTGGACCATTAAAACAATCAACGATGATAAACTTAAACTTGTACAGTTGGTTACCACACTCAGAGACAGAGCCTTGACATGGTACGTAAAGTATACTACATTACCCAAGACGCTCGCCCAGGTCAAGAACGCCATGATCAAAGAGTTTAAGAAACCTAAGTCTGAGTCTCAGTGCATTACAGAGCTTAAGGATATTAAACAGCTACCATCAGAGTCAGTATGGGACTTTGACCAGAAATTCAAAGCTCTTATAGACCAAGTCAGTTTTGAGTTTGCACCGGAGCAGCATAAAGAATGGTTTATTGCAGCGCTGCTCCCTCATATTAGAATGCCACTAATGCAGCAGAAAATCACTACTCAAGATGAAGCACTGGAGATGGCAATGAAACTAGAGGCCTCACCTTTAGTAGAAACCAGTACAGGAATGACAACTCTACAGACCCAGTTGGCCAACCTCACATTGCAGATACACAAACTTAAAAAAGGGAAAGAGGTTATGCAAGACATATGGTGCATAAAGTGCAGAGCATAGGGCCACAGTAAAGACAACTGTCCAGTCTTTACAGAATATTTAGCATCAGGGGCTCCTAACCCCTTACCACGAACACAAGGGCCATGGTGTGAAATATGTAGAACACAAGGTCACCCACCTCAGCAATGACCCTTGCTCCAGAAGTATGTACAGACACCTAAAAACCTATATTGTATCTTCTGTAAATCCGTCGGGCATGATCCACAAGATTGCCGAGCTTATGATCTCCTATCAGAAAGAACACAGGATGTGTACAGAGTCCAAGCAGACACACAGGGTCCAGCAACAGGACCACAGCCGGCTCATACGTATGGAGGCCGTGGAGGAGGATTCAGAGGACGATGCCGTGGAGGAGGCTTCGCACGAGGAGGAGGTTTTGGCCAAGCTCGTGGACCAGTCACTTGTTATAATTGTGGAATTGTAGGACACTATGCTAGGGACTGCCAGAACGCCACTACTACTTGTAACTACCGCAAGTCTTATGATCATACTATCGAAGAGTGTCCTATCTTGATAGCTAAGATCAGAGACCCTAAACCAGCCGCACACCAGAACATCCAACTTATTGCTGCTGAACCTAAGGAACCAGAACCAGCAGTTAACATTGTGACTCGGAGCGGTGCTTCCACCAGTGGCACATCGCAGGAGACCGGACAGAACACAAGCCAGGGGTGGGTGCGCAGAGCTCCTACTAAAGAAACCGCACTTGACCTACAGAAGAATAAGGAGACCTTTCATGAAGCTAAGGCTTCCTTTGATGCACCTACACCAGCAGGACCGCAGGTACCTCCATCTAGGGGTGTGCCGCAGCAAGTACCTTGTAGCGATAGCCCTGAGCAGGGATAGCAGGCTACCACATCCGGAAGATGTGACGAGGATGAATCGACAGGAAGTGTACAAGCCTTCCTGCACAGCTGCTTAAAACTCCTGAGAAATGATAAAGCTGTTGGTGAGCTACAGCATATGATAGATCAGTGCCAGTAACCCTCTCTCTCGGACAGTGCACACTGCGCTGTCCATAATATTACAAGACATGCAAGGACAGGAAGAGAGATGAAATTCACAGCCCATATTGGTGAGTTTGAAATGGATGAGGTTGTCTTAGACCTGGGATCAGAGGTGAACGTTCTAACCAAGCAGACATGGGAACAGATGGGTAGTCCTCAGTTAGCCCTATCATCTATCCACCTGAGACTAGCTAATCAGCAGCGAGTATCACCATTGGGTCAACTATCGCATGTGCCAGTTGATATTGACGGAGTTCGTACTTTTGTGGACTTCGAGGTTATAGAAATCATTGGTGATAGTCGACCATATCCAGCACTATTAAGTATTGATTGGGCAATTGGTAGCAAAGCTGTCATTGATCTAAAGAAAATACAAATGACCTTTGAGGATGCGCAGATCCAGGTCATCGCACCGCTGGATCCTTACCAAGGACCTAGATATATCGAACCTATCCGAGCAGAGGAAGAGGCACATAATATGGAGAGTCTCTACCAGATGATAGCAAACTAGAATGACTATATCAATCCCACTGCAGACGGGCATATTAGCTGGCGATGCGACAGCTCATGCGCATCGGATTCGGATGTTGGTCTAGAAAACTAGCAGAACAGACTTTACGAAGTCTCATCGCGCAGATGTGCGTTTATAAGTAAATCACTGCGATGGATTGGCGCCGAGATCGCTGAGACTCCATCATATCATGGTCTGACAGACATCCAAGATTTTCTTGAACAATTTGAGCAACAAATTCCTCCTGAGCAGAGGATCGCAGCTATGGACCTTGGAGTTCGAGCCACGCCTGCAAGATGGTGGTATGCGCATAAAGAACATATCGCATCATGGGATAATATCAAAAGACTGATGGCGATCATATTTTCTGACAACAGAAGGTATGCTTAGCACAAGTACACAGGAGAAACTGACCCCAGGGTACACATTCAGATATGTGAACAGAACTGGTCGGACATTCCAGAGGATGAATGGGTTCATAGATTCATTCACACATTGGACACAGTTCCAAGGAATTGGTATATAGAGACCGAGCTGCGCAAAGGAACAACCACATGGCCGCTTATGACAGACAGCTTCCTACTCACCTTTGCATTTGAGTCAGAACATCTAAGTGTTGCTCAGGCCCTAGATATCATCAAGACAAAGATTTTTGAGGATCACACCATCTCAGTACCAGTCCAACCTGAGTGGACTATCTAGCTAGAGGAGGCGTTGGAATGCTACAATTTTACATCGGAATCAGAGGAAGCGGATGAGGATCCTTGCAATACCAACATTCCAGAATCAGAAGGCACTCGCAAAGTGAAGGGACCATAGCTAGAGATTCCAGCGATCACCGAGCCCATCAAGATTAAAAAGATCAATATTGGCACAGACGAAGAACCTAAGTTTGCCTCTATTGGAGACTAGTGGAATGATGAAACAGTTGGACAGATTGCAGATCTGCTACATGATTATCAAGACCTATTTCCCACCAAGTTCACAGAGATGAAGGGAATAGTTGGAGACTTGGGAGTCATGAGGATACCATTAAAGGAAGATGCTAGACCAGTTAAGCAGCGTCCATACAGATTGAATCCGCGCTACAAAGAAAAAGTAAAGGACAAAATTGATAAAATGCTAACAGCAGGCATCATTGAACCAGTAGAGGAAAGCGAATGGGTTAGCCCTATGGTAGTGCAAGAGAAGAAAAAAAAAGGGGACATCAGGATCTGTGTTGATCTGCGAAAACTCAATGATGCATCACTTCATGATCCATTTCCAACACCGTTCACTGATGAAGTATTAGACAACATGGGAGGACAAGAGGTCTACTCCTTCACTGACGGGTTTTTAGGCTACCACCAGATCAGAATACACCCAAAATATCGATCCAAGACCACATTTGCAATAGAATGGGGATCGTTCCAGTATACGGTAATGCCCTTTGGTCTTAAGAATGCACCAGCTATATTTTCTAGAGTAGTAGTTGCTGTATTTAAAGAATACATTCATAAATTCTTGGAAGTATATTTTGATGATTGGACTGTATTTGGATTAATCAATAAGCACATAGGCGATCTAAGACTGATGTTAGAGAAATGTAGGCAGTACCAGATCTCTCTAAACTTGAAAAAATGTATATTTTGTGCACCATTTGGTATCTTGTTGGGTCACATTGTTTGCAGACAAGGCTTGATGGTAGATCCCGCCAAGATTGCTATCATTGTAAACCTTCTAGCACCTAATTCAGTCAAGCAACTGAGGACAGTACTTGGTCACACCGGGTACTACATAAAGTTCATCAAGGGCTACGCAAATATTACAGCACCGATGGAGAAATTTCTCAAGAAGGATGTAAAATTCCTATGGAACGAGGAATGCCAGCGGAGTCTAGACATACTTAAGGAGAAGATGGTTACAGCACCCATCCTAGTATTTCCGGACTGGACTAAGCCTTTCCATGTACATGTGGATGCATCCGGCATCGCATTAGGAGTCGTCTTGATCCAGCCAGGAGAAGGAGATCTTGACCATCCTGTCGCTTACTCCAGTAGAAAGCTATCAACAGCGGAAAAGAACTACACCACAACAGAAAGGGAGGGCTTAGATATGGTATATGCGTTGCAGAAGTTCAGGCACTATCTATTGGGCGCCTCGTTTAAAATGTTTACTGATCATTCCGCACTGAAGTACCTAGTCAATAAACCAGTGTTAGGGGGGGGAATCTGCAGATGGTTACTCCTCTTCCAGCAGTATGATTTTGAAATCATTGTGAAACCAAGAAGACTGAATGCAGGACCGGATCATCTGTCGCGGTTAGAATCAGAAGAAGAACCCAGTAGCCTAGAAGACAATCTGCCAGATGCGCCATTGTTTTCCATACAGATTGCAGATGAGTACTACTCCGACATTATTCAATTCCTCACCACAGGAGTAGCACCTGATGACTTTACTAAGCAGAAGGAGAAGCCTGTTGCAGGTGGCTCGAGGACGAGCCACAAGTAAGTGTTAGGGGACTGTTGGAGCAGGGTCCCGCAGCTACAGAAGAAGCTGCTAGTTTTGGTGGAAAGATAAAGCATTGGCGGAAAGAAGACAGGGCAGAGCTACGACGCCGTAGCACGTTTCCAGCTGGAGAGCACAGCTGGAAACCATGAATTTTGGGATAGAAAATTCAAGAAGGAAACGGTACCCGAGCGGCTGAGAGAAGAAATCTCAACCACTGCATTGAAGGCAGTGGCGGAAGACAGGAGGGCTCAGCGACCCTCATAAAGAAGAAGGAGCAACGAGGCTCAAGCATTGAAGGTGAAGGACAGAAAGAGAAGCGGTGCATAGTACCCATGGTCAGTGCCGGGAAGCATGGAAGACTGCAGAGAGCTGTGGTGTGACGGGAAGCGGCTACCTCAAGGACAGAGAGGACCGACTGTCACTAATTAGGGTTTGGGTTACTGTTGGGCCAGGCCCACAGTGTTGTAATGGCGAGACCTTCGGGCCGCCTATAAAATCTTGCATTTTGTATTGTAAAGGGTTAGCTAATCAGTCAGTTAGTTAGTTGGTAAGTTGATTATTTTTGCAGACTCAGCAATCAGTCAGACAGACTGCGTTGTAACGATCCAGACACCTAGCTTGTCTGTTAGTCATTTGAGTCTGTATGTAACCATCCACAGAGAGAATAGAGAGGGAAGGATATATTGAAAGAAAGGCAATATAGAGATAGAAATAGACCAGAGATCTAGAAGAGATCTCGCGCTGCGCATGCGGTGCAACAGACTGTGCTAACTTCCCTCAAGATATATAATAGAAGCACAGTTTGGTGGACGTAACTCCCATCCTGGGGGTGAACCACGTTAAATCTGCGTGTTATGTGTTGTATGAATGTGATTGTATTTGCTTATGTTTACTGGTTATTATGCATGTAATGTTAGTTGCAGTAAGTGAATGTATGTATTGTTCAGCTCATGATAATACAAGAAGATAGAGATAAGTTGAAGTATTTTAGTAGGCTGTTTAAAGACTCCTTTACGTCTGTTTCTAATGACCATTTAATCACAATATAACTTCTGAGAAGTAGAGTTTTGCACATCGGCACAGTCAACGCTAAGAGCGCAAAGTCGTAGTGGTAAGATATTGCAGAGAGGTGATATCGCACCAGCAGAGGAGCTGCAGTGCGCGATACTGCGAGCTGAGGGCTTAGCGTTGAGGAGAGGTTGGGTGTTCCGTGGTGTGCAGAGATGCGATAAGGTAGGAAATGTTGTGAGTAAGTGGAAGTTGTGTGACGCGAGAGGAAACCGTGTGACTTGCGCAGGGTTAAGCATCGCACGGGTAAAAGCGTTGCGAGTGGAAGGGGATGTGAGATGCGCAGAGCTAGTTGATCTAGTGGCGCAGAGGAGTAAGAAAGAAGAAGTAGGATGCTCAGAACCTGGTCCAAGACACTTGAGTCTTGGCCAACCCATTAGATTCACTTCGGGTGAGACTTCAGATCGCTTCGCGGTCTATCGCCGAAAGGGCCAGTGAGTTTGGGGTGTTGTTGATTAATTATAGTAAACCTGGGTCTGCCCACGCAATCAACACTTCTCATAATCGATCAACTAGCCAAGGACCCTCTATGCTCTTTAAATAGAGATCATAGACCAATCGGCTGTTAATCCATGGATCAATGGTAGGTATGATCTAAGAGAAGTTGAACCGTCGGATCACTCTATGTCTAGATCATATCGTGACCATCGGATTAGAATATTTACAAATGCATACTAATGCATACTAAAGAAACACACATTTACCTAATGGATATATTACACAAGTTGATCTTAACTAACTCCTAAGTGTCTAAATATCCTAACACATAGTACTGCAGGTATCTTTTCATCCCATACGTCTTTGTATGCATTACATATTTTTGTTAATCCTTTTGTTAGTGTTTTGTTAAATGCTTCAATTGCTCCATTCGACTAAGGATGGTATGCTATACTCCGACGATGCTCAATTTGGAACTGGTATGTTAGGGTTTTGTTAGTTCTATTGATAAAGTGTGTTCCCTGGTCACTGATTAGGGTTAGTGAACATCCAAATTGGGTGATAATATTTTCATAGATAAATTTTGTGGCTATTTCACTAGAACATGTGTCGACTGGTTCTGCCTCTGCCCATTTGGTTACATACTCGACTGTAGTTATTATGTACCTTGCACCTGTTCTTTTTGCTGGTATGGGAAATGGTCCTATGAAGTCGATAGCCCAAATTTCAAATGTCAAACTTGGGTTTACTGATATCAAAGGAATTTCTGTGCTAGGCATGGGTCGACCAGTTTGGAAACCTTAGGATAGGTGCTTTGACTAGCTTTCTTTTTAGTTTTTTTAAT
>LPNX010978706.1:106589-129903 GCA_001517045.1 Pseudotsuga menziesii | reverse complement strand
TCAATCTCCTTTTTGACTATTTCTTTGTATTTGTGAGCTAGTTTATATGGTCGTTTCTTGATAAGTCAAACATCAGGTTTAGTGTCGATCTTCATTTATCCCATTTCATGGACTAGACCTTTAAGATCCTTATAGTCTCTAGAAAATACATCCTGAAATTCTTTTAGTAGGTTTGTGATCTCTGTTGTTTGTGCTTCCGACCAGTAGTCTCCAATTTTTGCTATTTTTGGTAGATCATCATTTGATATGTCAAACTCTCTAGTTTTGACTTTAGCATCTAGCCATTATGGTGCTTTAGCTTCATTGATTGGTTGAATTCCTTCCTTAAACTGTGAGAATGTGGCAGGAAAGTCTGATGTAGTCATTTGGT
The DNA here is from genome assembly GCA_001517045.1 of Pseudotsuga menziesii. Classification (NCBI taxonomy): domain Eukaryota; kingdom Viridiplantae; phylum Streptophyta; class Pinopsida; order Pinales; family Pinaceae; genus Pseudotsuga; species Pseudotsuga menziesii. Next base: position 129,533 of record LPNX010978706.1, on the reverse strand, counting down.
CATTATCCTCCTTGTCGGTTGTTTCAACTTTGAATACTGTGTGAATAGGTTTGGTCATTTTGACATGGTTTTATTTCCATCTAAAACTTTTCCCTTCCGACTTTTCATTTTCCAACTGTAGTCTTGTCGATTGTGGTATTGGCCCAGTTTGTATATTGTTACAGTCCATTGTCTGTCAGTTATCTTTTAAGGGTTTGTTTTATGTTGGCTGTATAAATTCTTTAATCTTTTTTGTTGTTTTGACCAAATTCTCATCTTGTGGTATAAAGTTGAAATATTTGATAAACGTTTCTCTGAGTTCATGCCAGAGGAATGTTTCACCTCGAGCTTCTTCCATCTTATACCATTTGTTCGATAAGTCGGTGAGTGTTGATGGAAATAAGTGTGGCCATGCATATTCATCTTTATATCCCAGCCTTCTCCATTCTTTTTCACATATATTTATATGGTTTTCTGGATCTTGGCCTTGGGTAAATATAGGTATCTGACCCTGGTTGGTTAACTTATTTCCTCCGAACCCTTCTACAAAATAAGTCGAAGCTGTTGTCCATGTCTGCAGTATTGACTGATGGGTATCCCACCATCTAGCAGCTTATCCTATAAAATTTTCTACTAAACTTTATAGTCAACCATGTTCACCGATGTTCCTAGATACTTGCTCTACATGCATAACCGGTGATCCTCTTTCTTTATGCCTTCGAATTTTTGTGGTATTTATATTTGTTGGTTGTAATGTAGGATATTCCCTAATTTTATTTTCAAATATTTTTGGGATGCTGGACACCACAAAGCATTGTTTGACTGGTTTCTTCTGTACTTTTTGAATACTCCAGGATCCTATTGCTTTTGTTTCATAGTTTTCAACCTCCCAATCATATAGTTCTGCATCTGAATTGTATCCACTAAGTCTTGGTTTCCTAAGTAAAGTTCACCATATGTATTAGGTTCTGTGTAATCTTCATTATTCTGTATTTGATATAGTTGTCGGATGTCAACTTCTTCATCAATTGATTCTGTCCAAGGTTCTCCTTGGGATGGATGAATAGGTACAATGACCTTTTGTCTGTTTCCTTTCAATTTTATTCTTTCCTTGTCTAGGGATATCGATGCCTTCATCTTTCTTCCCCCAGGTCGGCCTACTAATCCTGGGAACGAATTGGATCCTTCCTTGGGGTCAATAATTTCAAAGTCGACTTTGGTTGATATTCCCTTTATTGTTGTGTAAACATTTTTGCAGACTCCAATAGGTTCAATTAGACCCTAGTCTGCTAGTTTCAGTTATACCTGACTCATATAGTCGAGGTCTGCCCAGTTCTTCCCAAGTGTCATGAGTCATGATGTTTACTTGTGATCCGAAGTCGAGCACAACTTGTCGAACATGGTATCTTTCAATTTACAGGTCGACAAGTGGGTCGACATCACTTTTATCTTTTTGGTTTAAGCTGCAGATATTCTTTGTTTGTTTTTTGGTGTTTTTGTTGTGTTTTATTTCATATAATAAGTCGATGAATTGAGATACTGAGTTATCTTTCTGTGTTAGCTATTTTACTGTGTTATGTCGATTTTTGTTTGCTTCTTCCTGTCGGGCAAGTTCTTTAAATACATTTGTTGCATCTTTATATATTTATTCTTCTTTAACTGGATCAGGGTAGATATTTTTTTCTTTTATCTTGCTTATTTGGGGGTTATCATTCCCATTTTTTGTCCCTTGTCGGGTTACGATGTGTAAATTCTTTGTATTGATTATATCATGTTTTTGCACACACGATAAGACATTAACATTCTTCTTTTTATTTATCTTTTCAAGCATAATAGGGCAATCATCTAATGAGTGATCCCCTATACCACAATTAGTACAGAATTTTAGGTCAGTCCTTTCCTTGTATGGATAGTCTGCATGTCGGTGTCACTCCTTGTACCATGTAAAACATTGGATGGGCCGATGTGTTCGGTTGTCTTGATTTCCAGAGAATCGACCTCGTCCTCCATAGCCTCCACGTCGATTGTCATAGTGGCACTTGTATCTTCGACCTTCGTATCTTTGATTGTTTGATCATTTGGCGTGTTGTTTTGCTCATTATTCTGTGCAACTGCATTGGTCTGATAGACTGCATGATAATTCTATCGATTCTTGAGATTCAGATGGCAGTCAACAGTGTTATGTTTTTTATTTTCACAAATTGCACACCATGATTCTTTGCCATTCTTAATATTGAATGGGCAATATTTTTTCGAGTGGTCTCCATGCTCTTGGAAAATGTCGCAAAAACATTTTGTCTACACAAATCGGACGTCCTGTCGACTGATGTCCTGTCGACAGTTGTCTTTTGAATGTCTGGTCGTCGAGCACTTTGTGCATCAGATATCCTGACTTTTGAGGTTTAATTATTTTAATGACTTCTGTACGATCTCAGGCTGTTCTTCTAGTCTGTGATAGGTGGAGTATGCTGGTATGTCCTCATCCATTTCTACTTGGAGATATTTTGTAAGCGCATCTTCATAAGTCTTGAATGTCTCCAGACTTATGTGTCGGTGAATTTTCTGTGATAAACCTGCAAGAAACCAATGGATTAATAATTGTTCATCAATAACATATTCCAATTGGCTAAGAAGGTATTTAAATCATTTATCGTAATCGCGAACAGTTTCTCCTGGATTTTGCGATGTTGTCTTTAGCTTCTTTGCTGCCAGATGTTTTGCATCTGGAGTCTTAAAAATGATAGGAATTGCACTTTGACTTTGGCTTTGGTTGCTCGGGGGGTTATTTCAAAAAAGGTCATATGCAAAGTTAATGCCCTTTTCCTCAAGGCCCCAGTGAACTACACCATCTACCTGTCTTCATCCATAACTTGGTTAGCTTCCCAAGTCGACTCATAGACAAACCAGTGTCCTCTGGGGTCCTCATCACCCTGATATAGAGGGATGTGTGCTGACCCGTGACCCATGTCGGAGTCACTATCACTGTATTCTTTAGCAAGTGGTGGTGGTGGAGCTGGTGGTGGGGGCAGTGGGGTTATTTGCTTATTCTTCTCTGTGGAACTATCGTCAACGGAACTCTCGTTTTCGTAAGTTGTTTTAGTTTTCATTTCTTCTTCGACCAGCAGTCGGTTATTGTCGACTTATTTTGTCGATGTCCAAATACAATTGTTCATCTACACTTCTGAATGTTTTGTGTTCTCTAAAGCTGTATTTGGCAGGGGGGGTGCTCCTTCATGTGTCGGGTAAAGTAAGTGGATACTTCGGTTGGAGGGTGATGCTTGAAGCGTAACCCAATTTCCTTCTTCTGGTCGATGGATAATTAGATGTCTACCAGTGTATGTCTCGTCGTCTAGTCGACTCCATATACCAAAGTCACCGGCTCCTAGTCTAAGGTGCTCTTCGACAATGGCTTGTATCCAGGTACTCAAATTCGTCGAAGATAGAGATTTTACCTCTTGGGGAGCTTGTAATTGGAGAGCTTCTCACTGCTCTATCCACAATTCTTCTTCCATAGGGGACGCCTCTTATTTCTCGCCTTCTTCTTGTCGGTCATGTCTCGACTCTGACAGATCTCTTTCCTGGTCAATCACCCTAGTACTCATTCCTCTCTGCAACTCTAAGGCTCTTTCTCTTATTTCTTCCCTTCTTTGTAGCCTCTTCTCCCTCTCTATTTTTTGGAAGTCCATAGTACCTTTGTGTGACACTGTCCTCTTGATTTCCTTTTTAGGCTTACTTCTCATTACTAGTGATTGGTATCTTCCTTAGTGTTAACACCCAAAAAGGGTTCACTACCTCATCTACCCCATTACATGGCTCATTTGTCCATTTTCCTACCATATTTCCATCAAAAACCCATAAAACCATCTGAAAATCCTCCAAAAGGCCATAAAACCCTCTTTTCCTCCAAAAATTATCCAAAATTTCTCCAAAAAAGCAAAAGTCCCCAAAAAGGAAGAAAAAATATAAAATAATGAGGAAAATGAGGAAAAAACCCTAAACAGCTTAAACCCTAAACAGCTGAAACCCTAACCCTAAACCAACACTCCACCACTATAAATAAGTGATGGAGACCCCTTATTCAAAATCCACAATCACAAGTATCCTGGCTCTGCCAAAATTGCTCTTGAAACCCTAGCTCACCCTTGAGCTACTTTCATCGTGAGAGCCCCTTTTGGCCCATTTCCACCATTGGAGAAAGAGAAGGAGCAGCTGGAGCTCGAAGCAACCTCTCGGATCAGCGCAACAGGCTTCACCAACCTCCACATTGGAGGTCAGATCAATAAAAAATCATTCTTTACTTTTTGCTGTTTTGCTTCATGAACATGTTTAGATTAATTTTTATTACTGTTTAGCATCTTTTATTTCACATATTATCGAACTGCTACTAAGGAATCCATTCTCCTTAGTAGGTGCTCATTCGCACAAGCTAGGGGTAAAACCCTAGCAACAGTTTTGGCGACTCCGCTGGTTTTTTAATTTATTTTATTTCCTGTTTTGTCCTTTCGGCTGTCGTTTTCGGCCGCCGTAAACCGTAGTTTTTTGTTTCACAGTCACATTCCGACCGCGTCTTTTCAACCCTTAGCTGCGACCCGACCGCGCCTTTCCAGCTCTTAGCTGCAACTCGAACGCGTCCTTTTCCCTGTTTGCCACGCTCTGACCGTGCCTTTTAGCCGTTGTACCCGCGTCTCGACCGCGCCTTTCCAGCTTTAACCCGCGACCTGAGTGCGCCTATTTTTTCCAAACCCGTGGTCCGCCCACGTCTGTTCTCCAAAAACGTGCGACCTGTCTGTGCCTGTTTCCTCTAAACCCGTGGTCCGTCCGCATTTGTTCTCCAGAAACCCGTGATCTGTTCACGCCTGTTTCCTTCAAACCCGCGGTCCGACCGCCGATCCGATCTGACTTTTGCATTTGTTCCTACTTTTGAACCCAGCCCCTTTCCTGCCATATTTTCTGCACCTGCACAGCCATCTATTCTACCTGCACTTTTGTCCCCCTTTACAAATTTAAAAAAAAAAAATTTCAGCATTGTTTATTCAGATAATTTTGCATGGTAAAATTTTTTCTTTCAGTATTATTGATAGTTAGGAAGTTTCCCTGGCACTTCTCTTCTGGGTTCATAACCTCACAAGCACACAATCTGTCACCTAATTCAAGCGAGACTTAAAAACTACTTAACTCAACCAACATTCTAACCCCACTTGGGGAACACAAAATAATTTTTGTAGTTAGGTAGGATCGGGGGGGTAGGCTTCCAAAAAACACCCCTCGGTTACTTACACTTGAGACATAGTTGTTGTCCATTAGGGAACCAAAATACCCTAGTATTTTTTGACACGGTCACAACCGGTTTATCAGAGGGCCTCTCCCTTAGGAGGGTTGAAGTCGTGAGATTGGTTCCGGAGGTCTGAGTGGAATACCGAACTCCATTCAGTAACTGAAGGGATACCTTTCGCAGTTCTTGGGATTTCCCTGCATAGGGGTATTGCGGTAAAAGGACCAAGCGGTAAATTTACCTTTCTGGACGTGTCATGAACAGGGTATCTTAGTTGCCATTCTTCTAGGATTTGACTACCCGGTGTCCCTCCCGGTAGTGGGATACCTTAGCCACTTGGATTTCCTATTCATATTGTCTAACTTGGATTTCATCACCTTGCAGAGGATATGTCTAGTTGAGTCATAATACTGTTATTTAGGTGTTTGCATGCTCCCTTACCTCCTTTTGGTCTAGTGAGTCCACCGTTTTTTATTTTTTTATTTTTTTTTTCGTAGGAAACCTGCTGTTTTTTGGTATTCTGACCATTTCTGTTGACACTCCGCCTATTGTAGCACGCAGTTACAGTGGGTGTTTTGAGTTGGTTGTTGGCCTGAGCGCCCTATTTTTTGAGCTCTCCTTCTGCACACTCGGTTGCATTAGAGTGTTTGAGCTGATTTGTAGTTACCTCAACCCACAGAGATTTGACTCCATTTGTCACCATTGAGTCTCCGAGACATTCTCGGTGCCTCAGAGGCGAGCCTTCACAGCACAGTTCACTTGACACCACCCGTCATCGACACAGGTCATCATCCCTTGATACCACTCATCATAGATCTTGAACCTTGTCACTTGATTCCACTCATCAGTGGCATAGAACTCCATCACCAGATACTGACGCCCCTTATTTTACCTCCGACTCTGAGCCAGACTCCGAGAACCCCCTTTACACTGCCCCCACTAGCCCCATGGCTGGCGTGACTCCCACTCCCATCTTGGTAGGGACCGTTGGTGGCACATCCACCACGACACCAGTTACCACACCTACTTTGGGTATGCCCTCCATGGGTCCCCCCTCTACTATTCCCCTCACAGCACCGATTCCCACAGTGGGAATACCTATCCCCACTCCATTAGTGACCCATACTACCCATGGTAGTGTAGGACCGTCCTATACCACCTTAGTTCCCCCACTTGGGGGCAACCTCCCTCACATGACCCCTCCACTTGGGGGCATCGGCCCCAATTTGGTCCAACCCACTACTGTGTCACATCCTTCATCCAGTTTTCCATTCATGGCTAGCCTCAACCTTCCTGACCTAGCCAGATTAACCAACGACCCCATCCGACACGACCCTACATGGCCTCACATGCCCACCAAGCTCCCCTCTGACATCCCTAAGTTTGAGGGCAAGGTAGGTGAGGACCCACAGAACCATATCATGTCCTTCCATCTATGGTGTTCCTCCAACTCCATAGTAGACGACTCTATTCGCCTCCGTTTATTACAGCGCACTTTCACTGGCTCTGTTGCCAAGTGGTATATCGAACAACCCCATGGAACCCATGCCACCTTTACTTCCCTTGCCTCGACCTTCCTGCAGTTCTTCCAGTTACCTATCCGCTATGACGCAGGCATTGAGATCATACTATCATGCAGACAAAACACGGCTACCCACACCACGGACCACATTCATGAATGGCGTCGATGCCGTAGCCTATGCAAAATCAAGTTAGATGACCGGATCATCCTATATTGGTTCCTCAAATCCCTCCTTCCTATCATTGCTAAGGATGTGGCATCCGAAAGACCCCAGTCTGAAGAAGAGGCTATCCTTAAATCCCAATAGTTCGATCTCATTTACGCCCAGTCGGGTTATCTTTATACCATAATACCTGACGCCCCTCGCGACGATTCCTCCCAGCACGATGCGCTAAGGGCACCCCACGCTGCCGACAACATCATTGGCCGTGTCTCTTCGCAGCCTCAACCATTTTCCATATCACATCCTACCCCTGGCCCTGACCCTTCACGGGCTACCTCACATTTTGGAGCAAACAACCCGTATGCTCCCATGACACATCACCACCATACCCATGGACCTTCATGTCCACCACAGTGTTTCGTTCATGCGAATCTTGCTCATGCCCCCCTGTCGCACCTTAGTCCTACTATCACCAGCAGGCTGTACCAACCCCTGCGGCACACCCACAACCCACTCCAGAGCACTATCAGCAACCCCCTCAGGTTGCTGCACCTGAACAGCCTCCACCTACATATCATCCACCGCAGCCTGCTCCCGCCCACGCGCAACCTCAGAATCCACCTGCTGTCCAAGGGCAAGTTTATGCTCAACAAAACCCGCAGCAAAACCAGAACAACCAACGCAACCAAGGCCAACAAAACCACGGCAAAGGCCGAAATCGAGGGAACAACCAACCGACTGAGCAATCTGGTCAACACCCTAATCCCCCCGCTAGTAATAATGCGGCCCCTGATAACCAAAACCCTGATCGCCCGCCCAAGCAGGCTAAAAACCCCAATTTGCGCACAAACTATCCTTGTTCTGTTTGCAGGGTCTATGGCCACTACACACATTTTTGTCCACATATGGAGCGAGTTCGGAAACTTTTGGCTGTGGATGTACACCGCTAAGGGCAAGTGGCTCCTCAAGCACCAACCAACCCCCCACAACCTCAGCAGCCACCTTTGGTACTGCAAAACCCCTTACCAACCCAAGGCGTAGTGAACACTGAACCGTTGACTCCCCCTCAAACTAACACACCAACCCAACAAATCACTTACGCTGCTCCTGATCAACCCATGTTTGATTCAGGGACCCACCACTTGTTGATGATGTCCTCCGACGAGGTCAACCTCCAGACTCGGCGGAACCAATATGGCTCCACCCCTAAAGCCCCTCCCGCCGATACACCTACTAATGCTCATCCCACTGATTGGCCATTACATATACCTCCACCTCCACTAGATGGCGCTCCCAGAGCGCCCCGTTTCCCACTTCGCCGTATCAACAATAACCCCAATGCGTGGGCTGCGTCAAACTACAACATTGTCGATGACTTAGCCTAATCCCCCGCAGCCATGTCTGCGTTAGAAGTCTTAAAACACTGCCCCTCGCAGTGCAAGAATTTACTCTCAGCCATTGGGTCTATTGATCCAAATGATTCGCAGTTAATGGCATTTGATTTGGACCAATCCGAACCCCGCCTGCCTTCCACTTTGGCATTCCAAGTTTCTGTTTCCATTCGGAATTTTGTCATCCATCAATGCATTATTGATGAAGGTGCCTCTACATGTGTCATGCCCCTCTCCATCTGGCAGAAAATGGGATCCCCCCCTCTACAGCAGTCCTCTACTGTGTTGCGAGCCTACGACGGCCGTTCAGCTCAACCCCAAGGCCTATTAACTAACCTCCCCGTCTCACTGGCTGGCAAAATTGTCCTCATAAACATCGAGGTTATCAATGCACAGCTTGATTATAACCTTTTACTTGGCCGCAGCTACATGTATGCCATGCGGGCAATTGCTTCTACCGTTTTTCGTACCATGATGTTCCCCCATGAGGGACGCGTGGTCAAGGTTGACCAACTCACTTACCATGATCCCAATGCCCCCGCGGCACCCTAAAATGTTCTCCCCATGGTTGAACAACCTGTTTTGGGTGCCACCACCTCATTCGTTTCTTCTATGGGGCCCGGAGTTTACTCAGACGCACCAATGACCTCGACCTTCCCATCTCTTCCACCCCCGTCACCTACGACCGAAGTGTCCGACCTATGTACCCTGTCCCATAACACGCGAACTCCTACTAATCAACCGCCCTTGTTGCCTCAACCCCCTTTGGTACCTAGTCACATTTGTGCTACACCCATCCATACCATTCCTTTCCTCTTCCCTCCCTCAGGAGTAGTTAGCGCCCCAGTCATGGCCACCCTCAGCCTTCCTGGGTTAACCTTAGGATTACCTGTTTGGTATCTTTCGCCTCCCGGTCGTCCGTCGACACCAGATGTCGTCCTGCAACCGATGCAACCCATTGTCACTACTAGTCAACCACCTCCCGGTGTCGCTACCCCATCCTCATTCGTAAAACCCCCCCCTCTTCTTACCAAACCCACTGGGGGCAGAGGCCCCCAACCTTACACTGCTGTCCCACCTCCTAAGACAGTCAAAAATCCCCCTGTGTTTCGTGCTCCTCCCAAATGCGCGCTGTGCGATGAGTTGGGCCATGCGACTCACCTATGTCCTCAGTTACCGACATTACATGAATACATGCAACTGCTTGACGACGACCCCACTATCCCTGTTTTCCATCTAGATTCAACCCCTATGCCTCGCGACAAATCCCTGCGCACTAACCACTCCTGTGCATTATGTGGTGTATACGGGAATTACTCACGTCACTGTCCCGATCTCCCCGAGTACAGAGCAGCTCTCTTTGAAATGAACAATCTGGATCTTGAGACAGCACCACCCACCATTGTGGAGATCCACCCCCCGGACTCTTCCTCTTCCGAAGAGGTTAATACCATTTATATGATCTCTTCCACCAACACTCCTTCGTCAACCGATTTGATGACACAAACATTCCGTACGGATGAGGATATTCTCGAGGCTCTCATTGCCCTGGATTATCCTTGGGATGACATGCACCATCGTTCCTACTTCCTCCCAGATGAATCTTCCTTTAACACTACTACCCAATTTGCAGTTGAATCCAAAGACTTCCTTCCCCCCAAGGTCGACTGGTTCAAGGACCCTATTCCTGCTCCTGACGCCTTCGAAGAGGGTAACATGGCCAACATCTCACCTATCATTCAAATTGATATCGCTGCCCCCGGAGGCACCCCCGAACTCATCGTTTTAGGAGCATCTTGCACTGCGAAGGAGATTGAAGAATACAAAACACTCTTCAAAGAATTACATGATGTCTTTGCCTGGTCCTATACCGAAATGCCTGGTCTTGACCCTGCCATTATAGAGCACCACATTGACACATGGCCTGATGTACCCCCCGTTCGTCAGAAACAGCGTCCCATTCATCCCTCAAAACTCCCAGCTGTCAAAGCAGAGATTGAAAAGCTTCGAATGGCAGGATTCATTTATCCTATTGCCTATACCACTTGGGTTTCAAAAAATGTTCCTGTCAACAAGAAACAAGGCACCATTAGGGTATGCACTGACTTCTGAGACTTAAACCACGCGTGTCCCAAAGACAATTTCCCTACGCCATTTATTGACCAGCTCATTGATGCATGTGCGGGGCATGAAGTCCTCTCGTTCATGGACGGTTTTTCCGGATACAATCAGATCCAAATCCGCAAGGAAGACCAGTACAAAACCGCTTTCACTACCCCATGGGGCACCTTTTCCTATCGCGTCATGCCTTTCGGCCTAAAAAATGCTGGTGCCACATTCCAGTGGGCCATGACCTATTGCTTTCATGATTTGGTCCATATCTTGCTCGTCTACCCTGATGACCTTACAGCTCGTTCCTGAAAACGATCAGACCACCTTGATGACCTTCGGCAAGTTTTTCTGCGTTGTTGCAAATATCAGATCCGCTTGAACCCACACAAGTGTGTCTTTTGCATTCCAGTAGGCCGATTTTTAGGTTTCATTATTTCCCAGAAAGGAATTACTGTTGATCCCCTGAAATTCCAAGCCATCTTAGACCTTCCCTCTCCTCGAACGCTCCGGCAACTCCAAAGTCTGCAAGGGCGATCCAATTTTCTTCGATGCTTCGTTCCTGATTACGCCACAACCGTTCACGGTTTCTTACGCCTGCTCTGTACCCACATACCCTTTGTCTGGGACGAGCAAGCCGGAGCTGCATTCGAAGCCCTCAAGAGAGCTCTCACACAAGCCCCCTTGATCTCCCCTCCAGATTTCTCTCAAGACTTCATCCTTTACGTCTCGGCATCCGAGCATGCTGTGTCCGGAGTCTTGGTTCAAGAAGACGCCTCATGCCAAGAGCATGTCATTTACTACGTCAGCCAGACCTTGTCCAGCCCACCCCTACGTTACCCATATGAGGAGAGACTAGCCCTAGCAGTGGTCTTTTCCGTCCAAAAGTTGTGACACTACATTTTACTTAGTCATACCACAGTCGTCGCCGATTCTAACCCCATGGTATATCTCTTAAACCGGCAGCTCCTGCAAGGCCGTGTGGCTAAATGGGTCATTATCCTCCAGGAATATGACCTCACATTCCGAACACCTAAGAGCACTAAAGCCCTTGCACTTTCCCAGCTCATCACTGATCTCCCTTCCTTCATCCCGGCCCCACCTATCTCCGAGGAGTTATCAGATAATCACTTGTTCACTATCTCGTCCGATGACCCGTGGTATGGTGATATCTTGTTATACCTGTGCACGCAAAATTTCCGACCCACCATCACTCGTAATGGACGTCGTTGTATTCGTCACCAGGCCTCTCGCTACCTCCTCCTAGGGGATGTCCTTTACTGGCGAGGAGTCGACACAATTCTTCGTCGTTGCCTTCCACACAAGGAAGCTGAACAGGTCCTTAATGATTGTCATAGCGGTGCCTGCGGCGGCCATTTCTCAGGGATGCCCACTGCCTAAAAGGTCATCCGCGTCGGATACTTCTGGCCCACACTTTTCACCGACTGCATCACTGCGGTCAAGCATTGCCATAACTGCCAACTTTTTGTCCCCAAGGCCCGGACACCACCTGCTCCGTTACACCCAGTCGTCACCGTTGGTCCCTTTTGCAAGTGGGCCATCGACTTCATGGAGTGTAGACCCCCATCTGCTAACGGCCATAAGTACATCGTTGTCGCCGTTGATTACTTCACCAAATGGGCGGAAGCCATGCCCACCTTCAACTGTACCGCTGACACCGCTGCCCGTTTCTTTTTCAACCATGTTATCACTCACTTCGGGGTCCCTAAACAGTTGGTCTCAGACCATGGATCACACTTTGAAGATTCCGTTTGGCGTGAGCTATCCACCTTTCTCAAGTTTGAGCACCAATTTTCCTCTGCTTACTACCCTCAAGGGAACGGTCAAGTCGAAGCTGTTAACAAAATACTGAAAACCATACTCCAACGCACTGTTGATCAGCATAAGTCCAATTGGCACCATATGCTATTCCCTTCCTTATGGCCTTACCGTACCTCCACCAAGACCACCACTGGTTTTACCCTGTTTCATTTAGTTCACGGTGTAGAGTCTGTCCTCTCCATCGAGTTTCAGATACCTGCCTTACACATCGCCATTGAGCCTCTCCCCGATACCTCCCCCCTTGAGCAACGTCTGCTATATCTCGAACAAGCCGATGAATATCGTCGTGCCACTCTCCAGAACATCGAAGCTGCCAAAAATAGCTCCAAATCCAGTTATGACAAACATGTTCACCCTCGAACTTTCCACGAAGGGGACCTCGTCCTCGCCTATGACCAAGCCCACAACAAAATCGGTAAAGGAAACTTCGAGTCCATGTGGCAAGGCCCTTACATTATGCAGACTTGCCTAGGAAAGGGGGCATACACTTTAGCTAACTCTGAAGGCCACCCTTTCCGCAACCCCCGTAATGGGTTGTATCTTAAACGTTTTTACCCATAACTGAAACCGCGACCTCATCGGTCTGCATTGTACAGTTTACTCCCTTTTTTTTATACCTTTTTTACTATAATCTCACATTCATCGTCTTTTGCATGCCCACAGATGGACCATTTTCCACCTCGTTACATTGGCTTCACTGATGGCGCAAGCCGCTGGTCTCCCAACCTGGCTTCTGCAGCGTGGGTCTTGTATTCCCCTTCCAACGAATTGATTCACCTTGACGGAACATGCATAGGCACTGCTACCAATAACCAGGCGGAGTATGATGCTGTGACCGGTCTCCTAACTGCTGCCCTCCAGATGGGCATACGTCACCTTCATGTGTTCTTGGACTCCCAGCTACTTGTCTCCCAAATCAACAACTGCTACCAGGTGCGCGATCCTTGCCTCTTTAGAAAATTCCTGCGTACAAAACAACTCAGCCGACAATTTGAATCCATCACATTCACACATGTCCCAAGAGCTCAAAATAGTGTCGCAGATCAAATGGCAAATAACATCCTAGATTGGCATATCAATCACACCATATAACATCTCCACCATACATCATAGCATCTCATCCAACTATATAAAAAAAACCAAAAAGACTGCATTGCATAAACATTTGCATCCATAGGGGCATCCACATGCCTAATCATAACTAAATCATGTCACATCACATAAAACACACAAGGGGCATCCACATGCCCAGCATCCTAGACTACTTGCATCCACGTGCAATACAAACATACAACACATCATCAAGCGCATCCACGTGCGTACAAATGAAACAACATCACACAAAGGTGCATCCATGTGCATAAATATATACATCTCAAAAAATACATGTTACAGGGCTATACATGTCCTGAGTACCCCTATACTCAGCTCTACAAAAAAATGTATATACATCCCTAAAAGCCTCATAAGGTACAGGCCGTAGCTACAAAAAATCAGGGGGAGTCCCCTACTCTCCCTAATGAGAGTCGTACCCTGCATCACTGTCAGTGTCTGCTGCCTCTGACTCCTCTCCTCGCTCCTCCTCCGGCGAGTCCTCATCCCGTCTGGGCCCCTGTGCCCGCACTCTGTCTGCTAATATGGCCACCCGGATCGCAATCGATCTGAAATATCGAGGTTCCCTCAAGCACTCCTGAATCACGACAGGATCGAGGTCCCGCCACCCCTGGTTAGTCACTCGCACCAGCAATTGGTCTAACAACACCTGTACGGACTCCAGTGTCCCCTCTGCATCTCCACGACGCACCTCCCCCCGCCCAGGCAAAGCTGGAACGGCCACAATCCCTCTGCGTGCCACATGACCTGGCGGCGGCCTTGGGCCCACAACTGCAGATCAACCATTTTTCAGTAACAATATACCAAATGACTATCATACATACAAAATTGACAATGCAATTAAAATATACATACCATCTGGCCTCTGGATCTCCCGTATAGTCCATATATCTATATGGATAGTCGTCCAGGGTCAACGGTAGCTATAGCCACTGCATGTACAGCTCCTATGTGAAGTATCTCCCAACATCACCCCCACCGCGGCGACGCATCATCTCCCCCCACTGCACCATCTGTGGCTCCTGCACACCTCCCGCTCTGATCGGCACTCGTGGCCGCAGTGTGGGTACCCGCTCCATGAAAAACGCGCATAGAAAGGAACCATAGAAGAACCCCTTGCCAGATTCCTTCGCCGCGGTCAGCTGTCGCTGCAACCAGGTCAGGAACATCTGGCCCCAAGCATAATACACACCACCCAGCACATGCTCCAAAAGCTGCATCTGGCCCCCATACACTTTCTCAGGTGCCTGGGATCCCAGAATCCGCACCACACATGCTGCCATGGCCCGCACCGCTGGCTCCTGCAAGTCTCTCACCAGAAGTGCATTCCTATGCGCCTGAGAATCTGGCCTACAGAACCGCTCTAGCATATCATCCATATCGATGTCTGCAGACACCTGTGGCTGAGTATCCGATACCCGACCCAGACAGGGCAGCCCTGTCAAGAAGTACACATCAATCAGGGTGAGGTCCACCCTCTCACCCTGTACTCAGAACGCCTGGATCTCTGGCTCCCAGAAACTAACTAGGCGGTTCAGTAGTAATCCTGCTGACCGAATCATAGGTATCTGCGCGAAATTCAATAGTCCGAACAACCCCAGCATCGACCGCACCCGACGGTCCTCTCGGACTATGGTCATAATATCGCCCGGTATCTCCCGCTCCCTCCATAGCACCTGCGGCATCCTGTCAGTCACACAACGAAGTTTCATCAGACTCATCTCAAACTAATAGACCTTCCCTTTCATCCCAAAAAACTGGAACAGCTCAGCCCCCAACCGCGACTGTCAGGCCTACAGCCGCGGTCTCTAACCACGGCTGTCAAGCCTACAACCGCAGTCTCCTGCCGCGGCTGTCAGGCCTACAGCCGTAGTCTACGACCGCGGGTGTCAGGCCTGAACCCGCAGTCCGCAACCGTGGCTGTCCCGGTCTAAACCCGCGGTCTGAGACCACAGTTTCGACCCCCTAACCTGCGGTCCACCCACGTGGACCGTACAAATCATCCCCTGGGACCCACTACCCCCCCCCAAACCCAAAAACAATACAGGTATGAGTTTAATGGAATACCTATATCTCCCGACTCCGCAATCGACTGGTCAGATCGTCCAGAAATGACACCTCAGCTCTGGTCCACTGCGATCATGAATCAACGTCCACTAGTCAAATAACACATGTCATGTTGGGCCCACTTACTATTTATAGTCCGTTGACTTTTCTCTTGTTTGGCCATTCTGAACCCAGCCGGAGTCCGTTTTTAGAACCGTTTCCACCATTGGAATCAGCACGACGAAACCATCACAATGGTCACCTCCTTGCATTATTTTTTGCTACACCATTTTTGCCCATTTTTTCGATACCAATAGTCACCTCGGTTTGCGTGCCACTTTAGCCGCTCTCCATTTTTAACACTTTGTATATCACCGCATTCATTTTTTCGAGCTCGTGATGATGCTTGAGATCATTTCTCGCTCTCACTTGGTACAATCTCAACACTGCGTCCCTACACCTTGCCGCATCAATTTGCGTGCCACATCGACCGTCATCAGATTATTTTACACTTTTTACATGAGCCATCCACTCCTGTCATACTGCAAATGTTTCATTATTCTGCCACCATTCATTCACCCCGCAACGAGGCCCACTAGTGTTCCCCCCCACCCTCAGTCCTGGTCATCATCAATGTTCCTTGATTGAACACTTCCTCCTTACCTGGCCATTAATTCAGAGTCTTCTTATTTGCTTTCAGACTCCTTAAAATTGAAAGCAACCACGAGCATGAACTGTCATGGGCTCGTAAAATCCACACGACAGTACCATTCCATCAATTCAGAGTCTTCTTATTTGCTTTCAGACTCCTTAAAATTGAAAGCAACCACGAGCATGTACTGTTCTGGGCTCGTAAAATCCACACGACAGTACCATTCTATTACTTCAAAGTCTTCTTATTTGCTTTCAGACTCCTTAAAATTGAAAGAAACCATGAGCATGAATTGTCCTGGGATCGTAAAATCCACATGACAGTACCATTTTTCTCGTCCCCTAACCCATGAAGAATTCCCCCTGCGCTTCTTGGTGCTATGATCATTCCTCTCGGCAGCACCCCCAATCAGGTCGCCTTTGTTCAGAGTATTCTGCAATCTCCTGCCATTTTACCACAGCTTGAGTCTCCCTCAGCCCATTCACCCTCAGATCCTACACCGCTACGATCCCTTTACCACCAGTCAATCTCATATGCTGCCCGATCATCCCCGCCATCATACTCTGAACACAGGAAGTTTGAGTCCACCCACTCTACTTGCCCAGTTATTCCCCCCAGTTTATCACTCCCACTATCAGTACTATCACAGTTCGGTTTTTCACCTCGCGCTCCCGTCAAGGAAACATCATTGCCTTGATAGTTGCAGGTCTCCCTTTGTTGACGACAGCACCTCTATTCCAGAGGATAGACCCAGAGGCCCCTGCGCCTTGGACCCATCACCATCTGTGGTGAGTGCCTACGGACCATTTTGGTAGGAGTCATCATTGCCTCTCCGAATAGTTGTTTCTCACATGCTCGACTTCACCACCTTAATCGCATCGTTGAGAATCGCGCAGGATGTATATCCTTTCCATTATGTGTTGAAGACCCCGGATTTCCCCCGACTCTAGCACATTGGTGAGTCACTTTGGAACGCACAGTGATATGTTCCCGTGGATGTCCGGGCTGCGTTGGAGATTGTATTCATAATCCATCCAGTTCCATGCTTCCTTGAGTACCCAGTTCAGTTCCAGATCAGTGTACCATTGCACTTATGACCGTTGTCGCTTTGATCCAGCAGCTCATTAGTTCCTTTGGAACCACATTCAGTAGCACTGCTATCATTCCAGTGCATCAGTTGTTCAGTTCAGACATGGTCAGTCCAGCAGTATGTTCCAAATTTGTGTCCCCTCTGGACACTTATGATATACACAGTGGTTTTCTATGTATCCTACAGGTCCCTCTTTTCGGGCCTCACAGTTATTTTTATGTATCTTGATACGAGCATGGGTATGCCCACCTTGTCCAGATGATTAGATGATTCCTCATCCATTATTGAGGTTATGTACTTTTCAGTCCTTGCAGTTGGTTCAAGATCTATGTTCCGGGCTTCAGTTGGTTCCTTCTCTTCTCCACACCCCAGGAAAAACAAATATGACTTATGATGTCCATCGGCCATACGATGAGCTCCTACCCTCACACATCAAGGGGCAATCTGTTAACACCCAAAAAGGGTTCACTACCTCATCTACCCCATTACATGGCTCATTTGTCCATTTTCCTACCATATTTCCATCAAAAACCCATAAAACCATCTGAAAAGCCTCCAAAAGGCCATAAAACCCTCTTTTCCTCCAAAAATTATCCAAAATTTCTCCAAAAAAGAAAAATTCCCCAAAAAGGAAGAAAAAATATAAAATAATGAGGAAAATGAGGAAAAAACCCTAAACAGCTTAAACCCTAAACAACTAAAACTCTAACCCTAAACCAACACTCCACCACTATAAATAAGTGATGGAGACCCCTTATTCAAAATCCACAATCACAAGTATCCTGCCTCTGCCAAAATTGCTCTTGAAACCCTAGCTCACCCTTGAGCTACTTTCACTGTGAGAGCCCCTTTTGGCCTATTTCCACCATTGGAGAAAGAGAAGGAGCAGCTGGAGCTCGGAGCAACCTCTCGGATCAGCGCAACGGGATTCACCAACCTCCACATTGGAGGTCAGATCAATAAAAAATCATTCTTTACTTTTTGCTGTTTTGCTTCATGAACATGTTTAGATTAATTTTTATTACTGTTTAGCATCTTTTATTTCACATATTATCGAACTGCTACTAAGGAATCCATTCTCCTTAGTAGGTGCTCATTCGCACAAGCTAGGGGTAAAACCCTAGCAACACTTAGTCGAATCGAATCCACTCCACTTTATCCCAACATATGACCAGCTACGCCCCCATAGCCTACCCAACGCTTTAGAAAGATTGGATGGTTCTATCTACTTGCTGAGGAAGTATTCCCACTCCCTTTCGACAATGAATTTTTCCCACCTCTTTTGTTTTTCTGCACAGTTAGGGTTTAATGGTGGTCCGTGAAGTGATGGACGAGGTTCGACAATGTGACCCACTCCTTTCTCGATCAGGAACTTAAACAACAAGGTCGGTAGGGAACACAAAAATTGCTTGGTGAGGTCTGTGTAGAATCTCGTTTTTACGGTTTTCACCGAAGTCCTTTCTTCTACTGCTTGCTCCTCACAGAATTTGTCGGCAATATTTTCGAACCACTCTGACAAGTTTGTTCTTCCCCCTCGAATCAGTTTTTCTAGTAACTATTGATCTTTAGTTCCTTCCGACTTTTTCATCCAGGAGTTTCTTCAGCAGCCGGGGAATGATTCTACAAACTTCTCATGTGTCTCCATAAAGAATCTTTCCTTTGCTTATGTAGTCATCAATTTGTTTCTACGTGCGTAATTCTATAAATAATTTGCTACTTTATGCTCCCACCAGTCCTTAATCTCTTGTTCTGATATCATCTGCTTGCATACATCTCAGACATGTACTACTGGCAATGGAACCAATGTCGTAATCTCATAGATCACATAAGGTTACCAATAATACATACTAAAACATACATACATAACAGAGACAAGATATAAGAACAAGTAGATAGAATAATAGATTATATTAACATGAGAGGGTCCATACAATACAAAGAACTGAACCGAGTTCTCATCTGGCTCAACAACCTAATATATATGAATGTTACAAATAACTACATGTCAGTTCACTCAACCGACACAACCTTAGGTGGCCGACCTAATCTCTAACTAGTCGGTTGACCGAATTAGTCGAATGATCGACTAAGTCGACTATTGTTCAAGTCGGCTTACTGACTTTCTCCTCCAACAAATCTTCACACATTGCTCGACAAGTGTGTGTAGTTTCACCAATAGTGCACAAGTAGAGAATATTTAGAACGAAGGGTGAAAAACATGAAGTTACAGAATCGGGTGTGTTTTCTATAACTTAGTCTAATGAAGTTAATGAATATGTTAGAAGTATAGGATCAAGATCGATGCCTCAAACCAAACAAAGTGATCTCCTAAGGGGATATGGTGACCATTATTATTTTTCGAGCAGAAGGTATGAGACATGGGTCCCTTAAGAAGGTTATGGGAGGAAACCTATGCATTAGTCTCTAGGGGATAATTTTGTGCATCCAAAGCCAAAAAAATTGTCGTGAACCAACACACATGACCTGCTAAGAGAATCCTTCCCCTTTGAGTTAGCATATTAGCACCATTAGTATTTTTGGCAATTAGGTAATTATCTCATGGTTTGGAGGAAAGTTAAGAAATGAAACTCAAGCATTATTCCTAGAAAGAAGCTCCTAGGGTTCAAAATCTATCAATAAGACCTCCAAGCCACTACACATTACTTATATATGGAATCTTTGTCTTTTAGTGTAAATATGGGAACCATTAGAACATTTTTAGCACCAAGGGCCCCTATTGGTTGGGCCCCAGGAGAATATTGGGGAAGTCCCTCCAGAATGGGCATTTCATACACCCCACTATCCCCCTACCTCTAACCCCAATAAGAGTATAGGTTGCCTCCTAGTTCCCATACTGTGGGTGACCTATTCTACAGGAGCACCTTAAGGATGGGTTGTGGCACGATGGGCATTTTTAAGGGAGGAAACCCAACCCTTGTGACTTAAAACAAGCTTTTAGGAATCCAACTCGAAGAATAATGACTTAACACCATGTTATTAGCCAATATGGAACTTCTTTGTCCGAGTGTTGACATGCATTATGTCAACACACAAAAGGACAATTAGGATAGAAGTAGCCAAAACACTATAGATGTGCATGACCATTGATACATGATCTCTAGACCATCTTGATACATTTTTATTCCGAGTCTAGGGTTTCACATGTGACTATGTGCATTGCAACTCATGTGTCACAGGTGAGTATATGCATTGCAACCAGTGTGTACAATGAACACGCGAGTTACCTTCGAGCAACAAGTGTGTCATACGCTCCTTGCTTAAAGAATACTCGCTTGTACCTTATTTCAACCTTAAAAAATATAAATCATTATTAGATTAGATTATTTGGGCTTTAATCCATAACTATCCCAACTGTGTCAACCATCCTAACCTTCAAAACCATTGTATTTCCCAATGTATAACTAGAGGCCTTGGGATGGGGATAATCAATTAATTTTGGGAAGAGCAAAGTTATGATGGTGGTATACCTTCAGAGTCTTCGAGCAGCAAAACTCAGATTTCTTGGTTGCAGAGGAGTCATTGTGTCAGAAGCTCGGTTGTATTCTCACCTATTCACTATTTGTTAATAAACAAAATTCTTCCTCCAATCTTCGTATTGTGCTTTTATCATGTATATTGGTTAATGAATAATGTTATTTATATTATTGATATGTGTTTCATCTAACCTTTGATATATATATCTCTGAGATATTGCTTGAATAATTGGATCTTTGTAGGTGAAGAGAAGAAGACATAGAAGCTTTGGAGAAGGTTTAAGCGAGAGAAGACCAAGCTTGGATCAATCGTCATAAACAGGGTAAGCCAAAGTTTCTTCCTATTCTCATTTCAATTTTTGTAAAATCTGATTGTTTGCAAGTCTAATAGTAAGTTGGTAACCCCAAACCCTAGGTTACAAGGGTGTATTTTCCTATACAATAGAACTGGCGACTCCGTTGGAGATTCTAGCCTGCTGTGGGTTCATTCAATAGGTTCCCTTTACTAATTTTTGTTTTGATTTTGATTCTGAGTGTGGCCTTTTTTATCTTTCTTTTGATTTACAGTAGAGTGTGCCCAAAAGTCTGTGCTAATATTTTTTCTTTGAAATGCTGGAAAAACAAAAATCTAATCATTAAAACCAATTATTAGAGGTACCTGCAAAACTGTTTAGAATTAGGTGTAAAAAAGATCAAACACATACAATCGGATTACCTTCTGGAATATATAACTTTAATTTATCGAAAATAGGTATAACTACCCCAAAATGGCATTCTTTTAAGTTTGTTATGTTGTTTTTTCTGTAAAACATAATGCATATGTTTGCGTTGGTCCACCAATTTCGTATGTAAATTGTTAAATTTTGTGAAAAAAAAATGTGGAGTCGTAGGTAACAAGCTAATTTTATCCAGGGCTATTTTTCCAAAATTTTAAAAGTTAATTTTATATATTTTTTTAAATTAAAGAAGTCAATGAATCCCTAAAATGACATGGTCAAGTGTTGTGCCACCCTATCATGGTCTTAACATAATCAACCATTTTTTTTTGTATGTATTCTTGTATTCTTGTGTAGTTTCTTTTTCGTTTCTGAAATAGGTGAGCCAATCAAAAGTTATAGCTGAATAAATGACCTATGTTTTATACAAATTTGAAACAAGTAAAATTAAAAATGAATTAAAAATAGAAAACAATAACAAATTTATTCAAAAAATATATAGTTAGAATCTTCACACATAGCTCGATAAGTGTGTGTAGTTTCACCAGTAGTGCACAAGTAGAGAATATTTAGAACGAAGGGTGAAAAACATGAAGTTACAGAATCGGGTGTGTTTTCTATAACTTAGTCTAATGAAGTTAATGAATATGTTAGAAGTATAGGATCAAGATCGATGCCTCAAACCAAACAAAATGATCTCCTAAGGGGATATGGTCACCATTATGATTTTTCGAGCAGAAGGTATGAGACATGGGGCCCTTAAGAAGGTTATGACAGGAAGCCTATGCATTAGTCTCTAGAGGATAATTTTGTGCATCCATAGCCAAAAAAATTATCGTGAACCAACACACATGACCTACTAAGAGAATCCTTCCCCTTTGAGTTAGCATATTAGCACCATTAGTACTTTTGGTAACTAGGTAATTATCTCAAGGTTTGGAGGAAAGTTAAGAAATGAAACTCAAGCATTATACCTAAAAAGTAGCTCCTAGGTTTCAAAATCTATCAATAAGACCTCCAAGCCACTACACATTACTTATATATGGAATCTTTGTCTTTTAGTGTAAATATTTTTTAGCACCAAGGGCCCCTATTGGTTGGGCCCCAGGGGAATATTGGGGAAGTCCCTCCAGAATGGGCAGTTCATACACCCCACTATCCCCCTGCCTCTAACCCCAATAATACTATAGGTTTCCTCCTAGTGCCCATACATCATGTATGGGTACATGACCCATACATGCTGTATGGGCACTAGGAGGCAACCTATACTCTTATTGGGGTTAGAGGTAGGGGGATAGTGGGGTGTATGAACTGCCAATTCTAGAGAGAGTTCCCAAATAATCTCCTGGGGCCCAACCAGTAGGGGCCCTTGGGGCTTTTTTCCCCACCCGGTTGTGAAATCATTGTTTGAATAAAAGGAGCTGGGATAAATAAGGGGTAATTGAGTCATCGCTGCTTAGGAATACGATAAATTCCCTATCAAATAAATCCAAGAGTGAAGGAAAAGGTACAAGGTATTTGGTATCTTCACAGTAGCATTTTATCCTTTCCTTGT
>LPNX010978706.1:85237-106173 GCA_001517045.1 Pseudotsuga menziesii | reverse complement strand
CACTATAGATCTGCATGACCATTGATACATGATCTCCATACCAGCTTGATATATTTTTATTCTGAGTCTAGGGTTGCACATGAGACTATGTGCATTGCAACTCGCATGTTACATGTGACTATATGCATTGCAACCAGCATGTACATTGAATACGCGAGTTACTATTATAGCGTATTTCATCACTCTAGGTGAATCACACTTTGTATGGCCTTCCCCTGTCCCACTGCAGACTCATTAGACCCTATGGACCACTTTTTGTCCTTTGATGTTTCCTTGATCATCCCTACAAACATATGAAAAATGATATACGCGGATTTTAACCCTATAACCGCGTACATATGCCGATTTGACCCATATAATCACGTACATCGGGATGTGTGCATAATCCAAATCCTTTTGGAGTTTTCCTTGACATGGATCCGACTCATTTGACTCCTAGCCTTCCATATGCCTTGAGATCACTCAGATTTGACCTTTCATTATCCCTTTGAAAGCTATATAAGGAACCCCTTGGTACATTGAAGGCATAAGAGATAATTGAGAGCAAAGAAACTATAGTCCATTGTTGCCAAAACTTATGCTTGAGTATGCATCCCTTTGTCCCTTGGAGCACTTTTTTGTTCTTCCCAAGCTTTCCTTTTGCTTGTGAGCTTTCTATCGAGAGATGGAGGATTGAAGTGGTGGAGACCCAAGTGGGGGATTCCATTTCTCCGGTTCGCAGACGTGCCGTCAGAGGTTGTATCTTGTAATCTCTTATTTATATTAATAGAAATATCTTTTCCTGTCCAATGATGTGTATTTGAATGAATATTTTATCCATGATTGATTATGTCAAATGCTTATACATTATTGATTATTTATGCTAGAATAGATCTAACACCATGATATATAGTATGCTTGCATTGTTTACTTGTTGTTGAGGAAGTAATATAGCAATTTAAGCTGAAGATTGGAAATCTCAACGGGGATCTACTTCAACCGTCCAGAATAAGGTACGAGGTCTGATCCTTTAGTGTTAGACATTTAATTTCTATTGCATATTGGAAAGGATTGATTTCTGGAGTCAAGTTGTCTGTTGTGGTACCCCAAGCCATAGGAATTTCTCTCTGTAACAGAATTGGCAACTCCGTTGGGGAGTTCCTAGTAGTTGTCCTTTGGGGGTTGTTTTCTTGGCATTCAATGTATTTGAATTGCTCTTTCTCTCTTGTTTCTGTGTTGGGCCTGGGAACATGTATGCCTGGTAGAGTCTGATTGGTGTGAAGTTTGTCTCAGCCTGCCTATTTGCCTTGATTTTATGCACCTTTTCTTCCTGTACACGGGTTTTTGATTTACAGTTGCGTATACACGCGGTTTCCTCTGTGATTTCCATTGATACACGCGAGTTTACTGTGAACAATCGCGTATACCCTTGATTTTTTCTTTTTGGGGAAGATAATTGGTGGCTGGGTGAATTCTAATATTTTTTTTGTCTCCTTTGGCACTACCTGAGTCTGTCTATACCTCTGTTTCTGACCAGAAACGTTTTTTTTTAGCCTAATTTTTTTTTTTTAAGAAAGTTCTTGTCATGCCATTTTTTATTTTTTGTTTGAGATTAGTGCATTAGAGTTCTTTTACCTTAGTGATTTGCTTGAATGCTGTTATGTGTGCTTGCAGAGTCTGGGGGTCGTAGAATCATTCTTTTTCTTTTTGCATCTCTTTTATTTTCAAAAAATCCAAAAACATTTGCTTATCATCATGCATTGCATTTTGCACTTTCCATTGTACTTGCACTAGATCTAGATTTGCTTTGGAGTACTAGTTAGGACTTCATATAGGAAAATTTGCATTCATCATTTGAAGAAGAATTATGCATTACACGTAGTAGCATACGTTGTTTTCATGGACACAATAAATTTGCATTGATTGTTAGGTGTGCATTTTACTTCTTGTTGCGTCATAACACCATTAGTTGCACGACCATATCCTATTCTTGAGTAATAAAGCCAACTAAAATCAACGCTAAATAAAATGAATTACACTCTTTTCTTTTCTAGGGTGCACCAATAAGCTTAGGTTTTAGGATCTTGGAATAGTTCATTGTAAGTCAATTCTCCAAGATCACTAAACAACAACATCTAGGTGTCTGTCCAGGTGAGTGTGTGAAATCCTTGGTATAACCATTGTTCTTAGGATCCTCCTTTCAAACGAGAGTTAAGCACGAGGCAGTGTGAGCGGTTATTGATTGGGATGACCCCTAGTCATAATTGAGTAGCACCGGAGAGATTTCCAGGATTGTATTCGTATCTGGGGGCTCTTTCAAGAGTTTCGGGCTTTGCTACCCTGCCCATACGATCGATCCCACCTACGACTGTCCACCTGAGCATTGATTATATTGAGGTGACCTTAGTGGCCTAACCTAGGATATCGAGGGGGTACTTGTAGAGGTTATTCTACGGGTGTCCAGCCAGGTTGGGGTTGGACAGCACAATCGCTTTACGCTTTGAAGCTGAGGGCCACAATAATTGGTTACGTACCTCCGCTTGTTGTGTATGGGAGTCTCAAGCCTCTCCTAGGCGAGACATACCTGCTTCATTCGGGAGCTCACTTATCCAGCCCTTTTTTGCTTGCATTTGGATTTATATTTTATTAGTGATTGCTCTGTGCACGCTAGTTGGCATAGGGTTGACGTAAATAGAGAGTCTTTGCTATTTTTTGAGTCATTGTGGATTCAAGTGTGGTTCCTCGCCATTCTCGTCGCTTAGAAGGACTTATTCCTTCTACTTCTCCTCCTCCTTTGGGAGAGAGACCTAGACAGTCCAGGCGGACTATGTCACACATTGATTCACACACCATGGGAGATCATTCAGAGGATATTCTTGAACCACCTCCTTCCATTCATGTAGACGATGGGGGATTTACGCCTACTTACGATCCTTCCCCTGACTTAGCTGAGTTTGGTCCTGTGATTTCTGAGATAGGAACCTTCCACAACAGACCTACTCACTCTAGGGTTGATTCCCCATTGACGCATTACCGGTATGGAATGCTAGAGGATGCCAAGACTCATTTTGAACTTGCCAGCACTAGCTACAATAGTTATGCTACGCCTGGTTTTCCTATGCACGATTTGATATTTCATGTCGAATCTGACTTTGAGCCTAACACTATTCCTGGGGGCACTCTCATTCCTTACCATGCGGAGAGGTTTGGGAGCACTAGTCACATTGCACCTTCCATCCCAGTGGTGGAAGCTATATCATATATCCCTCCTAGGTCTAGGGTTAGCAATCCGATTAGGATACCAGACCCGAGACGTGTGACGATAGGCGGTAGTACTCATATTCCTTTGTCCTTGGTTCCTAGTTCTTCAAATGTACATCCTCCACCTTATCCACATGGTCCTTCGAGTCGATACATGGCTACGATTCAGGTCCGTACTGCGGTTACTAGACCGATTGTGTCTCAAGTTCACATACCACCCGCTGCTTCGGGAGGTTATGTTCATGCTTCTAGAAGTCATCTTACTACTTCCATGGCATATATCCCTACTTTCGGTATGTATATTCCTACTTCTGGAGCATATCTTCCTACCTACAAAGTGTCTCATGGGCCATCGCAAGCGATGAACTATGGACCCTATTATGGGACGCAGTATGGACAGGGTTCTTCACCTTACGAAGGCGGGTATCAACAACTGGCTTACTCTCCTAATTATGGCTTTGTAGCTCCTACTAGTCAAGTTCCACTGAACTATGGTACTTCCACGCCACCCTATATAGGTCAGATAGGAGGAGGACACTATGGCCAAGGCCAGGGTGGTAATCAACCCTATATGAACCAAGGAGCGGTCCATCGACCTCATCATCCTAGGCTCCCTTTCCTCGTGACGCTTAATATTCCTGATTTATCGAGACTCACGAATGATCTTGTGGCTCATGACTCGAATTGGATGGCTGTCCCTACCAAGATTCCTTTGGACATACCTAAGTTCGAAGGAAAACTGGGAGAGGATCTGAGCAAACACGTTACTACGTTTCACCTATGGTGCTCTTCGAATTCATTACATCAGGAGTTCGTCCATTTGAGACTATTTCAACGCACCCTCACAGGGCCTGTTGCGAAATGGTATATAGAGTTACCTAGGGGTGCTTTCACTTTGTTCGACGACCTTGCGATGAATTTTCTTAATCACTTTCAGCTACTAGTGCGCTATGACATTGGTACTGAACTCTTGTCGACATTTCGGCAAGATAAAGCTACCCATATTTTCAATAATATTCAAGAGTGGCGTAGACGGAAGAGATTAATTAAATCCTTTATACCGCCAGAGTTCCTCCTCGAGTGGTTCCTCAAGTCGTTACTGCCATATATAGCGAAGGATGTTTCCACATCCGAAGTGCAGAATGAGGAACAAGTGATTTTTAGGGTGCAGGAACTAGACTTGATCTATGATCAGTATGGTTTGTTGTATGAGGTTATTCCCAACGCTCCTCGTTCTAGTTTTGATCCCAAAGTCAAACCTGGACCACATGCCGATGGCATTGTGGGTTGTGCAAGTGCAAAACCTGCAGATTCGGTTGCAAAAAAAGTTGGTCAGTTGTCAATCAACCAATCTGATTCGGGACAAGCTACGGATTCCTGTCAACCCGCCCAAACGACGAATGTACTTTCTGTGCAATCGTCGGACCAGAAGGGTAACCAGCAGCCCGGACGGAATAGAAAAAGGGTAAAAATAATAATCAAAAGGGTGGGAATAAGAATGAGAATGCTAACAATAATGACAAGATGCTGAGATTCTGGAATGTACCCATGCTGAGATTCTGGAATATACCAAGCTATTCAAGGAATTTCGTGATATTTTTGCTTGGTCTTACAACGAGATGCCAGGTATTGACCCTCGGATTGTCGAACATGAGATTAAGACTTACCCCAACGCTAAGCCTGTTCGACAATGTTTACGCGCCGTGAATCCTAGGAAAGAACCCGCCATTAAGGCAGAGATAGAGAAGCTGTTGAAAGTCGGTTTCATCTATCTCGTTCCCTTAACGGATTGGGTTTCAAACCCCGTTCTGATGGATAAGAATTAGGGAGCAATCCGCATATGCATTGATTTCCGTGATTTGAATCATGTCTGTCCTAAGGATAACTTCCCCACACCATTTATTGATCAGATTTTGGATGAGTGTGTGGGTAGCGAGGTGTTCTCCTTCATGGATGACTTTTTCGGGTATAATCAGATCCAGATTAAACCTGAGGACCAACACAAGATTGCATTTATTTGTCCTTGGGGAACATTTTCATATCATAAAATGTCTTTCGGCCTTAAAAACACTGGAGCTATGTTTCAGCGGGCGATGACCTTGATCTTCCATGATCTCAAGTCTATTATTGAAGTATTTTTGGATGACCTCGCTGCTCATTCTCCTATGAGGATGCATCATCCCTATCACTTGAGATTGGTATTCGAAAGATGCCGTCACTATTTAGTTAGATTGAATCCTCATAAGTGCATTTTTTGTGTGAAGTCAGGTCGTTTATTAGGATTCATCGTTTCAAAAGAGGGTATAAGAGTCGACCCTTTGAAGGTTGAGGCAATACTTCAGTTGTCTCCCCCGAAGAATATTTGTCATCTTCAGTGTTTGCAAGGAATGGAAAACTTCTTACGAATATTTTTTGTCAACTTTTCCAATTTGAATAAAGGCTTCATGCGTCTCTTGAAGAAGGATACTCATTTTGAATGGAATGAGCGAGCCCAGGAGTCCTTCGATTCACTCAAGCGAGCCCTAGCATCGGCCCTGATGATTAATCCTCTGGATTATAGCCGTGATTTCTTATTATATGTGGCCGTGTCTTTAGAGACGATTAGTATGGTTTTGGTTTAAGAGGATGAGGAGCTCCAAGAGCATGTCATATATTATCTGAGTCGAAACCTTAGTGACGCAGAGATTCGTTATTCTCATGTCGAGAAGCTTGCTTTAGCTGCCGTACATGCGGTTCAATGTTTGAGACATTATATTATCCTTCGCCAGACCTTGGTTGTGGCCCATGTCAATCCGTTTCAATTCATCCTCACCCGTAGGATGATTGGGGGAAAATATAATAAATGGATTGTCATTCTGTAAGAGTTTGATCTCGAGTTTGTTTCGGAAAAATCGAAGAAATCTTTAATCTTTGCAGAGCTTATATCGGATTTCCTGAGCGAGGCCGAGGAGTTGGTTTGTGAAGATACGTTTGTCGATGAACACATCTTCTTAATCTCAACATTAGACCCATGGTATGGGGATATCATAGTATATCTGCAAACACAGAGGACCCCTACTCACCTCTCATGAGATGAACGACGATGATTATGTCATGTCTCTAAGAACTACCTTATAATGGACAATACTTTGTACCACTGTGGGGTAGATTCCATTTTATGACATTGTTTAACTCATGAGGAGGCTGAGGTTGTGCTGAATGATTTCCACGGAGGGGCATGTGGTGGTCATTTATCTGGGCTTTCTACAGCTCAAAATATTTTGAGAGCGGGTTATTTTTGGCCATCGATCTTTAAGGATTGTGTTGATGTGGTCAAGAGGTGCCATCCTTGCCAGGTGTTCGCACGTAATATGCGCTTGAAACCTGCCCCGTTACATCCCATTATCACCGCCGGTCCCTTCACTAAGTGGGGGCTTGATTTTATGGATTGAAACCCAGCTTCGGCTGGGGGGCACCATCACATTATAGTGGGTGTTGATTACTTCACGAAATGGGTTGAGGCTATGCCTACAGTAAAATCCGACGGTGAGACAGGCGTTCACTTTGTATTCAACCAAATTATTACTCGGTTCGGGATTACGAAAGAGCTTGTCACTGACCATGGCTCGCACTTTCAAAACCTTATGATGGAAGAGTTGGCATCCAAGTTAGGGTATAAGCAAGAGCACTCCTCTTCTTACTACCCTCAGGTGAATGGACAAGTAGAGGCAGTGAATAAATCACTCAAATCCATTCTCCAATGGACCATTGCACAAAGCAAGATGAATTGGCACATTATGTTATACCCTGCTTTGTGGGCATATCGAACCATGGTTAAGACTGCCACTGGTTTTTCTCCATATCAGCTTGTACATGGAGTGGAGTCAATATTTCCAATTGAATGCGAGATTCCTTTGTTGAAGCTAGCTGTGGAACTCTTACCAAACACTTCACCTTTGGAGGAGAATTTGGTTCACCTTGAGCAACTTGATGAGTAGCATGGGGATGCCTTGGTGGCTCTAGAGGTTAATAAACATTGCGTTAAGGTCCAGTACGATAATTCTATCCGTCCAAGAGTGTTTAGTGAAGGAGACTTGGTCCTTTTGTGGGATCAATCGAAAGAACCCTTGGGGGCAGGGAAATTCAATCCTATGTGGCGTGGTCCTTACGTGGTCAAGCATGTATTAGAGAAGGGTGCCTATGAGTTAGTGGATTACAAAGGGACAGCTTTGGCGGAGCCTAGAAATGGGCTCTATCTCAAAAAATACTATGCATGTTCTTTAGCCAAGGCTGCTTGTTGTATATTATTGTACAACTTTGCATAGTTAGGACTTTTTCTTATCGTGATCGGGTTTGTGATTAGTTTCCATTTCTTTTGGCATATGTCAATGGAATATTCCACCTACATAGGATTCACGGATGGGGTAATCCTTCACACTCAACACTCAGCCTCTGCTACTTGGGTGATTTATACTTCTATGGTTCAGGTACTATCTTCAGGAGGTGTATGTCTATGGCCATATTCCAACAATGTTGCTGAATATAACGCCGTTATTGAGCTTCTTTGGGATGCCATTCTACATGGAATTCTATCTCTTGAGGTACGTCTTGATTCAGAGTTAGTGGTGTCACAGCTCAATGTTTTGTACCATGTTAGAGATCCGACGTTATTGAGAAGGTTCTTACGTGTGAGATTGTTAGAACGACAATTTGACATTATAACATATATACACATTCCAAGAAATAATAATCAAGTTGCTGACTCATATGCTAACTACGTGTTAGATTGGCATTTGTCTCATTCATAATAAATTAATCATAAACACATTTACACACGTAAATAAATAAATCGATCACCATAAAACTTTTTTATATACATCAAAAATGTGGTAATACATAGTGTCATATACCAAAAGTGGGGATTTTAAAGCCACCATCATATAATACACGGTTGTACAAAACATATACACTCCCAAGTGTCTAATCCTGTGGAGGCGGAGGAGGGTTGTGATCATGGAACATCACTACGGCTCTAGCTAGCCGTCGAAATAAACACACCCATGCGCATGGTACACCCACCACCTGTTGCTGCATGGCCTCAGGCAAGTCCTCGACTTGCTCCATGGGAACTCTATGAGTCAGCCTCACAAAGTTGGTATGAATGCTCTGGAGCGTTCGCTCCACATCCACACCCATGATGTCATCTGCTCTTCCCCTCCGTCTATGACGAGGGAAGCCCTCTGGTCACTGTGGTCCCATATCTGCACATAAATGGTAGATGTCACTATGTATTGTCATGTAAAAACATGTCTTTTTGATTCCACATAATCAAGAAAACACAAAAAAAAATTAAATAACTCAAAAAATTTAAAAAGAGTGAGGGTCGAGATTCCTTACCTATGTCTCCATATGCCGATCCTGGTGGCAATGGCATGTCCGGATCCCCCCGAAAGTCTATCCCTGCATAGGGGTAGTTGTTTATGGCAACTATCTATCGTCGCCACCATAGAAAGAAGTCAGCTGGATATGGGTTGGCCACCCTACCACCCCCCAGTCTGTGCATAGCGTCTGCCCAATGCCGTTGGGCCAGATCTTGAACTCCGTGGAGAGGATGTCCACTCTAGGGCTCAATCCTGGAGCACGCTCGAAGAAAAACGTGCTCATAATACTGCTGAACCCGAAGTTACATATTCTGCTTGCCTTACACTCACTGAGCTGGTGTTTCATGTTGCTAAGTAGTGTAGTACTCCAGTCATATATAGTGGGTCTCATACACTCCACCGCATAGAACATCAGCGATCGAGAGGCCTAGTGGAGTGATGTTAAGCTTGCTATCCTGCCTAGCGTCAGTAATATGGCCTTTAGGCCCAACACCTGTATAGCATTAGTGGGGACTTGACTCCCCACCTTCTCAGTATCTGGGTAACAGTACACGGCTATGTACTCATCGATAGTTAGGCCACTGCCTGGCCCACCACGGGAATGAAGGTTCACCACCTCCCCTCGTCTAGAAAGACCTGT
This sequence comes from Pseudotsuga menziesii, assembly GCA_001517045.1. Taxonomy (NCBI): domain Eukaryota; kingdom Viridiplantae; phylum Streptophyta; class Pinopsida; order Pinales; family Pinaceae; genus Pseudotsuga; species Pseudotsuga menziesii. Next base: position 96,933 of record LPNX010978706.1, on the reverse strand, counting down.
GATAAAGTATATGTCCTCCACCTCTATGGTGAGGGAGATCCCATCAATACGGAAGGACTCCGAATCTGGATCCCAATAGTCTACCAGCATCTGTAGCAGTCTTGGTTTGGCCATCAAACCACAAAGACACCAGAACTTGTAGAGTCCGCATGCACATAAAGCTTGTTGAGCCATTAAGTCGACCCTTACATCTTCCTCTACTTCACCATGCTCATGCTCTCTCCACTCTAGCACCATCCTACAAAATAAATTGCAAGATTATCCATTAGTTTCTTGTAAAATCACATGCGCGGCCTCATACGCCACTGTTTTGCAAACAACCGCGTATGTACGCGGGTTCTAGCCCCTTTTTCGCGTATAGCCAGCCCTATACGCGGAAAAAGATTTGATATCCCCGTGGGCCACAGCGCTCATGTATATATGGATTAAAAAATTAATTTAACCATGAAAATCTACAAAAATAATTTCAAAATGCAAGAGGAGAGCATGAGTAAATACCTGGAAGAAACGGTTGTGAATTCTGCCGGCTGGATCTCCTGGAATTTGCAATTGAAAATCAGAGCTCAAATGGGTAAAAGTTTCAAATGATTTATATTTTTTACTATTTATAGAAAAAATTTCAAATATTTGAAAATTTTTACCCCCTTTCCTATAGTTTCGACATTTTCTAACCATTTTGGACCATTTTTGACATAATTTGTGATGTAGAAGACCTTTTTTAGTGCCGTTTTAGCCATTGGATTGACCCATTCGTGCCGATCTCAGGTATCATGTCTAAACTAGCATATAGGTTAGGTTCACCAGCGTTTGCATTTTGCATGACCTTATGACCATATCACCATGTCCTTAGGTACGAACCCACTCTATTATGTCACAGAACCTTCTTGTTGCTTTAGAAGTGGCATGATACGAGTGGTAGAGCTTCACCTTACATGTGTACCCTATTTAGCGCCTTATTTTCATTTGGTGCCCATGCCGACGTTTTCTCCTTTAGGGTGTGGGAGTCCATTGTATAGTACCACCATGACATTTCACAAGAGCCTCATACTCCTCTTGATCTTATGCTGGCCTATTTCCCTCAGGACTCCCTCATGTCAAGTTGTGAATGCATTATCATGAGCTTTGCTTGCCTTATTGAGCTTTATGTCGGCTCCCCTGACATTGCGTTTCAGCCATATAGCTCGAGCTTGTCTCATGTCTAGCCATGTAGAGCCATTTTTTATATCCTTCGCGGCTTGATTCCCTTTCTACCGGGAGGGGATTTTCCCCCGAGTGTCAATATCCTACACATGTATCCTTGCATTGAGCATAGGTATGTTCCACTGCTTGGAACTAGTTTGTTTGCCCTTATGACACTTGTCTCCTCCTACCTTGTAACTATAAAGCTAGTTTATTCTTTTTTCAAGCTTTTCAAATTACTGAAAAAGTCCAAAAAAAAATCAAAAAACCAAAAAGCCGGATAAGGAAAGATGTTATCTTTGGCAGCTGTCGAGTCGTGTCGCCTTCGAACAGAGCACTGTATATCACATCCATTGGTTGGGTTTAGGAGCTGTACTCGTTTATCTAAGTTTATCTCCATCGACTAGTTAAGCTTCCAATCCTTATGGAGCCTCTGTCGATGCCTCCTGCGTCACAGAGATGTCCGAGTTTGTATGTCAAGTCTATGCTGCCTTCATCCAATCACCATATGCCATTATGCTCTTGTTCGAAGGAAGTTGAAACTTGAGTCGGCCATTCCTTAGTTATCTTGACTTTGCATGTCGGCCATTCCCGGTATAGTTACTGTTTCGTGCACCTTATGATCGAGTCCTTCCACGTTATACAACTTTGATGAGTACCTTGTGTTGGATGATGGGGGATGCCTTAATGCCCTCCTTCCAGTGGATTTCATCCCATCAACTTCAGATCATTTATTCTGGGATCGGAATCTAGAGTCCTTTTGAGTGCCTTGAGACTTGCAGTCATCAATGGTAGGTTCTCTTGCCATCGACAGTTTCTTGGGAATACATCAATGTCCCCTGATCGATGGATCCTCTCAAGTGTTTGACCTCAACACATTTATTCACACTTGTTAGTTTTCACTCTAGTACCTTGATTCCCATTTTCATCATTGGTGGGTGATCTCGCATTTGTTAACGGTATACATTAATGACCAGTAATCAGATGATGGACTACTATGTTTGACCTCGACACCTCTATTCGCATAGTAGGACATGTACTCGTAGCGGTTTGTGTAGAAGACTTTTCATATTGGTGGAATCTCTTATATGCTACCTCCTTGATCGTGCGAGTGTTCATGAGCTTTCAACTCTCGTGACTTGATTCCAGTATATGTCATACATTTCCATCCACTATGCAGATCTTGATCTATTATATATCTTCAGCCATTTTGGAGATCATGGTCCTTTGTATATCTTCATCATGGAGATTCTGATCTATGTATATTGTACGTGGTGATGACCACATATGTGATATCATGTATTATGCCTATTCATGGCCATTGTACTCTTATGTATCCGGGACTGCTATATGGACTTGTAGTTATATGCAGAGTTGTATTATTGCACTATGCTGATTGGGTGGCTGGTCTTCCATTTGGGATCCTTCATCACTCCACTTCTGGGATGGACTTATAATTTATTTCGGCCATCGTATGACCCCTCTGACCTCACACATTAGGGGGCATCTGTTATAGCGGATTTCACCACTCTAGGTGAATCACACTTTGTATGGCCTTCCCTTGTCCTGCTGCAGACTCATTAGACCCTATGGACCACTTTTTGTCCTTTGATGTTTCCTTGATCATCCCTACAAACATATGAAAAATGATATACGTGGATTTTAACCCTATAACCACGTACATACACGGGTTTGACCCATATAACCGCGTACATCGGGATGTGTGCATAATCCAAATCCTTTTGGAGTTTTCCTTGACATGGGTCTGACTCATTTGACTCCTGGCCTTCCATATGCCTTGAGATCACTCGGATTCAACCTTTCATTATCCCTTTGAAAGCTATATAAGGAACCCCTTGGTACATTGAAGGCATAAGAGAGAATTGAGAGCAAAGAAACTATAGTCCATTGTTGCCGGAACTTATGCTTGAGTATGCATCCCTTTGTCCCTTGGAGCACGTTTGTGTTCTTCCCAAGCTTGCCTTTTTCTTGTGAGCTTGCTATCGAGAGATGGAGGATTGAAGTGGTGGAGACCCAAGTGGGGGATTCAGTTTCTCCGATTCGCAGACATGCCATCAGAGCTTGTATCTTCTAATCTCTGATTTATATTAATAGAAATATCTTTTCCTGTCCAATGATGTGTATTTGAATGAATATTTTATCCATGGGAATATGTCAAATGCTTATACATTATTGATTATATATGCTAGAATAGATCTAACACCATGATATATAGTATGCTTGCATTGTTTACTTGTTGAGGAAGTAATATAGCAATTCAAGCTAAATATTGGAAAGCTCAACGGGGATCTACTTCAACTGTCCGGAATAAGGTACGAGGTCTGATTCTTTAGTGTTAGACATTTAATTTCTATTGCATATTGAAAAGGATTGATTTCTGGAGTCAAGCTGTCTGTTGTGGTACCCCAAGCCATAGGAATTTCTCTCCGTAATAGTTACCTTCGAGCAACAAGCATGTCAGACATGCATTGCTTAAAAAATACTCGGGTGTATCTTATTTCGAACTTAAAAAATATAAATCATGATTATATTAAGTCTTCTGTTTATGGCATGGTTCTGTGAGTCTGAAGTTTGTGTGTCACACCTTTTTCTTGTTTTTTCAAGCCTTTGAGTATTTTGTTTGATTTTCTTGCATCTTGTGAAGTGTAGGTGGTCCTCCTGCTTGGTTTGTAAGTTTGAGTGCTTGTGTCTAGGTCAGTGACCAGGGCCTTGGATGCTTTATACTCTGTACTGCATTTTGTCACTTGTTCTTTTGTGAATCTAGTGGACTCTTTGAGTTAAATAATTTCTCCAAGTCGGGTTTTTTCCAAGTCTTCTTCCTGATTGGTTGAAGTAAGTCATTTTGGGTCCTTTATACCTCATTTCACTTTTTATATGCTTTAATTATTCAAACTTGCTCAAAACTTGCATTTAGTTGCTTTATAGTTTTTGAAAATTTTGAAAAAGTGAAGAAAAACATTTTATACTTTTGCATTTAGTTGCACTTAGTCGTTTCTTTTCAGTATTTTTCAAATAAAATTCAAAAATTATAAAAAGAAGTCTTAGTTTTCTTGCATTTAGTTTTAAATTCATTAGCTTCTATTTTGCAAAAAGAAAAGAATTTTGGTTTAAGTAGTTACAATTTACTTTGAAATTTGTTTACGCATCATTTTTCTTTTTCTTATCAAGTCTATAACACCACATTGTTTCACACCATTTACCTATGAATAAAAACATCCTTCTAAAATGAATGATATAATTTAAAAAGTATTAATAAGTTTTATTTTATAGGATCCTACACCAACTAGCTTAGACTAGACTTGTGGAATAGGGAGTTTCAACTCTCCACAATTTTTTAAACCTAGACGTAGTTGGCGAATCGATAGGTAAATCCCCTTCTATGTTGATTGTATCTGGGAAGCTCCTCTCAAACGGTAGTTAAGCACAAGGCTGCGTGGAGGCTTGGAGTGAGGAGATAACCCTTTGATTCCTTGTCAAAGCATAGACCAAGGTTTTTGCACATCTGGGGACTTCTATCAATACCACCCTTTAGGCCCCATGCGGTACCGGTTTTGACAAGGTTTCAGGATTTGCTACCCTACCCATGCGTACGAACTAGGCTTGCAACTGTCCCCCCAGACTGTCAGTATAGTTGCGGTAGCCTTTAGTCTCTTTGGCATATAGGGTTCATACACAGGTACACCAAAAGGCTATTTGTGGTTGACCTTGGATGAGCTTGGAAGGTAACCCCGGTAGAAGGTGTGGGAGGGCGGTGGGTGATTCCTCTATTTGTGCCTAAGAACATCTACAGGGATTCCAAGTAACTGTCTTTAGGCTTTATTTTTGAAAGCATATCTTATACCCTTTGTGTTCGTTTTTCACTTTAGGAAATTTTGTAGTGATTGTTGTGTGGTTTGTTAGTGTTTAGTCTGCCCTAGGGTGTGTGAAGAGTCAATTTTCAATCATGGAGGAACAATCTCTTAGAATATCAAGAAGGTTGTGAAACCTTCCTCCAGCTGCTACAGTGGAGCCTCTACTTCCCCCTCAAAGGCGGAGATTAGATATAGACGATTCTCTTGAATCGGTAGGAATTAGTGAAGTTCCAGGTGAACTGGAACTTAATACAAATGAAGTTTATACAACTGTAGTAGAGATAGAAGACTTGCAGGATCATGAGTTTGCAAGAAACTTTAATTCACCTCTTACTGACTTAAACGATCCTGTGATCGTCTAAATTTTTCCATTTGATTCACCTGTGATTGGTGTTCCCGTGAGCATAATTATGACTAGCTCAAGAGAGGGTCCATCTACCCCCATCTTAGCCATTTCGACTGAAGGAGTTCCATGTCCCTCGGTTGGTACTCCTAGAACAAATACACCTACTACGCATTTAACTCCAGCTAGTCGGGTGTTTCAACAACTAAATTCCACAAATGCAGCAAGCTCTTCTAGTGGGGTGGTGACTAGGATCCCCAGTGCACCTTTTTCTTCACCCTCTTTTGCACACACTGCTCAGAGTGGTCCTGTTGGATCCTCTTAATTTTTCTAGGGTTTCCCGTGGAATACGGGGCACATTCCCCCATCCACTCCTTATGTAGGTCCTACACCTGCATATGTGGGGATGCAGTTTAGAAATACTAACTCTTATGGTCAAGGTTTTCAAACTCCGATTTCGGTTCCATTCATGGGCTCTCCTTTTTTGCTTTTTAGCAGAGGGATACCTGCTCCTGTTTTCCAGACTCCAGTCTCAACTAGAGTGGCTCAAACCACATACACTACACCACACATGAACAATCCACTGACTTATGGGTGGAATCCTTATCAAAGTAGTCCAACTACTTCACAATCGGTAGCTGGGGGCAACCCCGCCTTTACATTTGCGAACTAGGGGGAAAGTCCTTCTACTTCCCAAGCTCATACTTTTCACGCTATGGTTAGGCCCAAACTTACATTCTTGGCAACTTTAAACTTGCCAGATTTGTCCAAGTTAATGAATGACTTAGTGAAGCATGATGCCACTTTTCCAGCTGTCCCTACTCAACTACCTTCGGACATCCAAAAATTCAAAGGTAAGGTTGGTGAATACCCAAGGACTCATATCACGATCTTTCACTTGTGGTGCTCTTCCAACTCGCTGAATGATGACACCATTTGATTGAGATTGATCCAAAGAACTCTGACTAGTGCTATAGCAAAGTGGTACATCGAATTACCCCCTGTTGCGTTTGATAGTTTTTGGGACTTAGCTAATGTGTTCCTTAACCACTTCCAGCTTCCTGTCCGGTATGATTCCGGTACATATTTATTGTACACCTTTCGGCAGGATAAAGGCACCCACATTTCGGATCACATATAAGAGTGGTGAACGTGGAAGAGGCTTATTAAGGCCACTATGCCTCCTGAGTTTTTGTTAGAATGGTTCCTTAAGTCCTTATTTATGTATATATCTAAGGATGTATCCACTTTGGGAGCAATTAATGAGGAAGAGGCTATCCTCAGGGCCAGCTAGATTTGATATACTTGAAGTCTAGGATGCTATATGAAATCATCCATGATGCACCGCAACCAACACATAATGTCAAGAAACCTAAGCCTGAACCCCATGCGGATGGTGTGGTTGGTTCAATTAAATCTCACACCATAGAATATTTGGAAAAACAACTCCATGAGTTTTCTGTTAAATAGTCTACAACGGAGGCAGGAAAGGCTGCCCCCTCACCCCAAAACACAAATGTTTTTCCTCAATCCTCCCAAAAGGGAAATCAGTAGCCGAGTGGAAAAAAGAAAAAGGGGAAGAAAGGTGACGGAAACCAAAACAAGCCTAAACCAACAAATAATGTTGATGTGGGGGGGGAAGAGAAGAAGAAGGTGAAATTTCCCTGTAAGTTCTGCCAGGAAGATCACCTGACCCATCAACGCCCTCTTATAGATCAAGCTCAGAAGCTGTGAAAAATTCAAAAACCAGCTATCCTAAAGGATCCTTTCCCTAAGGACATAATGTAGTTTCAGTTTCTAACGTAGCTGGGGGCACTTCTAATTCCCCTCACAAAAAATATATCAACAAGGTTCGATCCCATACCTTGCTCCATACTAGAAACAAGAACTATGAGATGGAGGCTCTGAAGAAGGGTAAGTCTATAGGTGAAACTTCTAACCCTTTTACAATTCAAAAACCTGCCGAAACTATGCCTAAGATATGGAAAGGTGTATTTAAGAAATCATTGCATAATCCCAACGCGAGGGTTGCAGCCAATTACTCTCTAGTTGAATATTTATCCCAAACCCCTTGTGCAATGTCAACTTTAGAGGTGCTATAGAGTTGTCCCGCCCATCGAGATGCACTCTTAGCAGACTTAGGTAGTATGGATTCATCAAGTCTTATGGCGAAGTTTAATTTGTCTGATGTCAAAATTCGTCTGATGTATCATGTGGCTTTATCAATAGAGATCATTTATGGTGGAAAAACCATTGGAAGGCTATTTGCTGACAAGGGTGCTTCCACATGTATCATGTCTTTATGTTGTTGGAAGCCTCTTGGCTCTCAAGAGCTAGTTCTATTGAAAACCATACTTACTGCTTTCGAAAGAAGGTCATTTCGTCCACATGGTATCCTAATAGATTTTGAGATTAAGCTGGCAGGGAAAGCAGTGTCTGTTGAAGTAGAGGTGATTGATGCCCCATTGAATTATAACTTGCTTCTAGGGAGAAGTTGGACTTATGCCATGTGTGCAATTTCCTCGGTCGTTCTTCGAGTGGTGGTGTTTCTGCACGAAGGAAAGTTGGTTACTGTTGACCAACTTAGTTTCAATCAAAAGGGTTGTATGGAAACTAATGAGTCCATCATGCCATTGGTTGATCAGGTCAAACCTATGTCAGAGAGCTTAGGGGCTGGAATGTATTCATCCTTAATGGGCACATTCGATATCCCAGCCTCGATAAGCTACTTAGGTTCTACTAGTGTAGGGAAATCTATCGCAACGGTTGTCGATACAATGGATCCTTAGGTCCTTCATTCCCATTACAAACCTGAAGTGCCCTTATCGGTAGTGGAAGTACCTTATAAATCTATCATTAACACCACTGTTGATCATGTTTCGGTTCCTCCTGTAGTCTTAGAAGAGCTGGAAGAAGCCTATATGCCTACTTGGGCAGAGAACTATTTGTATACTAACTCCTTCTTAGACATGGTTTTTCCTTCATACGAAGCCATTTTGGAAGCTATGAGTGGGTGAGATAAGATCTGCGAAGATATTCACCATAGATCCTATTTTCTTCTAGAGTTAAGCAAGATTGAAAATCAAGATTTCCATGTGAGACTGGTAGGTGATGCTTATATACTGATCAATCCCTTACCAAGGGAGGGAATATTTTCCAAGGAGAATATGGAAATTATTTCCATTACCATCCCTATCAACATCTCTGCAAACCCCAACATTGTGGAAAATGTATATAACGGGGAAAACTGCTCTCTGGAGGAGATTGCTATCTATACGGCATTCTTTAAGGAGTTCCGTGACGTGTTTTCCTGGTCATATGAGGAGATGCCAGGCATATATCCATCAATAGTCAAACATAAAATCTGAACCTATCCTGATGCCAAACTAGTTCGACAAAAACTTAGACCTGTCAATTCGTGTAAAGCGGCAACCATTAAGGTTGAAGTGGAAAAGTTGTTGAAAGCTTGTTTTATTTACCCGATTGCTTTGACATAATGTGTATCCAATCCTATTCCTGTGGATAAAAAGCAAGGGACAATACGTGTATGTACTGAATTTCTCGATTTAAACAAATCTTGTCCTAAGGATAACTGCCCCACACCATTCATAGATCAAATCATTGATGCTTGTGCGGGGAGTGAGGTTTTTTCATTTATGGATGGTTTTTCTGGGTGCAATTAGATTCAAATCAAGCTGGAAGACCAACATAAAACGGATTTCATTTTTCATTGGGGTACATTTGCGTACAAGAAAATGCCTTTTGGATTGAAAAATGTAGGGGTTACCTTTAGCAGGCAATGAATTTTTCCTTCCATGGCATCAAGTCTATTGTCGAACCCTACCTAGATAATCTACCTTCGCATTCTCGTAAGAGGGTCGATCATCCATATCACTTGTGCTTAATTTTTGAATGATGCAAGCATTACAAAATACACTTGAATCCCCACAAGTGTGTTTTCTGTGTCGAGCCAGGTAGGTTTCTCGGGTTCATAGTTTCTAACAAAGGTATTCAGGTGGATCCTTTGAAAGTTGAGGCCATTGTAAATCTGTCTCCTCATCATTCCATCGGGAAACTTCATAGCCTACAAGGAAAGAATAACTTTCTTTGATGTTTTATCATGAATTATGACAAGATCACCAAAGGTTTCATGCACGTGTTGAAGTAGGACACCCCATTTGTATGGGATGAAACTGCACAACTTGCGTTCGAGGAATTAAAGAAATATTTGTTGTCAGCCCCTTTGTTGCATCCACCAGATTACTCTCATGATTTCATATTTTATTTGGCCACATCCAAGTCGACCATTGGGGTAGAGTTAGTCCAGGAAGATGATAAGCTCCAAGAGCATGTCGTCTTTTACCTTATCCATGCTTTAGATGGCCCTGAACTATGGTACTCCCACGTTGAAAATTTGGCTTTAGCAGCTATGTATGCTGTGCAGAGTTTACGTCACTACATGTTACTGAGGACTACGACAATAGTGGCAGATGTCAATCCTTTCCAGTATGTCTTGTCCCAATGCATAGTTGGAGGAAAATTCAACAAATGGATAGTCATTCTCTAGGATTTTGACTTGGATTTTCAATATACCAAATCGAAAAAATCCTTAGTTTTTGCAGAGCTTATTGGAGAAATTTCTGGTAGAAGAATATGTAGCAATTGAAGAAGACTCATTCCTATATGAGCACATTTTTTCTGATTTTCACCTCTGATCTTTGGTATGGAGATATACTTGTCTATCTCCAAACTCTGAAGTGTCCTACAACCTTTTTGCGAGAAGAACGACGCAAAATACGCGTACATGCAAAAAACTACCTCATCATCGGGGATACTTTATACCATAGAGGGGTATACTCTCTTTTGCATAGGTGCCTCACCCATGAAGAGGCTGAGAGTGTCCTAAATGAATCTCATAGTGGAGCATGTGGGGGTCATTTATCTGGGTTATCAATGGCCCGGAATATTTTGTGTGTCGGTTATTTCTGGCATACGATCTTTAAAGATTGTGTGGAAGTCATGAAGCACTGTCATCCTTGTCATCTTTACACCAGAAATATGCAGTCACATTCTGCTCAACTATTTCTCGTCGTCACAGTGGGCCCCTTCACCAAGTGAGGGATAGATTATCTGATGTGTAATCTGGTCTCGGCTTGTTGACGGGCGTATTTGACTAAGCCCGCAACGGGGGAAATGACCCAGTCCGGGACCCTAAGAACAGGCTCCAAGCTGTTTGGAATAGCCGCTCCCAACAGGTTTAAAGGCTCTGTTGGCCTGAGATCCTAGAAGACTAATGCTTACGATTAATGCTACTGATAATTAGTGTCGATCCTATTCTTATAATTACAAAAGTTAACCTAAGTTATGTATTACAAGAACTAAAAACTGTTAAGTTAAATTACCCAAAACCATTAACTCTGAATACATAAATAAGACCTAAATCTGTACAGGATTCATATACTTACAAAGTCATGTTATATTTATGTACAGATGTACAGTAATTACATAAAATGACAAACTGAAAATAATTAATGAAAAGATCTGACTCCACAGGGTTTTTTAGATAATATAAAGATAAAAACTGAATAGAGTATAATTCTAATCTAATACCTATCCTGATCAGGAGAAAAAATTAATTAAAGCTTGTTATCAACTGATACTGATAAATGCACTGTATATAAACATTTGCAAATTTTAAAGCAATTCAACCGTTGCAAATTCATACAAGCATCATTCCATATAATGTAACAATAATATCGATTATTATCTACAGAATATGTTATACCAGCATAGCTAAAAACAAGAACAATCGATACCTAATAGATTATCTTCGCACAATCCATCAAAGGAGATTAAAACAAACATAGTAATATAGGAAAAGCAAATACCAAAAAACTGAAAGATATTATATACCACATATAAGATTTAAAACTGTAAATGTGATTCAAACATCACCAGCCCAGGACATTGTAACAACTGACAGATAACTGCCTAGCAGCCCAAACAGTACGAACCAGCAGTTCAGTATTTGCATTCCCAAAGTATCGACCATCGATCACAGCAGCAGAGTTTCCATCTGAGAGAGAAATCTCTCAGTCCCGTCCCTCTCTAACAATCAAATTCTTCTGAGTTTAAATAAACCAGGATCAGAAGAAAACAAAACAAATTCAGCTCTGCAACAGGCGAATTCCTGGAAACAAACATTTCGTTGCCGGCCGCAACTGCCAAAATCGTGCTCAAAGGATCCCTGAAATCTCCTTGAATCCATCATTTTCTGGCGAAATCCCCCTAAGTTTAATTAA
>LPNX010978706.1:65773-84930 GCA_001517045.1 Pseudotsuga menziesii | reverse complement strand
TCGCAGAGTAAATATCATCTTTTATGGAAACCGCTGAGTTGGCTTCTCTTGCTACCTGTTCACAAAAGAAAATATGAAAGGATAAACATTTACGCATCAATCGTCTCCTTTAAACCAATCATAAAAATGCATCAAGTTTATTTATAAAAATCATTATTACGTTATGCTAAATGTGAGGTTGTTCGGAAGGTAAAACAAATCAAGAATTTAAAATTTTCCTTTCAGTTATCGCACGTCAAAGTCTTGATGATATTCATCTTTTGTGACAAATGGAATGATCTGCTTTGAACTCGGAATGAATCATTTTGATATTACAATTTCATGTCGTGACAGACTTAGGTTAAAATAATCCAAGCCCCAATTGCCGTTCTGTTTCAAATATGTAACTTCTTCATTATAAGGTTGTTTTATTGCTTTAAAGTATGAAAAACAAATCCCATAACCCATAGCATTATCTTTGACCTTTACATGCAATAATAAAAATAACATATGAGGACCATCATAAAGATCAAGATGAAATAATAACGTTATGTTATGCGTAATTCTTAGATTGAACAAAAAGCCTTGAAAATATAATTCGAATGAACTTTGATCAGATGGAAAATGTATAATAATCAACTTTTCAATTCCAAAACCTTAGCAATATTTATGATAAAATCACATCAAATAATCAACATTTGGATAAGATTTCAAGAGTAGGTTATGATAAATCATCAACATTTATCCCTTGATTCTCAATGTAAATCCTACTCATAAAAATTTCAAAGAAGTGATTTTGTTAACTAATTCCTAGTTCGCAAAGGTTTCTTTTAAAAACTTTGAATTTCATGTTTCAGTAGCTTCTAGAATATCATCATTTCAGTAGCTATCAATTCTTTACTTTTACTATATGAAATTCAAACATTTCATCAAAAAAAACAAAATTTTGTTTGATGAAATAATGTTTTTTAAAGGCTGTTGGGTAGGGACACAACACGGCTGGAGGGCACAAATACATCATTTCCGTTGTGGATTACTTTATAAAATGGGCAGAGGCAATGTCGACCTTTAAGGATGACGGGGAAACTGTAGTTTTTTTCATTTTCAACTAGATTATCACACGTTTCACTATTCGTAAAGAGATTGTCACTGACCATGGAATTCATTTACAAAACATCATGATGACCAAATTGGATACTATGTTAGGGTTTAAACAAGAACATTCATCTTCTTTCTACCCACAAGCGAATCGTCAGGTTGAGGCATTCAATAAGACCTTGAAGACTATTCTCAAGTGTACTATCAATGCAGCCCGGTAAAATTGGCACATCATGTTGTATCCTACACTTTGGACTTATCGAACCAATGTGAAAACTACCATGGGGTTCTCACCTTTCCAACTCATTCATGGGGTGTAAGTAGTAAGCCTGGTTGAATGCGAAATCCAATCATTAAAAATTGCCATTCATGTGTTACCTGATACAACTAAACTAGAAGAATGTTTGCTAAATTTAGAACATCTATATGAACAATGTAGATATGCACTAACAGCAAACGAGACTCATAAAAATAGGGTTAAAAATCAATATGATAAATTGATCAAACCTAGGATTTTTTCTGAAGGGGAGCTTGTCTTGCTCCGGGATCAGGACAAAGAACCCCTGGGGGCAGGAAAATCCAGGTCTATGTGGTTAGGACCCTATGTCATGTCGAAAGTTTTGAAGAAAGGGGCATATGAATTAACCGATTTCGAAGGGAATAAGCTGTCAAAGCATAGAAATGGGCTCTACCTAAAGAAGTACTATGCTTAGGCTTAGCACTTTTTCTTGTATTTTTATTATATGTAACTTTATGTACAATAGTCAGCCGGTTTGTGTTCTTATATCATATGTTGGTTGTTACATATTTATTTTGAGTGGTTCGTAGGTTTTGCAGATGGCACTAGTCATCACATTAGCAACCTGGCTTCAGCCGCATGGGTTATTTACTCACCCTCAAGACAACTAGTTGCCTCTGGAATCACTTTCCTAGGTCCTGCTACCAATAATGTGGCCGAATATAGGGGCTTCATTGAGCTTTTATGGGATGCCTTGTCACGTGGCATCACCCAGTTGGAAGTTAGACTTGATTCTCAACTGGTGGTTTCCCAGCTCAATCAGGCTTATCAGGTGTGAAACCCTATTTTGTTACATCATTTTTTGCAAGTTAGGTTATTGGAAAGAAATTTTGATTTTATTGCATTTAATCATATTCCAATAAATCAAAATTCATTAACTGATGCATATGGAAACTATATAAAAGATTGGAACTTAACACACATTTCATAAAAATACAAAACAGATACATTGTGAACTCATGTAAATAAACTGACAAATATATATATGCGTGTATGTGTGTGTGTGTGTGAATATATGTCCATAATATAGGTCAAGTTGTTATCCTCAGATCCATTCATACATGTGTACATATACAAAAATATACAAAATTTGGATCACAGTCCATAAAATGCTCCTAGGCCTAATCTTGACCACCTTGGTCACCCTGACCACCTTGGTCACCATGGTCACCCTAGTCACCTTGATCACCGGCCTCCTCGGCTTCTTCAGCTGCAGCAAGCTCCACGACCTCTATGTAGACAAGTACAACCCTGGCTACCCTTCTCATAAGGAGTATCCAGGTCGGTGGAGTCCCGATAACAAGTTCCTGCATGATGGCAAGGATCTACTCAATGCGTATGGTTGGGAATCTATGGTTAAGATTGGCCATCTTCCCCTCAAGTACCCTAATCAAACCTCGATATTCCCTTGCCACCAGTCATACATACATCCTAGGATTCCCATAAGGGTGGACAGGTCCAATATCTTCATTTTAAACATTAAATGGATTAAAAACTCTTATACATATGTATATACCTTTATGATAAAAATTCATAAAAATTTAAAAAAATTGAAAAACAAAAACACATAGCGCTCCCCATACTCCTCCAGAAGGGAGGACAAGATCATTGTCACCTCAAAAGTCTAAACCAGCATAGGGAAACTGCTCCAGTGCTGGCAGCTGTCTCCCCCACCATAAGTAGAAATCATCGTCATATACGCTCTGAACTGATCCAACACTGCCCTAGTGAAGGAAAATATCTCCCCACCTGGTCAGTCTAGGCTGACGAGGAGATAAGGCTAGAAGTGCTACCGCAGGGTTGATTGCAGGTGCTCTCTCAGAGAAGAAGGCCACCAATACAATAGAATATCAAAAAAATTCCGTCGGCCTCTCTTGTAGTCAAAGAGTTATTTTTTCATTATCGGGATTACTCTCGAGCACCAGTCAAACACAGCTCCTTGTAGGAACTCTACAACAATTCTCATCTGGTTTCGAGTAGCAATATGGAGCGATGATGATCCTGCAACTCTCACTATAGTACTTACAGGCACTTACAGCAGGAAGTTACTAATATGTACAACAGGTATGCATGATCACTTTTTCTGAATGTTGAGCGTGTAGTAAGTGTTGATGTAATCCTGAACACTCATGGGGTCACCACCCATTCCAGTACCCTCAAGGTTGACAGGTGTAATATCCAAAAATTTCTTAAAAATTTAAAATTTTTTAAGTGACATAAAATGTCTAAAGTCGCAGCTAAGTACCTACTAATGGTTAGCGGAAAATGAAACATTTTATAAAATAACATGGGATCGCTTCTTTATAAGAACCTATACACTAAAAGGTGTAATCTTAAAAACTTGTGTTAGTGCTATTAATGACTTAGCAGCTGTAATTTTATCAGAGTTAGAAAAGGACTTGCATTTTGTTGCTGCCAGATATACTGATGTTTATCTTTTGTCAAGTAGGTAAGAATTCTTGTGTGTGGTCGACACTTACTTAGCGTTCAGCTAACTCAATTGGACTGTTGGGTCCTTACAGGTTTATTAGGTAAGCATATGATCCAATAGGGTGTTATTTAAATTCAAGTTGAGAAGCTATTTCCCTAGCATGATTAAGATGCTAGTCTTAGAAAATGTTTTAATATGCTGCTTGTCTTCAAGGAGGTAATGTTAATCTTTTTCTGTCATTACAACTCCATATTTTGCATTTATAACTAACTCCAAAATGACATTTTACCAAAAACATGAACATGGGTTAAAAATTTACGCGAACAAGTACTATCCAATGTTCCTCCAATCGACTGAATATTATACTTTTAAAAATCTAAAGAACACTGCTATTTTTGTTTACCATAAAGGTTGTTTATAATTTCTGTAGAGAGCATATAGCTCACAGTTTGGGCTTAAGTTCACTCCATATTGTTTGGTGTTTCTTGCGGCTACCTTCACTTTAGGACTCTATAAACGTCCTTCTCTCAATGAATGATCAAGTTACTTATGCTTTTAATTATAAATTCATCATTAAGTTGTTAGAATTCTATTGGGATTTCTTTAACGTTTTTGGTCTTCAATTAACCAAACACTCCTTCAAATATAACTCAAGGCTAAGTTCCAAGAGTCCATGGCTCTTCTTCTTACTATGGTTATAAGTTGCACATGTTTTTCTTACTACTTCCATCAGCCCTAGGTAACAAACATAACTATCTAAAAATATTTATTATCAAAGGAATCTCTAGAATAAACATAAATATTTATGTTATAACCTATAGTCGATTTCCTAGTATCAATACATCATGGTAAAAATCAAATTATGGGCAATCATATAGTGTATATTTTTATATGATCATTGGTTGATTGTAAATCATTGAGTTGTGGCGCTGACTATGGAACTTTACCCACGCTGGAGAAAATAATTCAAAGTACACGTGGGATGGTTTTATCCACACAAGGGTTGACTTATAACTCCAAAAAACCTACTCATTTGTTTAGTAGAGTGAGGGTTCCTCTGTCTTGTTGGCCGTGCTGAGAGCTCGTGGCCATTGGAGACTTGTAACCTCCTTCAAGTTTTGACAGCTTGCTTCCATTTTCAAATGTTGTGACTGTCTTGAGAGAGGTCGTGAGTGGTTTTTTGTCTTTAAAGGTTGAAAGTGGTTTCTAGCGAGTGTACATACTGTTTTATCTTCAGGAATCGGGGTTTGTGTTTGTCTTGACCATGCAAACAAATTGACAGAGCTCGACCAGGAGTAATTATTCGTTCGGTTGAGTTGTTTGCTTGTTTTTCCTATGTAGTGTCGACTCAGTGTCTTCTTGCCTTATGGCTCGGTGCCAAATCGATCCACGGTGGCTGGTTACCTCAGCTTCATTCAGAAGGAGAAGCTTTCAGGTAAAGACTTATTCTAGTCTTGATTTCTAGTTAGTTTTTATAAAAGGGGTTTTTTAATTTTAAGTAAGCTTTGTAATCATAAATGGTTTGTAATTTCCAGGTTCTTCTCCTGGCTCTGGAAGTGGAAACGAGCTTACTCCTTCAAAGTTCCACTTGAGCATACATTTGGTAAGCCCTGGTTGCAAACGAGGGTTTCTTCCTACAATTTGTTGTGGTGGTTGGAAGATAGGTTCTTTGTGGTTGGTTAAAGAACGTCTTTGATTTACAAGGTAGCTTGTTGTTTCCTGTTTGCTTGAATTATGTAAGAGTTCGAAACCCTTAGAGGGTACTTTGTGCAGGGAGGAAGAAGGATATAGTAGCTGTGATAAAAAGAATGGTTTTTATATCTCTGCCTTTACGGTCTGAACAATGTAAACTTATTTTTCTTCTTTTGATAGAGCTCAGCTCTAAGCCCTACGAGGATTTCGACCTCTGTCTGGTTAATTTTTAGTTTTTAAAAATAGATTTTAAGGGAAAAGAAAATACTGTTAATCAGTCAGGATTTGTAAAAGGATTAAGGATTTTTACCTGTCCGTGATGTATGGTTACTGTTTGATACATATTATTTTGTTTTAGCTAATATTTGGACAGGCCTGAGTCTTAACCTATAATTCTAAAGGCAATAAGCCATTTTCTTCCTATTTGATTTTGTTTTTAATAAATGGTTATTCTATTACTTTAATTATTGTCATGTAACTAAAAGGATTTACAGTGCAATGTAAATTGTGGAAATTTTTATTGTGTTAAGAGTATTATTACAACTTTGTTTGTGTTTGGCTCTTAAGGGTTAATTTTCAAGTATACCCTACAGTTCGGTGAAAGAATAAATTTTACATGGAAAATTCTTAGCTCTGTTTTATTATTTTCCTTTAATGATTTTTATAGCTGTTTTAATTCTTATAAAGGAAGATTTAGGGTAAATACTGCAAGCTTGGGAATAGTATTAAGTTTATCTTTCAATAACCTAGGTAGTTTCCTTGAGGTTACAGTAGAAAATTTGATTTTAATACCGAGACAAATATTGTCTGGGAATAAATTATTATGATAATTTCTTGTATTCTTTCTAAATATAAACCCTAAGTGATAGTCTGTTTATTATACCTATGTTTATTTGTTAAAGTACATGTATTGTTTTTATAAAGAATACTAGTATTAAAATAGTTCTATATGTAGTATGATTACTAAATATATTTATATTCCTATGTTCAGTTCTTTTCTGAAGTAAATACATTCAATAGATAAAGTATTTGCTCTCTTTTTATAGAATAAATCATAAGCAAACTATAGCACAATTTAATTACAGTTTTCATTCAGGGTTAAGTAAGATTCATCATATCTACCTAAACGCCCAACTGTACTAGAGTACTGCCAAAGGCAGGCATGGAAAAATATAGTATGGAATTCTATTTCAATTTATTTCCCATTTAGCATAATTAATACTATTTCTAACATAATCTGTCAATTCCTAAGTCCATCAATACACAGTTACTCTTTTCTTCATGAACCCTAATAAAATACTAACATGCCTATATTTGAAACTAGTAAACATTTTACTGAAGACAGTAAATAAATATAATAACATGAAACAATTAGAACCTGTCAATGATGAGGTGACAACAGCTGAAGGAGGATGTTCCTCCCAACCAACTCCTAGAGAAAGCTTAGAATACACTTCCTCAAGACCCCCGATCCTGTTTCCTGGTCCTCTTGGTAGACTACTAGGTGAAGGCTATGTCCTTAAGACCTTCTGTCACCTGACTAGTCCAATTACCTTAGTAATCCAAATCTGCTCACAGCAGTAAGAACTTCAGCCTAATAGCTGCAATAAGTTCAGTCTCAGCAGTTAACCCTTCAAACTCACTTCAATAATCCCCTCCATCGAATTTCTCATGAGCAAATCCATTCACTCTGAATGATCACCCCTCAGAAATGAGCAGCCTCAGCTCTCTTCAATGGGAAATTTTATAGAAATGCCTAGGTCTTCTGGGTCAATTTTCACTTAATGAGCCACCTGCTCCAATTCCACTTTCTTGGGGAATCATGACCAAAAATATAGGGAAGTTGCCACCTGCAACAGTTGGAAGTAGTTTGAGGATGCTGCCACTTGTCAGTGTACTCTCCACCTAGTCTCCTCCACCAAGTGACCAGTTAACACTCTTTTAACAGCTTCCCTAAGTTGTTGTCTCATTATTTAATTATTTATAAATAAAATATTCCGAATTACATTAATTATTCCTAAGTTTTGGCTTTGTTTTGACTTCATGTTTAATAATTTAGGTATTTATAACATTTTTAGTTCTTAGCTTATGCTCCTATAAGTATTTCTATTTCATTCAAATTTTATATAGTTTTTTTTTAAATATATTATATTCATTACTAAGGTAAGCTGGCAACACTTGACCATTATTCAAGAACAGGGCACGCTGCCAGCTCAACAAGGACGAGATGTTTTGCAGGTTTTCATTATGATACTAGCAGACTTTGAGCTTTGTGCTCATTAACAAAATTCGACAGTTGTTGTTGACAGTACTGGGTTTAAACACTTGGACAAAACCATATCCTTTCATGATTTTCCATTAAATTATGTACTTTGAAAAAGGAGAGTCGGGAAACCATGGTTTTACAGGTTTTACAGGAATGAGGGTTCTTTCATACTTCTCAGAGATGTTATACAAGTGTTGCATCTACAGTTCACAATCCATCCATGAGTGTGGATAGGAAAATTCAACCAAGTGGCCATTTGTTGAGAACAGAACCCTCCAATGTTGAATGGATGCAGAAATTTCCTTTAGCCCTTGAAAGAGTGAAGAAGATTGCCTGGTATAATATGTTTGAAAGGATTGCAGAACATCATATTAGGCTTACTAAAGCATTTTGTTAGAATTTTGATGGATCTAGGGTTCAAGTTGTGGGTTTAAATTTCATAGTCATAGAGGAGTTCATTTCACATGCTATTGGTGTTCTTCCACAAGGGGAAAGGTGGTATAAAAGGAAAACCATCAATAAAGACTATAGCCAATACCTATTACCTGCTCATAAAAATCCAGATTGGAGACAAGGCATCCAAAGGAGTTTTCTTTTCAAAGAATGGTAGGATGTATTACAAATTATCCAAAGGTATGTCACTTCTGAGGGACGTTTTGGCAATGTGTATCGTTATCACATGAAATTTTTACAGCATGTAACAGGTGCAAACAAACTCAACCTCCCTTTTAATTTATTGAAAAGTCTGGAAATATGTCTGTTAGGGTTCTAAATCGTCCAAGCTCCTCTGGTAGTAATATGTTCCACCATGGATTAATTAAGCTTTTGATTACTCAGCAGTTAGGCAAACTAGAAAGGTCATGGTCCCATTTTCTCTTCTGGGGGTTTCAAAATTAATCTTAAAGGTGCCGAGAAAATAAAGAGGAAGAGGGTTGTAGAAACTTCTGACAGTACTGAAACAAAACCCTTGTCTGAAGACTGTTATGAACAAAGAGATCCTGAAGAGATAACCTCATCACAATTACCAGAAAAAGAACTTGGATGGGAAAACAATGAAAATTCGAATTTAGGTTCTATAGATATAAGACACAGATAGTTGAGGAGATAACTTCGGCACAATTACTTGAAGAATAAATTGACTGTATAAGGAATGGCAGTCCTATTTTAGGTTTTGAAATGCAAACAGTCAAACAAGGAATGTTTCATACTAAAATTTTTTCAAAGCAGATAGAGTTTTCATTTAAACCTTTTAGACCTAAAACCAGACCCGTGAACAAACTCCGGATGAATATGAAGGTGTTATTAAACCCTAGGTTTCATAAAAAGCAGGTGATAAGCGTTCAAGACAGCTCTAGTAATGATGAGGAAAGTAATAGATCTAAGGAGTTAGAATTAGCCCTGCATCAAGTCTTTGATAGTATTAATCAAAGTTTAAGACAAATTCTAGATATAGCCCCTAATAGTTGCATTTATAACTCTAGTGACATAGAAAATGATAATCTATCAAAACTTCTTAAAGCTGAGGTTGGTAAAACACCAAAAAGACAAGCAGAATGTAATGAGCAGGTTCTCACAGAGAAAGACAAGGAAAAGGTTGCAAATCTTAACAAGAGGAAGGTTACATATGAAGATATAGGAGGAAGTATGATACAATTGAAAAAAGTAAAGAATACAGAGAAATTGAGCAGCTTACAAGACAAAATGAACATCTAAATCAGATCAATAATCAATTGGTCAAATCAAATACAATGCTGAAGGAAGATTTGCGAGAAGCAAATCAAAATTTTACTGAGATAATTCAAGTTTCAGAGGAAGCAGTGAAAAGGAGGAAATCGGTATAGGAGGAAAAGGATCAGTTAATGAAAGACAAAGAGGAGTTGACAGTAAAGCAGCGTGGCATGAAGAAGGACATTAGGAGGTTGCAAGCAAATTCATGTGCGCTAGATGGGTTAGCCACATCAGCTTAAGCAGCAAGAAGGATTTGAAGTGATCCTCACTTGACACATGTCATAAAATAGGTTTCCTTTTTTATTTATACTTTATCTATAATTAGAAGTCTAGGCCTTAAAAAGTGGATCTATTAAACAAACTTTGAGATCCTATCTTTAATTTATGTTCTACATATCCTTATAATATTTTTTGAGAAAGAGGAGACACACATGGTAGTCGGTCTTGGGAGACTGTGCAGACATACATGTTTACTTCTGTAAGAGATTCTTTTTCATTTTGACTGACTTTTAATACATTATATGGAGCTAGGCCTTTGATCTAAACAATTTTTAATATTCTTTAGTTCAGTTTGAACTCTTCATGCTGTGAATGTTGTGTATATGTTTTCTATATTTCATTTCATGTGTGAATGTGATTATTAAATACTTATTGATATTTGGAAAGTGTTTTCAAAAAGAAATATTTTTATATGTGCTATAGATACAAACTATGTGTTTATTATTTGCAATCATATATATGTTAATGCTTATCTCCTGTACCTTTAATAATTTTCATTCATTCCAGCAATATTTTTTCCTTTTACATCTATATTTCTTAAGTTTTCATACATTATCTTCCGCCTTGTTATCCCTACCCTTTGATTTGCATTGTTATCTAAATAAATCCTATAAAAACAGTCTTTTATTTGAGGTTCCTGAACATTGCCGACCCCGTAGTCTAGGTAGCATACTTCAGGGAAAACATCTTCTAGCGACCATACTAGGGAGGAAGTACAAATTCTTCCTTGGTTATCATGATAGGTATGATGTGTTGGGAGGCTATCATCAGATAATCGATTTCTAGACTACAAATCACTTTCACGTGATCTAAATAAAGAAAAGCAGTTGTGGCTCCTAAGAAGATTGGGACTAGGGAAAACCCCTCTTTGCCTTTACATCCAAGGATCCCAGATCCCGAAAAAATATTGAAAGAAGCTAGACAACTTTCTGTGGTGGTCAGTTATTGATGTTGTTGTCGGAGAAACCACAATATCGAAATGACCAGGTCGACGTTTCGAATCCATATCAGGGTCCATCATCAGGACAAAGTCGAATGTGGAGAGAGTGAGAACTATTGTTAAATACTGGAGCCGGGTAGGAAGTCTAAGGTCGGCCGCGGAGACTAGGGTTTGCTAGGTAAAAAAAAAAATTCAATTTTAATTAATTTCAAAGTGTGCGGAAGAATTTTATTAAGGAGAAATGTTGATTTTAATTATTTTTAACCTTAAAGTTTTTAATTTGATTTAAAAACCTACTGAATTCCCTAAAGTTTAAAAACCTATTAAAAACCTAAAGTTTTAAATTTATTATTATTAATAAGAAATTTTAAAAACCCTAAAGTTTTTTAATTTTTCAAAAACCTAATAATAAATTTAAAACCCTAAAGTCAATAAGGAAATTTAATTTTAATTATAATTAAATTTTATGAGAGGTGATCTTTTAGCCTAATTTTAGGATTTTTAAGGGTTAAATTGTTGATTTTAAATTATTTTTGAACCCTAAAGTTTTTAATTTGATTATAAAACCACCGAAAGCCCTAAAGTTTAAACCCCTTAGAAACCCTCAAGTTAACAATTTTTTATTTTTTATTTTTTATTTTTTATTTTTATAAAAACCTTAATAAAAAACCTTAAAGTTTTTAAATTTATTATTATTGATAGCAAAATTAAAAACCTTTATAATAAATTTAAAAACCTTAAAGGTATTAACTTTATTATTATTAATGAAAGTTTTAATTTTAATTATAGTTAAATTTATATTGAAAGGTGATATTTTAACTTAAATTTAGGATATTAATAACAGTTTTTAAAACCTTATTAATAAATTAAAAACCATGACGTTTTTAAATTTATTTTTATTAATAACCAAATTAAAACCCCAATAATAATTCTAAAATCCTAAGGTTATTAAATTCATTAAATTTATTATTATTAAAACAAGTTTTAATTCCATTTTTAATGCCTATTAATATGTCTAAACTTAGGGAGAAATTTTAATTTCAATTATAATTAAATTCCTCATGAAATGTGATTTTTTAGATTAAATTTAGGTCTAAAAAGTTAGATGGTTGATATCAATATTACTTTAAAATCCCTAAAGATTTAAAAGAATTTTAAAGGTTAAAAATTTGATTTTGAATTATTTTAAACCCTAAAGTTTAAAATGATTTAAAAAGACCTTTCAATTTTAATCTTAAATTTTTTTTAGGGTATTTTAGATTAAGGTTTTATTTAAGTACAAGGGAGGAGGACCAAGGAATAAAGAGAAGGGCCTGAAAGAGGAAAAGGGGAGAAGGAAAGTGGTTAAGGGACAGAGTGGCCTTTTCGATTGAGAATAGAGGGAAGCCAACTAGTGCTCACCTCGAGGCCACCATCCCTATTTAGGTTGTGTGGGAGTTTGGTAATCTCTAAGGCCTCCCTAAACTTTCTTTTAAAATAGTGGTCTTCTTTTGCGAGTATAATGGTGTCTTTTAGGAAAATGTGATGTTTGGTTTTGGCTACATGTTCCGCAAGGGCTGAGGAACGGATACGTTCTTTTCTAATGTCCGCCCCATGTTCTTTAAGCCGCGTGTGGAAAGAACGTCACGTCTCACCTATATAGCTGATCTTGCACGAACAAGGGATCTTATAAACCCCTCTGAATTGTGTGTGATCAACTGGATCTTTAACGGATCTCATTCTTTTCTTAATGGTCTCTAGGGGTTTAAACAAAGTCGTGATGTTGTTCTTGTTGAGAATTCTAGCGATCTTATCAGTCACCCCTTGTATATACGGTAAGTAAGCTCGTGGGTTGGTTGTGGTCTTGTTGTCAGCGGTTTTCACACCCGTAAGGCTCTTGTTGTGGGTTTTGCCTAGGGTCTTCGTGATGACCTTGGGTTTGTAACCTATGTTTGTGAAGACTTCTTTGAGGTGGTCTTTCTCTTTTTCAATATGTTCTGAATCTGCGATCCTCGAGGCTCTCACTGCGAGGGTATTGAGAACACCTATCTTTTGGGAAGGATGGTGGTGGGAGTCTGCGTGGAGGTAGCTATCCGTGCGCGTCTTTTTACGGAACACCTCATGTCCAAGAGTGCCATCTTCTTTTCTCGTGAGGAGGACATCTAGAAATGGGATGCTCCTGTTTTCCTCAAGTTCCATTGTGAATTTGATGTTGGGGGATATACTATTCAGGTGTGTTAGGAACTTCCTGAGTTCATCTTCACCATGTGGCCAAACAACATTCGTGTCATCCACGTACCTTTTCCATCTTGATGGTTTTAGAGGATAGGAGTCCAGGGCTTCTCTCTCAAATTTTTCCATAAAGAGATTTGCCACAATGGGTGAGAGGGGGGATCCCATAGCTACACCTGTGGTTTTCTCATAAAATTCACCTTGGAAGCTGAAGAAGGTTGATCTCAGGCAGATTTCTGCAAGCTTGGCTGTGTGGGGGTCGGTGGCATCCTTGATAACCTGGATAGCTTCCTGTAAAGGTATCTTTGTGAAGAGTGAGACCACGTCAAAACTTAAAATCATGTCCTTCGGTTCTAATTTCTCATCTTTGATTAGTTCGACAAAATGGCTTGAGTCCTTAATGAAGGAATCAGTATTGCCGACCAAGGGACCTAAAACTTTGGCTAAGTGTTTGGCAAGCTCATAGGTGCGGGATCCTATAGTGTTGACGATAGGACGGAGTGGGACTCCTTCTTTGTGGATTTTGGGTAGGCCGTAAATCCTGGGAGTGATGTCTCTGGTGGGGATAAGGCGTTTTTTCAAATGATCATCCAAATTGGAGTTCAGAATCGCTTTTTTGACTTCTCTAATTACTCTAGAGATGGGATTTCTACTTAGTTTCCTATAGCTTCCACTATTGGTGAGGTGGTCAAGCATTTTAGTATTGTAGTCTGCCCTATCCAAAATCACAGTGGCTCCACCTTTGTCCGCTTTAAGAATAACTATGTCTTCATTAGCCCTCAAGTTTCTTAAGGCACGTTCTTCATCTTTTGTAATGTTGCGTTTGGGTGGTTTGGCTTTTCTCAATACTAATGCACACTCCTGTCTTATTGTTTCTTAATGAACCGTGTTCAAATTTTGGATGCTATCCTCAATGTTGCAGATAATGGATTCTACGGGAATGGTTATAGGGGCTACGGCAAAGTTGAGACCTTTTTTCAGAATAGTGGATTCAGCACTATCAAGTGTTTGGCTGGAGAGATTCACCAATTTCTTCCCATCATCTGCTTTCTTGCCGCAGTTTGTATTCTGCGTAGGTGTGTTTCTCCACGCGCTAGGGTTTAAGCTCGATCCCGGATCATTACTATAAGTTGTCCTGTGCACTAGTGTATTGTTCTGCAAGGTTGTATTTATTCCTACGTTGGGGTTTAATCTAGATTTAAGAATATTATCCACGTTATCCTTATGCGCTAAGATATCGCTTGCATTATTCATAGTTGTATTTATTGCTACGTTGGGGTTTAATCTAGATTGAAGAGTATTATCCACGTTATCCTTAAGCGCTAAGGTATTGCTTGCATTATTCATTGATGTAAAGTCAATGTTCTGATGTGAATCATTGCAATCGTTTGCTAAAGAATTTAATGCTGTTAAATTACTAGAAATTGACCTGTCAATTGCCTTCGTCCCACCGAATGCTGTCATCTTGCTGGAGGCCTTCTGCGCTGGTGTAAGTGTTGTAAGGTTGGGTGCCATCTGCGTTGGGTTGAGTTCGCGGGCTGGTTGGATGCAGTCTGTGCTGGATACAATCTGTGTTGGAGTGAGCCCTACTGTCATACCGTTTGATGCCGACCGCGCTGGTGTGAGTGTCATAATCTGCGGTGGTGTCCTATGGTTGGGCGTAGTCTGCTCTGGTGGGAGGTAGTGAGCCGGTATGAGTGTCCTAACGTTGGATGCAATTTGTGCGTCGTTTGCAGGTGTATTGCTCGAGCTCCTGCCCTCAAGCTTCATGATCTTCTTTGCTTGTCTCACTTGTGCCTTAAGTTCCAGGTTGATTGCTTTAAGAGTAGCGCTAGCATCTGCCACCGTCCAGAGATTCATGCGTATCGTGTTTTCCAAAATTAAGTGCAAGGAGAGTGCCTTTCTGGATAAGTGATCCAACTCTGCTCGAGTCTTCTTTATTTCTGCTCTCACTAGTGCTTCGCTTAGTCTATCAAACGCTCTCTTGTTCCAACTATTGCGCATTCTGTGTTTTATGGTGGCAAATTCAGGAATGAGTTTCTTATCCCTACATTGTTTCAAGAAGTTTAAATCGCCAGTTCTCAGTTTTATCTTTATTCTCAGTCTCTCCAGAAGACGGAATTGCTGCCAGATATCCCTTCCGTGCAGGGATGTAATTTCTGTTGCCAAATTTCTATGGTGGTCATTTATTGATGTTGTTGTTGGAGAAACCACAGTATCGAAATGACCAGGTCGACGTTTCGAATCCATATCAGGATCCATCATCAGGACAAATTCGAATGTGGAGAGAGTGAGAACTATTGTTAAATACTGGAGCCGGGTAGGAAGTCTAAGGTCGGCCGCGGAGACTAGGGTTTGCTAGGTAAAAAAAAAATTCAATTTTAATTAATTTCACAGTGTGTGGAAGAATTTTATTAAGGAGAAATGTTGATTTTAATTATTTTTAACCTTAAAGTTTTTAATTTGATTTAAAAACCTACTGAATGCCCTAAAGTTTAAAAACCTATTAAAAACCTAAAGTTTTAAATTTATTATTATTAATAAGAAATTTTAAAAACCCTAAAGTTTTTTAATTTTTCAAAAACCTAATAATAAATTTAAAACCCTAAAGTCAATAAGGAAATTTAATTTTAATTATAATTAAATTTTATGAGAGGTGATCTTTTAGCCTAATTTTAGGATTTTTAAGGGTTAAATTTGTTGATTTTAAATTATTTTTGAGCCCTAAAGTTTTTAATTTGATTATAAAACCACCGAAAGCCCTAAAGTTTAAACCCCTTAGAAACCCTCAAGTTAACAATTTTTTATTTTTATATAAACCTTAATAAAAAACCTTAAAGTTTTTAAATTTATTATTATTGATAGCAAAATTAAAAACCTTTATAATAAATTTAAAAACCTTAAAGGTATTAACTTTATTATTATTAATGAAAGTTTTAATTTTAATTATAGTTAAATTTATATTGAAAGGTGATATTTTAACTTAAATTTAGGATATTAATAACAGTTTTTAAAACCTTATTAATAAATTAAAAACCATGAAGTTTTTAAATTTATTTTTATTAATAACCAAATTAAAACCCCAATAATAAATTTAAAATCCTAAGGTTATTAAATTCATTAAATTTATTATTATTAAAACAAGTTTTAATTCCATTTTTAATGCCTATTAATATGTCTAAACTTAGGGAGAAATTTTAATTTCAATTATAATTAAATTCCTCATGAAATGTGATTTTTTAGATTAAATTTAGGTCTAAAAAGTTAGATGGTTGATATCAATATTACTTTAAAATCCCTAAAGATTTAAAAGAATTTTAAAGGTTAAAAATTTGATTTTGAATTATTTTAAACCCTAAAGTTTAAAATGATTTAAAAAGACCTTTCAATTTTAATCTTAAATTTTTTAGGGTATTTTAGATTAAGGTTTTATTTAAGTACAAGGGAGGAGGACCAAGGAATAAAGAGAAGGGCCTGAAAGAGGAAAAGGGGAGAAGGAAAGTGGTTAAGGGACAGAGTGGCCTTTTCGATTGAGAATAGAGGGAAGCCAACTAGTGCTCACCTCGAGGCCACCATCCCTACTTAGGTTGTGTGGGAGTTTGGTAATCTCTAAGGCCTCCCTAAATATGGATTCGAAACGTCGACCCGGTCATTTCGATACTGTGGTTTCTCTGACAACAACATCAATAACTGACCACCACAGAAATTTGGCAACAGAAATTACATCCCTGCACGGAAGGGATATCTGGCAGCAATTCCGTCTTCTGGAGAGACTGAGAATAAAGATAAAACTGAGAGCTGGCGATTTAAACTTCTTGAAACAATGTAGGGATAAGAAACTCATTCCTGAATT
Organism: Pseudotsuga menziesii; assembly: GCA_001517045.1. Lineage (NCBI taxonomy): Eukaryota > Viridiplantae > Streptophyta > Pinopsida > Pinales > Pinaceae > Pseudotsuga > Pseudotsuga menziesii. The sequence goes on along the minus strand of LPNX010978706.1, from coordinate 68,155 downwards.
TTCCACCATAAAACATAGAATGCGCAATAGTTGGAACAAGAGAGCGTTTGATAGACTAAGCGAAGCACTGGTGAGAGAAGAAATAAAGAAGACTCGAGCAGAGTTGGATCACTTATCCAAAAAGGCACTCTCCTTGCACTTAAGTTTGGAAAACACCATACGCATGGATCTCTGGACGGTGGCAGATGCTAGCGCTGCTCTTAAAGCAATCAACCTGGAACTTAAGGCACAAGTGAGACAAGCAAAGAAGATCATGAAGCTTGAGGTCAGGAGCTCGAGCAATACACCTGCAAACGACGCACAAATTGCATCCAACGTTAGGACACTCATACCGGCTCACTATCTCCCACCAGAGCAGACTACGCCCAACCATAGGACACCAGCGCAGATTATGACACTCACACCAGCGCGGTCGGCATCAAACGGTATGATAGCAGGGCTCACTCCAACACAGATTGTATCCAGCACAGACTGCATCCAACCAGCCCGCGAACTCAACCCAACGCAGATGGCACCCAACCTTACAACACTTACACCAGCGCAGAAGGCCTCCAGCAAGATGACAGCATTCGATGGGACGAAGGCAATTGACAGGTCAGTTTCTAGTAATTTAACAGCATTAAATTCTTTAGCAAACGATTGCAATGATTCACATCAGAACATTGACTTTACATCAATGAATAATGCAAGCAATACCTTAGCGCTTAAGGATAACGTGGATAATACTCTTCAATCTAGATTAAACCCCAACGTAGCAATAAATACAACTATGAATAATGTAAGCGATATCTTAGCGCATAAGGATAACGTGGATAATATTCTTAAATCTAGATTAAACCCCAACGTAGGAATAAATACAACCTTGCAGAACAATACACTAGTGCACAGGACAACTTATAGTAATGATCTGGGATCGAGCTTAAACCCTAGCGCATGGAGAAACACACCTGCGCAGAATACAAACTGCGGCAAGAAAGCAGATGATGGGAAGAAATTGGTGAATCTCTCCAGCCACACACTTGATAGTGCTGAATCCACTATTCTGAAAAAAGGTCTCAACTTTGCCGTAGCCCCTACAACCATTCCCGTAGAATCCATTATCTGCAACATTGAGGATAGCATCCAAAATTTGAACACGGTTCATCAAGAAAAAATAAGACAGGAGTGTGCATTAGTATTGAGAAAAGCCAAACCACCCAAACGCAACATTACAAAAGATGAAGAACGTGCCTTAAGAAACTTGAGGGCTAATGAAGACATAGTTATTCTTAAAGCGGACAAAGGTGGAGCCACTGTGATTTTGGATAGGGAAGACTACAATACTAAAATGCTTGACCACCTCACCAATAGTGGAAGCTATAGGAAACTAAGTAGCAATCCCATCTCTAGAGTAATTAGAGAAGTCAAAAAAGTGATTCTGAACTCCAATTTGGATGATCATTTGAAAAAACGCCTTATCCCCACCAGAGACATCACTCCCAGGATTTACGGCCTACCCAAAATCCATAAAGAAGGATTCCCACTCCGTCCTATCATCAACACTATAGGATCCCCCACCTATGAGCTTGCCAAACACTTAGCCAAATTTTTAGGTCCCTTGGTCGGCAATACTGATTCCTTCATTAAGGACTCAAGCCATTTTGTCGAACTAATCAAAGATGAGAAATTAGAACCAAAGGACATGATTTTAAGTTTTGACGTGGTCTCACTCTTCACAAAGATACCTTTAGAGGAAGCTATCCAGGTTATCAAGGATGCCACCGACCCCCACACAGCCAAGCTTGCAGAAATCTGCCTGAGATCAACCTTCTTCAGCTTCCAAGGTGAATTTTATGAGCAAACCACAGGTGTAGCTATGGGATCCCCCCTCTCACCCATTGTGGAAAATCTCTTTATGGAAAAATTTGAGAGAGAAGCCCTGGACTCCTATCCTCTAAAACCATCAAGATGGAAAAGGTACGTGGATGACACGAATGTTGTTTGGCCACATGGTGAAGATGAACTCAGGATGTTCCTAACACACCTGAATAGTATATCCCCCAACATCAAATTCACAATGGAACTTGAGGAAAACAGGAGCATCCCATTTCTAGATGTCCTCCTCACGAGAAAAGAAGATGGCACTCTTGGACACGAGGTGTTCCGTAAAAAGATGCACACGGATAGCTACCTCCACGCAGACTCCCACCACCATCCTTCCCAAAATATAGGTGTTCTCAATACCCTCGCAGTGAGAGCCTCGAGGATCGCGGATTCAGAACATATTGAAAAAGAGAAATACCACCTCAAAGAAGTCTTCACAAACATAGGTTACAAACCCAAGGTCATCACGAAGACCCTAGGCAAAACCCACAACAAGAGCCTTACGGGTGTGAAAACCAC
>LPNX010978706.1:37606-65389 GCA_001517045.1 Pseudotsuga menziesii | reverse complement strand
GGTTTTAAAAACTGTTATTAATATCCTAAATTTAAGTTAAAATATCACCTTTCAATATAAATTTAACTATAATTAAAATTAAAACTTTCATTAATAATAATAAAGCTAATACCTTTAAGGTTTTTAAATTTATTATAAAGGTTTTTAATTTTGCTATCAATAATAATAAATTTAAAAACTTTAAGGTTTTTTATTAAGGTTTTTATAAAAATAAAAAATAAAAAATAAAAAATTGTTAACTTGAGGGTTTCTAAGGGGTTTAAACTTTAGGGCTTTCGGTGGTTTTATAATCAAATTAAAAACTTTAGGGTTCAAAAATAATTTAAAATCAACAATTTAACCCTTAAAAATCCTAAAATTAGGCTAAAAGATCACCTCTCATAAAATTTAATTATAATTAAAATTAAATTTCCTTATTGACTTTAGGGTTTTAAATTTATTATTAGGTTTTTGAAAAATTAAAAAACTTTAGGGTTTTTAAAATTTCTTATTAATAATAATAAATTTAAAACTTTAGGTTTTTAATAGGTTTTTAAACTTTAGGGCATTCAGTAGGTTTTTAAATCAAATTAAAAACTTTAAGGTTAAAAATAATTAAAATCAACATTTCTCCTTAATAAAATTCTTCCGCACACTTTGAAATTAATTAAAATTGAAATTTTTTTTTACCTAGCAAACCCTAGTCTCCGCGGCCGACCTTAGACTTCCTACCCAGCTCCAGTATTTAACAATAGTTCTCACTCTCTCCACATTCGACTTTGTCCTGATGATGGATCCTGATATGGATTCGAAACGTCGACCTGGTCATTTCGATACTGTGGTTTCTCCGACAACAACATCAATAAGCTAGACAACGTTTAAACTCTACTCCATCAGAAAAATTTGTCCATCCCTCAACCTTGGAGATTCCTGAATCTTCTCAGTTTCTGCTTCCTTATTTTGATCCACATTTTGAAAAGGGAAAAGAATAATTAGATTCACTTTTTACCCCTTCTCAAGTTGAAAACTTTCAAGTTTTTACAAATCCCCTATTATCCGAAGAGGTTAAGGCTGAAGCATTACAAACAGGTAGTTCTTCTCTATTTTCATCTCACATTCCTTTTACAGGAAAATTCCTACCCCATCAACCTAAGATTAGTAATTTTCCTCCTTCATCAAAACATTCAAGTACAAACCAATCTATCTCAAGCTGAGCTACTTCAAGTTCTACTAGCCCTGAAATGGATGGTCAGCCTATGGATTATATGGATTAGATTGTTGCTGCAAGATATGCACCATTGGTTATGCCCCGACCCCTTCATGCTCTTCCAGGGGGAGATTATCAAAAGTATCTCCCTAGGCTTAATGGCCAAGTCGATACAAGAGAAGAAGAGCATTGGAATGCTTTATTTAGCTATGCTGATAACCAGAACATCGAAGCTAAGGATGTATGGATGAGAATGTTTGTCCAAATATTAAATGGAGAAGGTAGAAAATGGTTTCGAGAATTGCCTGCAGGGTCAATAGATGGCATTGAAGTGTTGGGGGAAGTTTTTATGAAACAGTGGGGAGATACTAAAGATTTTCTTTACTACATTAGTGAGTTTGGGGATTTAAAAAGGAACAGGAATGAATCTGTAGTTAATTTTTAAAAAATATTTAACAAAATGTATAGCAAGTTTCCAGCAGAGATTAAACCTTCAGAAACCTCTGCCAAACTCACATATGCAAATGCATTTGAATCTGAGTGTTCACTACTTTTAAGAGAAAGAAGGTCAATCACCCTAATTGATATGTAGGAAGCTACATTAGAAGTTGAATCAAACATGTTAGCAACAGGAAAGTTGAAAAATCATTCAAATTTTGATCAGGATAGAAAATGTAAGAGAGAAATGGTTTCAACCTCCATGCTAGGTCATCAGATAAAATGGATGATATGAATAAACTAATCAAAAGATTATCTGCAAAAGTAAACAGACTTGAAATGTAAAACAAAAATTTGAGTCGACATGTGCATGAGGGAAACCCTAACTAGTTTAGGAAACCTTTTGTACCAAGGTTTATACCGAGGGAGAGGAGAAATAATGATATTCAAAGGGAGAGGAAATAAAATGAAGATCAAAGAATACAACCTCCTTTCCAAAATAATTTGTTGAATGAAGAAGGGGAAGTTGAAGATATAGAGTATGAGGATTTTGATCAGGATATAAATCATCTTGAGGATGAGTTATATGAAATCTATCTTACCAAAGATCAATATCTAAATGCTGAAATTTTAGAACACTGTTCTCATGATGATATTTATCAGACAGAACCTAAGAAGTCGTACAATCTTAGATATGGTGTTAAATAGGTGTTTCAGAATCCTAAAAATAAAGTAATGGCTAAACAGTACCCTAATCTTCCATCAGAAAAGAAACAGAACCAGAGGCCTAGCAAGGGTAAGAATACAGAGTTGGAGGAAACAAATAAGGCTAATCAAGGTTTTAATTTTGAAAATGAGCTGAATAAGTTGAAGATTCCTGTTCCACTAACATAATTAATGAAAATTCCCTCATTAAGAGATCCTGCCTATAGAATGTTGAAATCACAAGCAATTGGGGTTTCTTCTGATGTCATTAATTTACATGATGAACATCCAAAAAAATTTGTAGGTGCTCCTCCACCTGATCAGCTTAAGAAGAAATCAGATCATCCACCTCCTTTCTATGTTACTTTGAAAATTCATGAACAAATGTTGCATAATTTCTTATTAGATCCCAAAGCTTCTCATAATTTAATGCCCAAAGCTGTTATGGAAGCCCTAGGTATAAACATTACTAGGCCTTACCATGACCTGTTTGCTTTTGATTCAGGAGTAGTTCAGTGCCTAGGATTGATCAAAGATCTAGTTGTAAACCTTTCCCAATTACCAATGAAGAGTGTCATGATGGATGTAGTGGTAGTTGATATTGAACCAAAAATTGGCATGTTGCTTTCAAGATCTTAGGCTAAAAGAGTAGGAGGTACTCTTCAAATGGATTTATCATATGCCACCATCCAATTTTTTGGTGGTGAACAATGAAGACTATACAGAGAAGTTCAAATGGCCTATTTAGTAAGTGACAGTGACAATCCTGCTAATCATACAATCTATGTTGTAGAGGAAGTTTTGGGCTATTGTATGTTGCATTTAAGCAATGAGGACACATTTGGTGTTTTGTAGGTAGAAAAGAAAAAATCAGTTTATCATACTACTGAAAAAGAAGATGAATTGTGGCAGATGTACTTCGATGGCTCTTCATCTAAAGAAGGAGCAAGATATGGAGTTGTTCTTGTTTCTCCTGGGGGTGAAAACGTTTGTATGATGTATAAATTGGAATTCCAGACAACTAATAATGTAGCTGAATATGAGGCATTGGTACTGGGATTAAGAGCTGCAAAACATTTGGGAATTCAACAGTTGGTTGTTTTTGGAGATTCTAAATTGGTTGTTCAGCAAATCAGAAGCATTTATCAGGTAAAACAACAGCTGTTAAAAGTCCATGGAAATGAAGTATGGGATTTAACAGATAATTTATTTACAACATTCAATATTTATTTATCCCTAGAGATCATAACTAGATAGCTGACTCTTTGGATTTAGCAGCAACATTTTTTAAGGTCCCAAAAAACACTCAGCTCGGATATCCAATTGAAGTTAGGCATAGGCCTTCTATCCCTGATAACATGAAACATTGGAGAGTGTTTTAGGATGATTTGGAGATTAAGAAATTATTGGAATTGACAATTGAGTTTTCAAATTCTCAAATAGATGAAGAGCAAGATGATGATGATGGGGATGAATTTCCTTCCTTTACAGAAAAGTCAATTGCTAATCATAAGATTATTGAATTAAAAGGAAATTTCATTCCAAAAGGTCTAGTTCCATTAGAAAGATTGTTCCTTAAAGATGATATTTTAGCGAAACCAGCTCTACAATCTTCTGAAGAAAATGTGATTAACTGTAATATTGGAACTAAAAGTCAGCCTACAATTGTTAAAATATCTAAATTGTTGTCAAAGGAGAACATAAAGAAATATATCAGTTTTCTTAAGAAGTTTGTGGATATATTTGCTTGGTCTTATGAAGATATTAAAACATATGACACTAGCATTATTCAACATAAGATCCCTCTTAATCCTGATACAAAACCCTTCCGACAGAAACTCAGAAGAATCAATCCAACATTGTTGCCAGTCATTGAAAAAGAAGTAAAAAAATTGTTGGACGCAAAAATTATAGTACCCCTTCGGTATTCTACCTGGGTTGCAAATCCGGTTCCTGTCAGAAAGAAGAATGGGGAAATTAGGTTATGTGTTGATTTTTGTAACCTAAATAGATCCTCTCTGAAAGATAATTATAATATCCCTAAAATAGATTAGATCTTGCAAAAGGATGTTGGAGCTCAGAGGATGTCACTGATAGATGGGTTTTCAGGGTATAACCAGATTGTCGTTCATCCGGAGGATAGGGAGAAAACTGGTTTTACTACTTATTTTGATTCCCTTAATGTCAAGAGATGATTTGGAGTGATTATAGCCGAGATGAGCCTTATTTTGTTTTATTAGGAATTGATAAATTATGTGTTATTCATAATTTTGTTCTTTGTATGGTCCTTATGCATCCATACCAGAATTCTTATGAGTTATATACATGTTTATTAAGGATCTGAAATGGGATTAGCTTACTTTTTCTATAAATTCACACTCGCAAATCTTTCTATTACAACATGTTACATTTATACATCTGCGATAGCCATTTTCCCATGTCATATTTACCTGTTCATAAAATCTCATACATATCTGTTTTTTCCACATCATTAAGATTTCTCTAAGATTGGCTCTCTTGCAGTCGAGAGTGAACTTTAGTGATAACATCTTTTGGCACTGCTGCCCAAGATGAAGAAACAAAATTGTTTTCCCAGGAGTTTGATATCATTAGATCCTTTTCTTGACGGTGAAGAAGAATTGGATACTTTTATGACTGCAAATTTCTTCACCGAGAAACTCCAAATAATCTAGAGGCAACTCCACTAATTGAAGATCCAAAATGACATCACAAGATCAAATGAAGGCCATTGTGGCTCGGAGGCCATTCTAAGAATGCTCTAGGTATACCTACTACTTCGAATTCAGATGAGCAGGATGATAAGGTTGGGGAGAAAGAAGATGATTGATTGTCTGCTATATTTTTTAATAACTCTGTTTTACAGCAAGAGGACTTTCTTTCCCCTTATGTACCAATTACTTCAAGTTTAGATGAAAAAGATGATAATAATGAGGAAGATCATGCTAATGTTTTTTCAAATCATCCTTTTTATCATGATTATGAATCTGACCCAGGCATTAAGGGAAATGATGAAAGGTTATCAAATCTATCCACTATATTTTCTCCTGCATCAAAGATCAAGAAGAAGTTTGAAGAGCCCTTGGTTTCTATTCTTGAGCCAAAGTTTAAAAAGAGCAACAATGGAGAGGAAAAGATTTATGTTTCAACATCTATGGAAATTTTAAGCGGTGACCCTATATATGATGAATACTCAGATGAATTGGAAAAAAGGCCTTTTGAATAAACATGTACAGAAGCATTCAACAGCAGAATTAAGTATGACATCTATGGGGACAGTGAGAGCGATGATGTTTGGTCACCAAATCAATGCACAGTGTGTCTTTTTGAGCAGCAATTTCCAGAAAGTAGAAAGCTCATATCCTTTATTCTAGAAATAGAATTTCAAGGAAATATTAAACCAAATGTAGTTGATTGACTCAGTTGGATATTTCAGAGACCATGGAGGTAATTTTCAATTTTCTTCTATTTCATCTCCAACAGTTCAAAAGAATTTTGATGTCATCGATGAAACAATGATTCCACATAAACAAGAAGATGTGGTAGTTACCTGTTCTCAATTTTCTTCTTCTAACAATTTATATGACCCTGTAGCATGTTACATGGAAGCAAAGCAGTGTGATAAGTCTTGCATCCTTCATCTTTTATGCACATAATTTCAAATATGTTGGTATGGTTTCTTGGATCGTATGTTTTTATGCTTTCAAGTTTTTTCAGTATTTTGTACGCTCAATGATGGAAGCAAGTTTCAACCAAATCATAAACTTCTGGATTGGTTATATTGGAAGTTTTCCTTTATTTGAAAAGAATTTTTTTATTGCTTAAGTATGAACAGTGTAAATAAATAAGCTAAAGTTTCGAGCATTTATTTTCCAATCTGACTTCAGTGGATTTGTTTTCAGTTAAGCAGTGCATAAAAGTAGTTTGGTTTTCAGTATGTTGGCTTACCATATATCGGTAGAATCCAACCCAATAGAAAAGGCTACTGGAACTGCTAGGTTCTTAGAGCCTTGCAGGGAAGTCTCCATCCCAAATGGAGCCAAATGTTATCTCTAGGGTTGTATTCTAGATTTATTTTAGAATATTCAACTTTACATAGTTTCCATTCCTATTTTCACCCTAGCTTCCCTTTGAATTTCTCATTTTCTTTATCCCTAGTTATATATTGGAAACATGTATCAATTTTTTTTAATGAAGGGAAAGTTCAAAAGTGTTTACAGAGCATCCAAGTGAAGTCCATGGGTTGCATAGTGGACCCAACTGTCATGGCAAAATGTTGATAAAGACCACCGACTCCATAGTCATGTGAAAGAGCCTACACCAATTGGCATTAAGAGATTTAAATGTATTTATGTAAAGAAGGAAGGAGATATGAATAAGCCATGATGTTAAGCATACCCATGTGAAAAAGGAGTGTCAAAGTGTCCAACGCCATCAAAACGCCACAGGGAGAACCTGCTAAATGCGAATCACAGTTATCACGAGACTTTGGATCAAATTGAATGTAGTATTATAAAGAACACCTGGAAAAGATAATTAAACTCGCAAAAGTGAAGGCTCATGTTTCTGTTCTTTACTTATTTTTACTTACCTTGAGGAATGATCTCACTGTGCTTAAGGAAGGTGGAATCTTATGGGAATCGACAAAGTTTTAAAGAATATTATAATTGATGGTTGAGGACAGGGATTTAACCTTCGAGCATTATATAGAATCAAACCTGAGCTTCATACAATAATGGTAGAGCACATTTCAGATTCTCAAGCACAAGATCAACATCAATTGCAGATTTGATAGAATGAGGAGTACCTGGAGCAGTAATTAATGAGAATCCCTGATTTCTAAGAGCTTCATGAGCATCTTCCGGTCATATTTAAGCATTATAACTTCCAATGGTAAAGTATTGAGAGATAGAGGATGAAATTGACTTCTTCATGCATTTAGTTCCAGATTACAAGCTATACTCTAAGAAAGAATCTATATATTCAAATATCGAATACAAATGGAAACTCCAGAAGGTCAATAACAAAACAAATTCCAGATTATCAGGAAGTGGACCAGGAATCGAGGGATCAGCTGGCAGTCAAACAAATCTTTTCATATTTTTTGTGATTGAAACTTAGATATAATTTATTTATAGATATACTTGATTTCCTAATACTGTCAATAATTTGTTATTTGTATTTTATTATAAAATCTGATCATTTTGATGAAAGATTGGAGAGTTATAGCCAAGGGCTGAGGCAAGGTTAGAAAGAGTTGCTACTGTTGGTTGCAGGAAGACATATACTTATTTTGATTCCCTTAATATGAAGAGATGCTTTGGAGTGATTATAGTTGAGATGAGCCTTATTTTGTTTTATTATGAATTGAGAAATTATGTGTTATTCATGATTTTTTTTCTTCTTCTGTGTACAGTCCTTATGCATCCATACCAGAATTCTTATGAGTTATATACATGTTTATTAAGGATATGAAATGGGATTATCTTACTTTTTCTATAAATTGACACTCACAAATCTTTCTATTACAACATGATACATTTATACATTTGCGACAACCATTTTTCCATGTCATATTTACTTGTTCATAAACTCACATGCATATCTATTTTTTCCACATCATTAATATTTCTCTAAGCTTGGATCTCTTGCAGTCAAGAGTTAACTTTAGTGATAATAGGACCTAAATATGAAAAAGATTTCAAGTGTACTTTATGTCTTTGTCATGCTCGTTAAACACTAAAGAACAAAGAATCAATTTTACTATTGTAATCCCCATTTTTTGTAACCAAATGGATCCTTTTGAGTGATCTTGCTTTCCTTCACACTCGTAAAACTCAAGCTATATTCTTCTTTTGAAGGGACATTGGGTAGGTGGTAATTTAACCTTTTTTCAGACCTCCCTGACTAAGTACAAAAAAGGTGTGCCTTACTTCTTTGAAAGCTAAGAGAGTTCTTATGTGGTATATTTTATACTTTTCTGGCCTCAAGAGACTAAATTGGACAAAAAAGAACCCCCCTGGAGTCTTATTCGGATTTTTCAGACTATCTAAACATAAAAACACCAATGACCATGTACCAGTTCGAGCTTGTAAAATCCATGAATCGGTGACATTATCAAGCATTATTCTATCCCCTCTTCAATGTTGACAAAAATGAAGAGAGACCTAAGTTGAATTTCCTGGACTCGATAAAATTTAACAGGAAAGATAAGGAAGAATTTTTCTCTTTGGGTTATAAACAGTGGCATCATGTCATCCTTGAACATAGCACTTTTTGAACTTCTCGATACTCATGTTTCAGTTTATCCTTCCAGCTCATCTATCACTTTGAGTCTTTACTCCTCCACTTGTTCTTTATACATGGGAAATCTACACATGTATCCTACATTTTAGATAATTCTAGTTGTCCTATCTGTAAGTTAAAAGCTTCCTTGGGTCATATATGTGTCATGCTCACTGTTCAAGGATTTATCCCTTCCTATGATTATTATCCTGATTCCATCATTATCCTATCTGAGTATTACTTGTTTCTACCTTCCAGCATCTAGTTCCTGGTCACTCTTGTGATCCGCTGGAGGCTCTAGTGCCTTCCCCATCACAGTATGGTTTGATCATCATTACTTCCTGAAGACAAAGACATAGAGTTTTGACATTGGTACCTTAGGATTCAATATCATTATTGGTGAACTCCTTTGCTTGAGTTGTCGATTTCACCTATTGATTGACAATATGTTGAGTCATTTACATGTTCGAATTCAATACACTTATTCACATGGCTAGGATTATACTGGTTCCTTTGGATTCTGACAAAGACCTTAGGTTCATCTCTATAACATAAGTTACATAAGACTATGTTATGATCAATTACTCAACTTCCAGATTTTGAAGACTCATCATTGTATATTGTGGCTTTGATCCACTTTTGTAATATACATGGTCTCGTACCCATATCATATGATGTAATCAAATATTTTAAAGGGGCTAGTGTTCCAATATATTGAACATGGCATGCTCAGATATAATTTTGTATATGACATTGATATGTATTTGTTTCAGGTACTTCCTCTGCTACCTTGGATTTTTTAGTTCTCTAAGATAAATATTGTAAAGTATTTCGACATCATTTCCATTTGACCTCACACATTAGTCGGCATCTGTTATCAGCCAAAATGGCATTTATCCATCTGAGTGTTGACATGCATTATGTCGACACACAAAAGGACAATTAGGATTGAAGTAGCCAAAACACTATAGATGTGCATGACCATTGATACATGATCTCCATACCAGCTTGATATATTTTTATTCTGAGTCTAGGGTTGCACATGCAACTATGTGCATAGAAACTTATGTGTAACATGCGACTATATGAATTGCAACCCATGTATACATTGAACACGCAAGTTAACTTCGAGCAACAAGCATGTCATACGCACCTTGCTTAACAAATACTCATGTGTACCTTATTTCGACATTAAAAAATATAAATCGTGATTAGATGAGATTAGTTGGGCCTTAATCCATAACTATCCCAACTATCTCAACCATCCTAACCTTAGAAACCACTCTATTTCCCAATGTATAAATAGAGGCCTTGGGATGGGGCTAATAAAAAAATTTGGGGAAGAGAAACGTTATGCTGGAGGTATACCTTCAGAGTCTTGGAGTAGCAAAACTTAGATTCCTTGGTTGTAGTGGAGTTCTTGTGTCAGAAGCTGGGTTGTATTCTCACCTATTCACTGTTTGTTAATAAAGATAATTCTTCTTCCAATCTTCGTATTGTGCTTTTCTCATGTATATTGGTTAATGAATAACGTTATTTATATTATTGATATGTGTTTCATCTAACCTCTGATATATATATATATATATATATATGTGTGTGTGTGTGTGTGTATGTATGTATGTATGAGATATTTATTGAAGAATTGGCTCTTTGCAGGGGAAAAGAAGCATCCCTAGAAGCTTTGGAGAAGGTTGAAGCGAGAGAAGACCAAGCTTGGATCAACCGTCGTAAACCGGGTAAGCCAAACTTTCTTCCTATTCTCATTTCAATTTTTGTAAAAGCTGATTGTCTACAAGTCTAATAGTAAGTTGGTAACCCCAAACCCTAGGTAACAAGGGTGTGTTGTCCTATACAACAGAACTAGCGACTCTGCTAGGGAGTCCAGCATGCTATGGTTCATCCTGTAGGTTCCCTTTACTAGTCCTTGTTTCGATTCCAATTCTGAGTGTGGTCCTTTTTATCTTGCTTTTGATTTATAGTAGAGTGTCCCCAGAAGTCTGTGCTAATATTTTTTCTTTGAAAATTTTTTAGTAGGACACATGAGTTGATGTATAAGATAGTCACGTATATGACCTTATACACGCGGATTGCTATATAAGACAGTCGCATGTCATACGCGGGTTTCCTGAATACACAGGTGCATGTGTCCTGTAGCAGTCTAAAAAATTGATAGGGTTTGCTTGTCCCTGTCTCTTTGGATTTTTAATTTGTTTGGAAGTCTTCTATTTATGGAATGGTTCTGTGAGTCTGAAGTCTGTGTGTCACACTTTTTGCTTTTTTTTCAATCCTTTGAGTCTTTTGTTTGATTTTCTTGCATCTTGTGAAGTGTAGGTGGCCCTCCTACTTGGTTTGTAGGTTTGAGTGCTTGTGTCTGGGTCAATGATCAGGGCCTTGGATGCTTTATACTTTGTACTACATTTTGTCACTTGTTCTTTTGTGAATCTAGTGGACTCTTTGAGTTCAATAGTTTCTCCAAGTCAGGTTTTTTCCAAGTTTTCTTCTTGATTGGTTGAAGTAGGTCATTTTGGGTCCTTTATACCTCATTTCACTTTTTATATGCTTTGATTATTTGAACTTGCTCAAAACTTGCATTTAGTTGCATTCTAGTTTTTGAAAATTTTGAAAAAGTGAAGAAATTTTTTTTATACTTTTGCATTTAGTTGCATTTAGTCGTTTATTTTCAGTATATTTCAAAGAAAATTCAAAAATTATAAAAAGAAGTCGTAGTTTTCTCGCATTTAGTTTTAAATTCATTAGCTTCTATTTTGTAACCTATAACACCACATTGTTTTGACACCGTTTACGTTTGACTAAAAACAACCTTCTAAAATGAACGATATAATTTAAAAATTATTAGTAAGTTTTATTTTATAGGCTCCTACACCAACTAGCTTAGGTTAGACATGTGGAATAGGGAGTTTCAACTCTCCACACGTGTTTAAATTCAAACATAGTTGTCCAATCGATAAATAAATCCTCTTCTATGTTGATTATATACAGGAAGCTCCTCTCAAATGGGAGTTAAGCATGAGGCTGCATGGAGGCTTGGACTGAGGAGATAACCCTATGATTCCTTGTCAAAGCTTAGACCAAGGTTTTTATGCATCTGGGGACTTCTGTCAATACCACCCTTTATGCCCCATGCAGTGCCGGTGCTGACAAGGTTTCAGGCTTTGCTACCCTACCCATGCATACAAACCAGGATTGTGATTGTCCCCCCATACTGTCAGTATAGTTGTGGTAGCCTTTAGACTCTTTGACATTTATGGTTCATACACAGGTACACCAGAAGGCTATTTCTGGTTGACCTTGGATGGGATTGAAAGGTAACCCTGTAAGAAGGTGTGGGAGGGTGGTGGGTTATTCCTCCGCTTGTGCCTAAGAACATCTACAGGGATGCTAAGTAACTGTCTTTCAAATTTCTTTTGGAAATCATATCTTATACCCTTTGTGTATTTTTTTGGCTTTAGGAAATTTTGTAGTGATTGTTGTGTGGTTTGTTTGTGTTTAGTCTACCCTAGGGTGTGTGAAGAGTCAATTTTCAATCATGGAGGATCAATCTCTTAGAAGATCAAGAAGGTTGTGAAACCTTCCTCCAGCTGCTACAATGGAGCCTCCACCTCCCCCTCAAAGGAAAATATTAGATACAAACGATTCTTTTGAACCGGTAGGAATTAGTGAAGTTCCAGGTTAACCAAAACTTAGGACAAACTAGGTTGACACAACCACAGTAGAGATAGAAGACTTGCAGGCTGGCGAGTTTACAAGAAAATTGAATTCACCTCTTACTGACTTAAAAGATCCTTTGATCGTCCAAGTTCATCCATTTGATTCACCTATTATTGGTGTTCCTGTGAGCAGACTTATGGCTATCTCAAGAGAGGGTCCTGTTGCTGATGCAACTTTTTCTCCCCAAATCTCTGAAATTTTGGGTCCCTCCTCCTAAGTGAATATCGCTTTAGGTTGTTTCATCCTTGATGTTTCTTCGGTCATGCTTTAAGTCTAGATGTTTTGAAAAATTTACATACAGCCTATTCCCAGATTTGTTTGTGCTTGAATTTTTGCAGCAGGTCACATAGTTGGGTTTAGTTTTGCCAATTGTCTTTGATGGGCCGTCGTTTTGAAAATGAAATGGACCTTGGTTGTTGTTGAGTTTAAAGGATTTCGAAAACTTAATGTTTTCTGTTGAATCGGCTGCTTTTTGTTCTTTTTTCCCCCGCCGTTGCGGCTCCCAAAGCGGTTTAGCATCCGAAGTCCAAATCGCTCTGACGTTCGATTCGTATTGGTCTTCAATCGCTTGCCCGTAGTTGTTTCCCTTCCGTCGTTGCGACTGGGAGATCCTTTTAGCTTCTGATTCAAATGTCTTCCGGCGTCCAACTAAGCCCTTTCCCACCAGTGTTTCTCTTATCCATAACTTATGTCTTAAGTCCTTGTCTCGTCCACCGTTGCGGATGGAAAATCCGTTTAGTCTCTGATGTAACTTCTCTCCGACGTTCGATTAATAAATTTTCCCACCTGCGAAGTGGTCCACCCATCCGACGTTAGTATTGTTGAGCTGCCAATAAGTTTCCCATTGATAGTGATTTTCGTCGAGCCTGGAAATGGACAAGGTAGTGGTGACGACGCCTGGCAATTTCCTTGCGGAAGAGTTGTTTCAATGGTAGAATTTGCTCCTTGTTTTTATAATGCACGCCTAATGAATATGCTGGTCGATTAATTACAGGTGAGCTCAGAAGATCGGTCAAACTACCGTGGCATGGAGGAAGATGGACCGTTCAGCATCAAACGTGCAGTCCTGAAAGACCCGGCAGTTATCCAACCAATCCTGAGTGTGCGCTGAAAAGATGGAGGACCTGAAACGTTTGGGGAACTGGAAAGTCACACGTTTGGGGGAAGCCCGAACAATTTGCTATTGTAGTTTAAATATTATAGAGATAGGGGAAATAAGGGACTTTTTCCCTGGAAAAATTTGTAAAACATTTGCTTGTAAGAGGAACTACTTCGTTTTACAATCAGAAGTTGCAACTTTTGCCTGCCGGAGAGAGTGAAATGTGGAATGTATTAATGCGACTGAATGAATAATGTTGAAGAGGAACTATTTTGTTTTCAGCTATGTTTCATTTACTGTGAGAATGTTTGACTTCCTGAACCTATGTTCTTGTTGAATGTTCTTCAGTATATTTTATGATGCTTTCCATTGTGAGTAATAAGTGTTGTTCATAAAACGATTGGCTATCTGGTTGTTTAAATATCTGTGGTTGTTCATGTGTCTTGAAAGAAGTATCAGCTATCTATAACTCTTGATAATGCATGTACAAAATGTATTACTCACCAATAAGTGATAATTCTGCTCCCTAGGGATAGTTTAGATATTTAGTTTATTTTCTTGTCGTATGTGATTTGAGTGCTAGTGAGCCTTAAGACGAGAGGTAAGAACCTGTGCATCACATTGTGACTGCTCCCTGCATTTTGTCACCCTGCGTGATTAATTAGGCACTTGCATTTGATATTTTAGTCAAAATACAAAAACTCAGTGGACCGGGCCACAACTGGTAGACCCTTTGTTTGTTACTTTGACCTACAGTAGCCGGACCGCAAACCGGACGGATTCCCTATACCAAATAGTCAACGGGCTAGTTGGGATCGTTGATTGGGGAGAATCCCTTACTGTTGCTTCCTGTTATTTTCAAGGCCTCAATAGTTTTGGCGCTAGAAGGAGGGCCGCCAGTGCATGGCTTGCCGAGTAAACCCATTTTCCCGAGAATATTCCACCGGTAACAGTTCTGAAAGCAGTGGATTTCATAATCCAATTCTGGAAGAAAGAGAACATCTATATTCTGTTGGTAACGAAATTGTTAATGATCTGAGAAGACATACCAGGGCATACGTAAAAAATATTGGAGGATTGCCAATCATTCCTGAATTGCCGAGAAGAGAATATAAAAAGAAAGATCGTCTTGTAATAGAAGACTCAGTGCTGGTTGGAGAATGGGAAGAGCTTGTAGAATCTGCCTTACAAGAAGTTGTACTACCTTTGAACCAAGAAGGCCCAAATACCCCTCACAGTTCTCCTGCTCATACTCCAGTGGGTTCACCTCCTCACTCCCCACCCAGACTCATGGCAGGATTAAATGCTAATCCACCACCTAACCCACCTAATCCACCTCCCGCATGGAGAGCCAAATCACCTCTAAATCTAACACCTCCATTACATGATTTACCTCAATCCTTTGAAAAATTGCTGCCTAAATTCAACCCCAATGAGAAGATACTAGTAGATGATCATCTGCAGAGTTTCTACTTGGCGATAGAAGGATTGAGGGCTGGGGAGCATGAAGACGTAGTGTGTCGACTGTTCCCACATACCCTTAAAGGAGCTGCAGCTTCATGGTACTTTGGATTTCCTTCTAACTCTATCCCTGATTGGGATACCTTCGAGAGAATTTTCAGAAGTAAGTACGCAACTCAGAAAACTCATGCAGCTCTCATGAAAGGGCTGTGCGCGTTGAAGAAAGAGAGAAAAGAAAAGGTGCACAGTTTCACACAAAGGTTTTCTGCATATCTTAAAAATTTCTCTGAAACAGATAAGCCGTCGAACAAGGTATTGATTGAGTATTATACTTCAGCGTTAGGCCCTGACTTGGCCATGTTTTCCAAAGGTAGGGCCAATCCTACTTTGACGGAAACATATGAGGAGGCAGAAGTAGTGGAAGCTGAAAGAGAAAGCATTGAATATTATCCAAAACAGTTAGGTCAGAAAGGTACGGGAAGAAAAACATTATTGTTTACCAAGCCTAAGGAAGAAAAGTCACATGATTTGGAAAATATGGCCAAAATGATGCAGAAGCTTTCCAACAAAATCATAGATATAGAGAAAGAAAAGGAAGCACAAAAGTTTTATAAGCCGTATTATAAGAAAAGAGAGGACAAGGATCATTCTCAGCCTCCTCCACACAATACAGCATCTATGAATCTGATGGAAGTAGGAATGGACAATTTTTGTACTTTCCACCAACAGCCACATTCTGAAAAGAATTTTCCTCAATGGATAAACTCAATGACGCTGGTCATGAATCAACTGTTAGATTCCAAATTAACAGAAGAGGGAAATGAAGAAAGAACAGAGAATTCTGCTTCTACTTCTACTAAGGAACAGGAAGAGGAAACTATAGCTTTGTGGAATTTTGTTTCCTTATTTGATGCTGAAGAGAAAAATACTCAAGGATACAAGGACATCATGGAAGCCAACGTGGCAACAAGGAGGCAAGGGGTGGTTAAGGAAGACAGTCTTATACTCCCAAATATTAAGAGGCTGCAGAGAAATGTTAAGAAGAAATTTCAGGACAAATCTTTGGCTGATAAAATTCCAGAGTTCACTATCACCAACCAAGACCCTAGACAGAGTGACATGTAGGCCAAGCCCAGTGAAGAAAATGCTGGAAAACCTCATCATATTGAACAACAAATGGATTATGACATCATGGAGGATTTAAAGAAGATAAAGGCGAATGTTCCACTATTTGAGATGTGTAAAGTACCGCAGCAAAAAGGAAGACTCTTGAAAGCACTTGAAGCAGCGGATGAGAAGCTGCCTGCTGACAATCAACCACAAGAAGAAGAGATTGGAGAAACCAGCAGTAGAGGTATGTCCAAGAACAAGCACCCACCTTTCCTCCTTATGTTTGAAATCTTTAATCACAATGTACATAACTGCTTGGTAGACTCAGGGGAAACTGTTAATGTCATGCCGATATCAGTCTGTAAAAAGATCAATGGGTAGCCCAAGCCATCCATGTGGAGAGTTGTCCAGTTGGACAGGACATATGTAAAGGTAATTGGAGAGATGAAAGATGTCCTAATCCATCTGGCATCAAATGATAAAGTATGCCAGGTCATTAATATCGTGGTGGCTGATATACCAGACGCATACAGACTGGTTTTGAGTAGAGATTGGTCAGCGAAATTAAATGGATATTTTTCCTCTGATTGGTCGCATCTGTGGTTGCCACACAAAGGAATTCCAAACCAAATTAAGATCTTAAGAGAACCTCACATGAAGTACAATGTTACGCAATTGAATGAGAAGAATGAACCTGTGGATTCTGTCTTGGGAAACTATTTTATTGAGTTGGAACCAGGTAATTACCAAGCAGAAGAAGCCAGCAACACATCTGATACCCAGCCTGATCTCCTTCAATTCTCATAGGCTGATGATATTGACTGTAAAATACTAGACTTAGCAATAGGAGTAGATTCATTTTCAGTAGTTAATGGTTTTTGGGATTTATTTTTTGATGGCTCTAAGACATTAGAAGGGTCAGGGGCTAGCTATGTCCTGATTGACCCACAGAAAAATAAACATTTCCTTTCATGTAGATTATAGTTTGAGTGTACTAACAATACAACTGAGTACGAAGCACTGGTGCAGGGACTAAAGAAGGCAATTGAATTGAAGGTAAGTAATCTAAAAGTTTTTGGGGATTCTAAAATTATTGTGAAACAAATCCGGAATCAGATACATTGTGTTTCTCCTCACTTAAGCTTACCAGAATGAGGTATGGGATCTGCTGAAATATTTTAATGCATTTAACATTATTTCAATTCCAAGAATTAAAAACGCAGCTGCTGATCTGTTGGCCACATCAGCCGCTAGACTCGTACCCACTAATAATCGGTGCTCTGTCGAACTGCTTTTCAGGCCCTCTGTACCTGATATGATTACAAACCTACAAGTGTTCGATGACGACCAGCAGATCATAGAATGTTTAACGAATGATGAGGTGTTTAAAGGAGCGATCATAGACGATGAGGAACATCATGCCGAGATGAAATATGACAATTTAATTCCCAAAGGTGTCAGAACGTTGGAAAAAATGTTTGATTTAAATGAAAAGTTCAGAAGACCAGCCAACGTGAAAACCCACAGCTCATCACTACAGTTCGAGCTGATAAATTTGGGGACTGAAATGGCTCCTAAGTTCATGAATCTCGGCAAGTCTTGTTCGCCAGCAGAAAGAGACAAATTTATCAGTATATTTAAACAATATAAAGATGTTTTCGCATGGACGTACGAAGACTTGAAAACATACGACACTAGCATCATCAAGCATATCGTCCCCATTAAAACAGGCGTCAAGCGATATCAGCAACCTTTGAGGAAAATGCATCTGAAATTGGAACCGCTGATTCAAAGCGAAGTGAAAAAGTTATTGAACGCAAGAATCATCTTCAAAGTCAAACACTCTGAGTGGGTATCAAATTTGGTACCAGTAAGGAAAAAGTCTGGAGAAATCAGACTCTGCGTGGATTTCAGGAACTTAAACCGTGCATCAGATAAAGATAACTATCCTGTTCCACCCATGGAGCAGCTGCTACAGATGGTTTCAGGTTCTGAACTGTTTTCATTATTAGATGGTTTCTTTGGCTACAATCAAGTGTTAGTAGCCGAAGAAGATAGATTAAAGACAACATTGAGAACTAAATGGGGAACCTTTTCCTATAGAAGAATTCCTTTTGGGTTGATTAATGCTAGAGCGACATTTCAGAGAGCTATGGACATAGCTTTCCGCGGACTGATTGGGCGAAGTGTTGTAGTGTACCTTGATGACATTAAAATATTCTCGAAGAAAAGAGGAGAGCACGCATTTCACCTCAAGCAAATCTTCGAACGCTGTCGGAAATATGGCATCTCCCTCAATTCTAAAAAGTGCGTATTCGCGGTCACAGAGGGCAAGTTACTGGGGCACATAGTTTCAAAGAAAGGGATATCTATAGACCTAGAAAGAATTAAGGCCATTGAACAAATTTCGATGCCCCATAATAAAAAGGGGATGCAATCGTTTATGGGAACCATAAATTTCGTGCCAAGATTTGTACCTGATTTTGCTCAGACTGTCAAACCATTACAGCAGATGGTCAAGCAAAATTCACAGTTCAAGTGGACGGAAATTGAGAAGAATGCTTTCAGCAAAATCAAGACGGCTGTTGCACACACACCCTCTTTGAAAAGCCCAGATTTCGATAAAGACTTTATTTTATATACTTTTGCATCCGATGATTCGCTAGCCGTTGTGCTTACGCAAAAGGAAGATGGGGGGGATGAATTCCCAATAGCCTTTATGAGCACTGGTTTGCAAGGGGATGAATTAAACTACCTAGCCATTGATAAGCAAGCTTACGCAGTATTTAAGGCATTGAAGCAATTCAGGCCTTATATATTAAAAAATCGAACCAAGGTAATAGTCTCCTACCCAACTGTAAGATCCCTTCTCATTCAGAAAGAGTTAGGAGAAAGAAGGGGCAACTGGGTAACAGCTCTTCAAGAGTACGACCTTGCATTCAAGCCAGCGTCTATAGTGAAAGGTCAAGGGTTGTGCAGATTGATGACTGAAAGTGGGAACAATGAAGAACGAGCATGGGAGGATGAGGCAGAATTACATGTAATGGATGTATGTCCTTTGTTTACAGCTCCTGAGTCTTGGTATAGAGACCTTGTGCATTACCTGTAGTCAGGGCTGTTACCAGAACATTGGAATTCCAAACAAAGAAGAGCTCTGCGTCTTAAATCGACCTCCTATCAACTTGTTGAAGGAGTATTATTCAAAAATAATTATGATGGGGTTCTCCTCAGATGTCTAGAAAAAGAAGATGCAAAGAAAGTAATGTCAGAATTACATGACGGTCCTGCTGGGGGACATTATTCAGGAGACACTACAGCCCACAAAATCCTCAGAGCCGGTTATTATTGGCCTACACTCTTCAAGGATGCACATGCACATGTCAGGAAATGTGATATTTGCCAAAGGTGTGGTGGAAGACAGCCTAAAGCAGCAGCACCCCTAAATCCTGTGATGATCACGGAACCATTCGAGCAATGGGGGCTGGATATTATTAGAGAAATAAAACTGAATTCCTCACTGCAGCACAAGTACATTCTTACTGTGACTGATTATTTCACTCGCTGGGTCGAAGCTATCCCGCTGCGCCAGATAAATGAAGATGAAGTCATCAGCTTCCTGCAAGATCATATCATGACCAGGTTTGGAGTTCCAGTTTCGTTAGTATTTGATAATTCTAAATACTTTTCATCAATTAAATTGACTGTATTTGGTCATGATAAAGGGATAAAATTGCATTATTCTGCTAATTATTATCCACAAGGAAATGGCCTGGCTGAATCCTCTAACAAAAATATGATTAGGATTTTGAAGAAGACTGTGGTAGAAAACCAGAGAAGTTGGCACTTAGCATTACCAAATGCCCTTTGGGCCGATAGAGTCACCCCCAAGTCTGCGATTGGAGTGTCTCCATATACCCTTGTCTATGGTAAAGAAGCCATCCTTCCTCCCAATATCATGCTACGATATTCCATCCTAGCTCAGGAGTCCAGAGGGTCGGATGATGAAGTCTTGCAAATAAGAATATATAACCTCCTGAAAGCAGAAGAAGCTAGATCTAAAGCCAAGGAACGCTTTAAGCAACAGCAAGAATTAGTTAAGAGATGGTTTGAAAAGCATAAAGCTGGGAAAAAAGACTTTGAAGTAGGAGACTTAGTCCTCAAATGGGACCACCCCCATGATGAGAAAGGAAAGCATACCAAATTCCAGTAGTTGTGGGTAGGCCCTTTTCAGATTGCAGCCAAGCTTGGTCCTTCTACTTACAAGTTACAAGATCTGCAGGGGTGGGAGGAGAACCTACCAGTAAATGGTTTGGTTCTCAAGCCTTATTTTTCTTGAGTTTGTTTGATTTCTTCTGTCTTGTATATAAATAATGCATCTGGTTGTCTTTTGAGTCATGTTTTGTAGTTTGTTTTGTTGATTTCAATAAAGGGAGCAAACCTGCGGTTGCATGGGGAACATCCGAAATTTCTGGGTTTGATAGACATTTTGGTATCGGACTATGTGTTGTTGTTTATATGAAAGAAATTCTTCCGGTTTAGCAGTTTTCTCAAATAGCTCTGTGTGCATTGAAGTCCTGCTTAACCCCTGTGAAATAATCCAGACTCAAAGAGTCCAGAATACTATGTTGAGGCTCCATCCACTTCACACTTAAATTGTTCTAAGGGGTAGCGGCAGAGGACCCATGGAAAATAGCAAGGTAAACAGTATATTAATATAAATGATCCCATGCCAAGAAACGAATGCCAAAAGGCAGATAAGAGTCAAAACTCCTCTAAAAGCATCATACATTAAAGCAAAATGTTGAATCATAAGTACTAAATTGCCGAAAGATCCTCTCCATCTGTGAGCTAAAACCTGAAGTACACCACTCACACTTGAAGGACACTATGGGATAGAGGATCCTGAATTAAAATTCAGTAAGAAAGGCATGTAGGAGGACTCATTTAAAAAGAACAAAAGTCCAAAAGAACCAAAATGCTAAAATGGCATGGGAATGAGGAACAAAAGAATATTTCTGTTTACCACATGCTACAATCCTATGGTGTCCAAAGCTATCAGCCACCTGAAGACAAAGGTAATAATGAAACTCATTTTCTGGCCTTGACAGAGTTATCTGAACTTGAAAATCTTGGTCTCCACTTTCCCAAGATGGACTATTATCAATGATTGAAGATACACACTACCGACATTCGAGAAATCCAGATAGCTGGAAGAATTCAAAAAGATGCATTTGTGTTAAACAGTCTGTTACTCAAAGATTAACTACCCAAAGATCTAGGTTCACCAGGTAATCGCCAGTTGTTGCTGATGCAACTTTTTCTCCCCAAATCTCTGAAATTTTGGGTCCCTCCTCCTAACTGACTATCGCTTCAGGTTTTTTCATCCTTGATGTTTCTTTGGTCATGCTTTAAGTCTGGATTTTTTGAACAATTTACATACAGCCTATTCCCAGATTTGTTTGTGCTTGAATTTTTGTAGCAGGTCACATAGTTGGGTTTAGTTTTGCCAATTGTCTTTGATGGGCCGTCGTTTTGAAAATGAAATGGACCTTGACTGTTGTTGAGTTTAAAAGATTTCAAACACTTAATTTTTTCTATTGAATCGGCTTCCTTTTGTTCCTTTTTCCCCCGCCGTTGCGGCTCCCAAAGCGGTTTAGCATCCGAAGTCCAAATCGCTCCGACATCCGATTCGTATTGGTCTTCAATCGCTTGCCCGTAGCTATTTCCCTTCCGCCGTTGCGACTGGGAGATCCTTTTAGCTTCCGATTTGAATGTCTTCCGGTGTCTGACTAAGCCCTTTCTCACCCGTGTTTCGCTTATCCATAACTTATGTCTTCAGTCCTTGTCTCGTCCGCCGTTGCGGATGGAAAATCCGTTTAGCCTCCGATGTAACTTCTCTCCGACGTCCGATTAATAAATTTTCCCGCTTGTGAAGTGGTCCACCCGTTCGACGTTAGTATTGTTGAGCTACCATTAAGTTTCCCATTGATAGTGATGTTCGTCGAGCCTGGAAATGGGCAAGGTAGTGGTGACGATGCCTGGCAATTTCCTTGCGGAAGAGTTGTTTCAATGGTAGAATTTGCTCCTTGTTTTTATAACGCACGCCTAATGAATATGCTGGTCGATTGATTGCAGGTGAGCTCGGAAGATCGGTCAAACTACCATGGCATGGAGGAAGACGGACCATTCAGCATCAAACGCGTAGTCTTGAAAGACCCGGCAGTTATCCAACCAATCCTGAGTGTGCGCTGAAAAGATGGAGGACCTGAAACGTTTGGGGAACTGGAAAGTCACACGTTTGGGGGAAGCCCGAACGATTTTCTATTGTAGTTTAAATATTATCAAGATAGGGGAAAGAAGGGACTTTTTCCCTGGAAAAATTTGTAAAACATTTGCTTGTAAGAGGAACTACTTCATTTTACAATCAGAAGTTGCAACTTTTGCCTGCTGGAGAGAGCGAAATGTGGAATGTATTAATGCGACTAAATGAATAATGTTGAAGAGGAACTATTTCGTTTTCAGCTATGTTTCATTTACTGTGAGAGTGTTTGACTTCCTGAACCTATGTTCTTGTTGAATCTTCTTCTGTATATTTTATGATGCTTTCCATTGTGATTAATAAGTGTTGTTCATAAAACAATTGGCTATCTCGTTGTTTAAATATCTGTGGTTGTTCATGTGTCTTGAAAGAAGTATCAGCTATCTGTAACTCTTCATAATGCATGTACAAAATGTATTACTCACCAATAAGTGATAATTCTGCTCCCTAGGGATAGTTTAGATATTTAGTTTATTTTCTTGTCGTATGTGATTTGAGTGCTAGTGAGCCTCAAGACGAGAGGTAAGAACCTACGCATCACATTGTGACTGCTCCCTGCATTTTGTCACACTGCATGATTAATTAGGCACTTGCATTTCATATTTTAGTCAAAATACAAAAACTCGGTGGACCGGGCCGCAACCGGTATACCCTTTGTTTGTTACTTTGACCTACGGTAGCCGGACCGCAAACCGGACAAATTCCCTATACCAAACAGTGAACGGGCTAGTTGGGATCATTGATTGGGGATAATCCCTTACTATTGCTTCCTGCAATTTTCGGGGCCTCAACAGGTCCATATACCCCCATCTTATTCATTCGAACTGAAGGAGTTCCACCTCCCCCAATTGGTACTCTTAGAACAAATACACCTACTACTCCTTTAACTCCAGCTAGTCAGGTGGTTCAACCACAGAATTCCACAAATGTAGTAGGCTCTTCTGGTGGGGTGGTCATTGGGCTCCCCAGTGCACGTTTTTCTTCACCCTCTTTTGCACACACTCCTCAAAGTGGTCCTATTAGATCCTCTTCACACTACGACAAATCCTGGAATTAGCGTCCCTTTTTAGTGTACTTTTTTTTACATTGAGTGGTCAAACTAGATGCTAAATGGGATGTGTCATGGACAAAACTTAAAGCGTCTCAAAAACATCTTTTTTTGCTTCCTAGATAGCATCCTTTATGGCGTCCAAAATAGCGTCTTTTTTTTTGCTTCTAGAATAGCGTCCAACTTTGCTTCCTAAACAACGTCGAGGTTTTCTTCCTAAATAATGTCGTATTTTGCTTCCTAGATAATGTCTACTTTTGCTTCTTAAGTGGCATCCCCATTAGCGCCATATTTGCATCCTTAATAGCACCATGTTAGCATCCAAATTAGCATCCAAAAATGCATCCATTTTTGCTACCACTTTAGCATCCCATTTTGCACCATGTTTTACATCCAAATATGTGCCAATTTTTGCTTCCAAATTTGCACCAATTTTTTCTTCCTTTTTTGCATCGTGTTTTGCTACCAAAATGACACCAAATATTGCATCTATTGTTGCACCATATTTTTCTTCCTATGTAGCACCATGTTTTGCATCCAAAGTAACATCATATTTTCCTACCATATCAACGCCATGTTTGGCTTCATCATTAGCACCATGTGTTGCATAATTTTTAATGCCTAGTTCGACATCTTATTTTGCTACCATATCAACGCCATGTTTGGCTTCATCATTAGCACCACATGTTGCATAATTTTTAATGCCTAGTTCCACATCTTATTTTTCTACCATATCAACGCCATGTTTGGCTTCATCATTAGCACCACGTGTTGCATATTTTTTAATGCCTAGTTTCACATCTCTCATTTTATGGTCACTAATTTAGTCGATTTTAGTAGTTTTATATACAAATTTTGGTCATTCTGTTTGGTAACTTATCTCTATTTTTGCTTACTAATTTAGTTGTTTTTAATCGATATTATAATATCATTAGGGCATGGAGGAATCGAACCACCAACATCCTACTTGTAAGGCAATCGCTCTTCCATTGAGCTAGCACCCTTTAAGAATTTGAGAGCCTAACTTACAGAGTCCTATATAATGGTAAAAAGGATCCATACACAACTTTGATTATGTAATGGTTGGCAAAGGAAAACACAAATTTAGTGCACCAAAAGAAGGCTTTGAGTCCCATTAGCAGTGGCTTTGCTAGAAACAGTAGCATGTTTGAAAACACAAATCTAGTGCATCAAAATAAGGTTTTGGGTCCCATTGGGAGTATCTCTACTAAAAACACAAAAAAGTATGAAAACAAAATCTAGGGGACCAAATAATATT
Source organism: Pseudotsuga menziesii (assembly GCA_001517045.1). Classification (NCBI taxonomy): domain Eukaryota; kingdom Viridiplantae; phylum Streptophyta; class Pinopsida; order Pinales; family Pinaceae; genus Pseudotsuga; species Pseudotsuga menziesii. The sequence goes on along the minus strand of LPNX010978706.1, from coordinate 40,709 downwards.
TTTAGGCCATAGCTCTCATAACCAAATTAATCCCACAACAAAGCAATTTTTGTCATTTGATTCCATGAGCTATGGGCATGAGTCCATGGGTTTTGGATTTTAACTTCTCTTTCCCATTCTTTGATATGATTTGATGGATAGTTTCACATGATGGCATGTGATTTGGGGTCCACTTCTTCCTTGTATTGGAGATCGTCCCACTTTTCATGCACATTCCCCTAGGATGCATGGTTTATGGCACATCGATCTATGTTTTGGAAAATTTATTGATACCTTAGTACATTTCCAATGGATCTATTCCTTGGCACACTATTTGAGGTAGCCCCACTATAGGAGGTGGTTATAAAAATAGAAGGATGCCTTCTTTGCACATGTCCCTATGAGATACATTGTTTGAGAAGTTGGTTATTGCATTGGAGGAAGAGCCCTAACTAACTATGCTATCTTGGGCATTGTTTTAACATATTAAGGTTGATCTCATTGAACAAGTGGAGTTCTCCCCTAGTTGGTATCTTATCACATTCATTGATGACTTAACTACCCTTGCACATCTATCTAGGGTGCTCCATATTTATTATTACTATATTTTGGTTGTTTCCCAAGATCCTAGGGAAACAATAACCATCACGGGCACTCTTCTCAAGGGTGCAACCCTCCTTGGATTAATTTATATTATGTGGCATGGTCAAATTGGTCCCTTAACCATTTCCTTGCACATAGTTCAAGGGAACACCTCTTCTAGGTGATTTTTATATTATATTGTTGCCTGGGTTGATAACCTCTCCTCTTGGAAAATGCTCAGGTTAGGTAATTCAAAACAGAAGGTGACACTCTAGGCCTGGGAAATCTCACCTTAAAGAGGAATATAATAAAATTTATTCACGTCGAAAAGCTTCCATTTTCCACTTAAAGATGTTCACAAAAAAATATGTACAAAATAAATATTGTCTAAGAGCAGTAAAGGGTTTGGATGCTTACGCATTTTGATATCTATTTTGGGCAGAAACTTGTTCCATTTCTGGTAAATTTTTATCTAAATCCTACAAAAATCGTAAAAACACCAACAAAGAAGTGAAAAATGCACCTCAAATTGATAAACTGGACCTCACAAATGACAACAGAAACTAAAACATCAGCGCTATTTCATATAGTTAAAACTTAACCCACAGTAAAGAAAACCACAATAAAGAATATGCAATAATGAATTGCACAACCACAAGAATAAGTGTTTGTATTAACATACAAAGATTGTTAGAGAGTATCAAGGTCTATGAAGCATGATCCACTACTGAAATCCATTGAAACCCAAAGAATATATTTCAGAACTGAGAAATCTTTGACTCAGTAAATATAACTATGTAGCAAGACAAGTTAAAGGATTTTTTTTTTGTTTATATGGCAGTCAATGTTTGTTTCAAAGCATATGTCAATGACCACATAGTCAAAATTAAAAATCAGCCATCAAGAATCACAAATTGGTTTGAAGAGCCACAGGTTAGCCATCTATAGATTGCATGGAAGAGACACAACTATTAATACACTTTAAATTGTTTGAAGAAGCACACAAGTCGGATCCAAAATTTGGATCAAACAAGTACATGCCAACCCTAATTAGATTGATGTGTTGGCCACATAAGTCATCCAAAAAGTGTATAAATACAAGCTAGACTAAGTATATTGAGGTCTATGAAGTATGAAACACAAAGTATGAGATATATTAATTGAAACCCAAAGCATGACATTTATCCATCGGAAACTTTATCCTCCAAACATAAAATTGTTGGAAGGATACTTTTGGTAGCTTTTTGTGTAAATGGGATATATACTACTCAATATGCATGCCTTAGTCATTGTTCAATCGAAAGAGGATACTAATAAATCACATAGGTTAGTGGAGATTATGCTATATACTTTTTGTATAGATTTCTGAAATGATCTGAATTGTATTGAAAAATACAATGATCTAATGATCTGGATGTAACTACTAAATACTTTGATCTTTTGAATAGACTTCTTCTATGAGCTGATTTGTATTGAAAAATACAATGATCTGATGTATAAATATTCTGCTTTGAGACACTTTGGATATATTTTGTGACAATGGACATGTTTTGATCCATCTGTACGATGTAAATAAAATTTATGATTTTTTTCTGTGGAAAATAAAAGGTTAGTGGATATTAGCTTCTACACAGATATAAAATTATGTTTGGAAATTACAACTTTATGATACTAAAAAGGGTGACCGTATAGGTTCATTCTATGCAAGTTTGAGTGATAATTATGTTGTTTGGAGATGAAATATGCAATTGGGAGGTGATGACAATGAGTGAACAACAAAATAATCCATAGAACATTGCCAAAAATATCTTTGAACAATAGCATCTATCATTGGAAAGGTACTCAAATGCAAGTCTAAGCCTCCTTTTGTGGCAGATACAGATAATCATTTTGCACAACAATAGTTGCTTGAGATATCAACTTCACGCTCTGCCTCTATATTTGGCATTTGGTGCAATAAACTAATAATTTTGGCTCATCATTCTACAAATATGTAATATGTATGTGCAACCAATCCAAACCTCAAAGAGAATTATCAAATAAATGGGAATCCACAAAACTGTTGCTCGACAATCCAGAGTCTAAACTCTACTTTTCTCTCCCCTACTTGGCAGCTTTTTGTGTAAATGGGATATATATTAATCAAGATGCATGCCTTGTCAATGTTCAATGGAAAGAGGATACTAAGACATCACATAGATTAGAGGATATTAGCTTCTACGCAGATATTCAATTATGTTTGCAAATTACAACTTTATGATACTAAAAAGGGTGAGCCTATAGGTTCATTCTATGGAAGCTTGAGTGATAATTATTTTGTTTGGAGATGAAATCTACAATTGGGAGGTGATGACAATGAGTGAACAACAAACTAATCCATAGAACATTTCCAAAAATATCTTTAAAAAATAGCTTCTATAATTGGAAAGGTACTCAAATGCAATTCTAAGAGCCTTTTGTAGCAGATACAAACAATCATTTTGCACAACAATAGTTGCTTGACATATCAACTTCATACTCTACCTCCATATTTGGCATTTGG
>LPNX010978706.1:0-32031 GCA_001517045.1 Pseudotsuga menziesii | reverse complement strand
GTCTACCTTAAGGCCTATTCTGAGGGCTTGGAATATTCATGAAGAGTCCAGGAAGTAGGAAAATGAAACCAATTCTCAGAGCATGGGAGGAACCAGTCTTTCTATCAATTATAGAAGTTGGACCTCACATCCCTAAATTTCTTTCCATACTTAGACGACTAATGTTGTGATAAGACCAGGCATAGGCTAGAGTTCAACCAGCTTAGCCACCTATTGCATGACTCTGGTCTATATAACATTGACTGAAAGAGACGGGGGTGGTTGCATATCAATATCAAATTCTATTTATTTCTCTCATTATTTCATAGAAGTGGGTAAATCCATCGACAAATTTATAAAGAAGGGAAAATTTATATTATTTGGAGTAGCTTGGTGGCTAAAAACCTCTTACAATAGAAGCATCAGGAAAAATTGTCAAATATGTTATGGAGCAATCGAGAGCATGTTTCTTTCTAAAGGGATTGATTGAGTTGAATATGAGATAAACATCAATTGTATGGCTATTGTTCAATTCTCTACATGCATTTTGGCTTAGTCTTCAAGTTTTGATCGGGGATGTTGATCCAGTCGTCCAATCACACGAAACTTTCTTCAGTGTCTGGAAACAATTTGGATTTATATTAGAAGGATTCAATATTTCTACATTCAGTGTGTAGTCTGGTCAAAGGAGTTTCCCATGTGTCCAGAGTTAAGTGAGAACACCTACTGACTTTAAAAAGCTACCAACGATCTAACGTATTTTGACACTAGAGGAGACAATGTTGTTAGTCTATAGCATGCTGCACAATGCCCTTGTGGATACTATCACATAGAAGATGTTGAGTTCCACCTATAAGATGTACCACATCGGAGGCTTAATCTAAATTTGAGAATATAATTTTGTTCAATTTTATGTTCCTTTGCTCCTCTGTATTGCATTTTAGGGTTTCGTCCAAAATTTGATGGGAATTTAATTCTTGTTAATTCTAGAGTGCATAAACCTATGTGTAATTATGAATTTCCAAGAATAATATGCCTACAATTGTTGTAGAAAACAAATAAATTAGATGGAGCTACCATTGTAGTGGATCGAGCAATGAAAGGACACAATTTTATAAAGAAATATGCATTAAACATTTGCAGGAATGAACACCAAGCTATAGGTGATCTGGATTTATGCATGAACGGAATGAAAGAACATAGACATAATCATAATCACAGACATTTTGCAAAGATAACAAAGATATAGTAGACACATATTCTATTAAATGGTGGAAATAGAACAGACCGTAATACAATTGCTAGAATGGTGGTAGCTATCTCTGAGAAGAAATATGGCTGCTACTCTCATCCGTGCCAAGATGAATAAAAAATGAGGCCAAAGGGGCTTATTTGTAATAATAATGAGGTGAGAGACCCAAAATTCCAAAACGTAACCCTAGAAGATGAACCATCATAAAGTTTGCAGCCCCAATGTGGTAAGTTGAACAGTCAACTTCCCAGGGTCATAACTTTTGCATACGATCTCCAATTTGGGTGTTTGATAGCTCGTTGGAAGGGTCTGTCTAATATTTACAACTTTTGGTCATCCAAATGCATGCCGATGGAAACCATCAGGCCTTGAATCTCCAAAAAACTCCGTTTAGGGCCTCAAAACGGCCACGGAATTTTAGGACCCGAAAAACTGTGGAAAATAACTAGGAAACTGCCACAATGGACAATTGTTTTCAGCCAGTGTAATAGGTGGGTGGCCACTGATATCCATCTGTATCACTCCTCCCTCCTTAGGAAGAAATGTTCTCCATTGCGTCGAATCCCGTATCATATCTCAAACTATGTGTTGAGTTGATCTCATGGTGCGACATTTGCTGAAGTGAAGAGGCTTCCTTTCTTTGACATCCAGAGAAGGCTGTAATTGTTGTATGCATGATTTGTTTCTGGATGAGCACCTTGAATGCATGGCCTTGCATAGTAGAGGTACTCAGATAGATGAGGAAACAATGTCTTTTCCTTCTTCTTGTGTCTAATGAGCAGAAACACCCTGTGCAGAGGGTGTGGAGGTCTCTATGATGTTATGTTCTCCTTCAGACGCAATTGTGAAGAGGAATAATTTTCTGATGTGGGAGCTTATCTTCCTACCTTGCAAGACTTTTTTAGGTGCAATGGTCTCTGGTATTCGATAGATTTTTCCTCCCAAAGTAACAATGACACTTTGAGGCCGTGACTCATATACAGCATGACGCTTCCACATATATGGTTGTCCTAAAATAACATCAAAGACTTCAAGTGGGGCCACATCACACAGTACCTTGTCTTTGAAAGGATTGATGCCATATGCTGTAAGGTTGCAGGTGTGGTGTTGTCGAAAGCTCCAATATCTTGATGACTTCTATTGAGATCAGGTTCTTTTGGCTGCCGTTTTCAACAATAAAATGTAGAGGCATTTCCTTCACCCACATCTGCGAGTGGAAGAGGCACTTATCTGCCTCTTACTCTTCAAGATCCTCTTGTTGAATCTGTGTGGTAGCAACAGTGGCAGTGGGGTCTGCATTAATGATCTGCCTCCCATTGTATGCGAATGTGGCATTGGGTTTGGAATTAGAATCAGGATTTGACTCTAAAGATTTAATCTCAGCCACTAATGACTGCTTGTTGCAGCTGCAACAATTTCCCAAAATTCAAAAAAATTTAGGACCCTCCTTTATTTCGGTTTAGCTTGATTTTCTTCCTTATAATGATTTCTCTGAACGATTGTTTCTACTTCCTGGGTTGCTCTACTACTGAATTTAATTGCTGCCTCTGAAAGCCTTTGGAAGCCTACTGGATTGCTGTCTTTGAACGCATTGGAAAGCTTGTTGGAATTGGAAGTTGTTTTCTTTTGATTGTCCACCATTGCGGGTGGATCCAAGGTTTGGCCCTCCGCAGTTGCGGATGAGTTTTTGTTTGCGGAAAGCCAAAACCTTCCGACTTCCGACCCGCTGATTTTTTTTTTACGACGGGCGCTTTTTGTTTGGACAGTGGATGCTCTTATGACTTTTTATTCCGCCGTTGCGGAAGGATTTTCCTTTCTTTTCCCCTACCTTGCGGATGTCTTTTGGTTCACGATTGCGGACGGGTGTTTTCATTTTGCCTCTGCCATTACAGACGGGCTTGGGGTTTTGTTTTTGATGTTCTTTCCGATGTGTGTTTTTCCTCGGCAGAGTATTAGTTTTCAATCAGAAAATTATCGTTTCTTCTCCCTGCCGTTGCGGAGAAAAGTTGACTTTCGTCCTCCGACTCGAAAGCCTCCTGATGCCCGATTTGATTGTTTTTGTTGTTTGCCCTGAGCGTCTCCACGGCCGGGTATACTTTTTGACTGACCGTCGTTGTGGATGGGAGATTACTTCCCCCCCCCCCCCCCGATGTGAAAGTTTTCCAGTGTCCGACGTCTTTTCGCCTCGCACGTGTGAGCAAAATTTATATATTTGGGGACAGTATGTTGGTTTTTCCATTGTTTTTTTTTATCACCGAAGCGTTGTTGCTGTCGAGCTGTTGATCTCTTGAGCCGGTGAAGGACCTAGATATCGTCTAGGTGTCAATTGTGGAAGCTGGACCATCACCGACCCACTCATCTCTCCGTGATTGCGTCGCGTCACTGCCAGGTAGGCCGTTCTTGCCATGCCTCGTTCTGTTCAAGGTTTTGTTTGCTGCGGTTAGGTGTTTAGCAACCCCGTTTCACATACGTAGGGGGCCATGCGAGTAATAGAAGAATACGCAGAATATTACTTAACAGAAAATGGCATGTATTTCAGAATGTTTGGTGGCTCAAGAACCCCTTCCCTGCTGCCAAAATACGCAACTGACTATATTCTCTATAAGGAGGTGGTCAGGCAAGTTTTCATCGATGGAATAGGCAAGTTCCTGTTTGAACACAAGAAGATCGCTTACCCCCCTTTTCCATTCAAACTAGGAAGCTGCAGATTTGCTAAAGTGAAACAGGCTGATGAATTTGTAGCAGAATTAGAGAAATTCCATTTTGGCAGTATGCCATTTCATAAGAGTGATTCCCAAGGTAAGGTCGTGGAGCATTGCAAAGAACACAAGGTTCACTTTGAGTATATTCATCACTTCGATAAGGAAGAATCTATCTTCCGAAGTACCCCTAACTTGTCAGCTCTGAGAAGAAGGTTCAAGCCAAAGATCACCACTAAAGGTGGAAAAGGGGTTGAACAAGCCAAAGCTGAGCAAGCCAGGGTTGAAGAAGGAATTAAAAGGAGGAATGAAGAAGCTCAAAGGTTGGAAAAGGAGGCTACAAAATGGCTGCAAAAGGGAGAAGAAGAGAAAAGTAAAGCTTCCCAAGAAGCAGCTAAAGAATCAAAGAAAAAGCTTGAGGAGGAGCTCCAAAGACAGGAGGCTGAAAGAATAGAATTGACACAACAGTCAGTCTCTGAAGCAGCCGCAGGGCAGAACCAGGAGGCGGAAAACCTCGAGGTGCAGACCTCTCAAGTGCCTGATTCCAACACTCTTACGGTCCCTACGCTCAGAATAGTTCCTTTTGTCCAGGAAAAGGGCAAGGAAATTCCTGATTTCGACATTGTAGATTATGATAGGGATACCAAGAGAATAATGAAGAGAACAGCAAGAAAGGTAGAAGCAGATACGGCTATTATGATAGGGACAGACGTGGATCCAAGGCTTACCATAAGGGCCGGGACTGTAATACTACATGCTTCAGAGGATAACATAGACAAGGTGATGACTGAACTGGAGTCATACAAGAAATCTTCTGCTCAGCTGAAGGATACCCTGAAGAGAGAGAGAGAGAGGAGGGAAATAAGATAAAGCGGAAATTTGAGCACTTACAGAGGGAAATGAAGACTGCTGAAGCTGAATTACAAGCTTTACATGAAGAGAGGCAGGCTCAAGAGACTACACAAGAACACCTTGAGCAAGTGCAAGCAGAAGATCAAGAGTTGAAGAAGGAGAAGGAGCAGTTGCTGCGAAAGGTGGAGGACCTAGAAGAACAGATGAAGATCCTTGAGCAGGCTAATGATTCCCAGGAACTAACAAAGCAACATAAAGAGCATCTTGCCTCTCTAACCTCTGATCTGGAGGCAGCAAAGGAACAACAAGTAAATCTGCAGCCTTTCAAGGAATACATCCTGGCTCAGAAGGCTAAAATGCTATAGCTGCAGACCGTTCTGGAAGACGAGAGATGCAAGGTCCTTCAGATTGATAGCCGGTTAGGGGAATTCATGGAGACCTCCTCCTACTTCGTCGACAGATCCCAGGAGGTTCTTGAAGTTTTAAATGCCAGAATGGCAATGCTGGAGAACAATGCGGAGACTCCAGCGGAACTACCAGCCAAGGACCATCAAGCCCTGAAAAGAGATCATGACCTAGTAGAATTCGTCGTCAGCACCACAGAAGACTTTAAAAATACCGTCAAAAGGATGTAGGGAGAATGCTCAGAATACTTCAAGAGGCTCCTTAATACATTCAACCGGTGCCAAACAGACACTAAAAATAAGCTTAATGAGTTCCCAGACCATGAAACCTTCATGGAGATATTGCAGAGTAGGTATCAGGATGCAGAGGCCATAACGCAACAGATCAAGACCATTGATGACCTGGTTTTGAGGAATGAAGTGGGCCACCCAGCCATTAGTGTGAGATTCTTGGAAGACCAGCTTTGTTTGAGCCCAGCAAGGGTCGAGGATATCAAGAATCAAGCCAAAAAATTTGAGATAAGCATTCAGTTTTTGGAGCCTAGCACTTTTGAAGGCATCGCAAGTGAAGCTGCAGCGTGGAGGAAGTTCCTAGAAAGCCAAGCGGGGCCCTCTTCTTAAGGGATGAGTCACCTTTGTATTTTGTAATATTTTGTAAAGGCGTGTGAAAAAGTAAGCGTTGGGAAAATGAAAGGTTGGGAATCCCAAAGGCTACTTTGGGCAGCCCAACCATTTGACTCTTGTGTATAAATATAATAGATAAAGAAGAAAGAAGGGGGCTTTTTTTCCCAGTAAGACTGGAGGATGTATTTTAAGAAGAACTATTTCCTTTTGCAATAAAATCTACAGTTTGCCGGTTGGATAAAGAGATGTGAAATTTCCTAATGTTATGCAATGGATGGCGGAAAGATGAACTACTTTATTTTTTCAGCTTGTGTCCATGAATCGTGAGATTGTTCTAACTTTATGGCCTATGTCTTGTTGGATAATTTCTTATTTATTTTGTGGAAAGTTCACCAAGAGTAATGTATGTTGCTTATATAACAATGAGCTATCTGATTGTTAGAATATCTTCTCATTCATGTATTATAAATATGAATATCAGCTATCTGTAATTTCTGTTTATCATACATGGAAATCACACATTACTCACAAATAATCGTTCTTTTGGCTCCTCGGGGATAGATAGATAGGTGATTAGATAGTTAGTTGATTTACTTCATGGCTACATATGTGATTTATATGTTTGTGAACCTAAGACGAGAGGTAAGAACCTGTGTATCACATTGTGTAGTTCCTTGCATCTTTATCACCCTGCATTTGTTAGTTAGGCATTTGCATTCGCATACATTAAGTCAAAATAGCAAAAAATCGGTGGACTGGGCCGCAACTGGTAAAACCTTTTATTTTGTTACCTTGACCTACGGTAGCCGAACCACAAACCGGATGGATTCCCTACACCAAACAGTCAACGGGCTAGTTGGGAACGTTGATTGGGGAGAATCCTTTATTGTTGTCGCCTGCGAATTTCCAGGCCCTAATAGAATTGGCGCTAGAAGGAGGGCCGCCAGTGCATGGCTGGCCATGGAAAATTACTTTTCCCAGGATTACCTTACCAGCAGATATTTGGAGCTTTCAGCCTGACCCTGTTACTCACTTTTTTCTATCATACCTTAAAGCAAGAAAGCCTGTTATTATCCTGCGTTTGCTCTTCTCAGGACTCTTGTTTCCATAGCCGCGCTTATGGCTGGCATAAATGTAAATCAGCCCAACCCATTGCCTGCTTGGAGAGCAAGGTCTCCTTTACACCTCACACCTCCTTTGCATAACTTGCCTCAAGCCTTTGACAAGTTGTTGCCTAAGTTTGATCCCGAAGAAAGAATTGATGTAGATGACCACTTGCAAAGCTTTTACTTGGCTCTAGAAGGACTAAGGGCCAGGGGGTATGAAGACGTGGTATGTAGATTGTTTCCTCACACCCTTAAAGGAACGACAGCATCCTGGTATTTCAGTTTACCTGCGAATTCTATTCCTGATTAAGGCACCTTTGAAAGAATTTTCAGAAGTAAATACTCACCCCAGAAAACTCATGCCTCATTAATGAAAGGTCTTGGTTTGTTAAGAAAAGAGAAGAATGAAAAGGTACACAAGTTCACTCAGAGATTCTCAATATACCTGAAGAGCTTCTCTGAAACTGACAGACCCTCCGATAAGGTCTTAATTGAGTATTATACATCAGCCCTAGGGCCTGAGCTAGCCATGTTTGCCAAGATGAAAGCCAAACCCACATTAATAGAGACTTATGAAGAAGCCAAAAGAGTAGAGGTTGAGAGGGAAAGTGTAGAAGATTATCCTAATCTACCCGGAAAGAAAACTGCAGATAAAAGAGTTCTAGTGTCGTCCAAACCCAGAGAGGAGCACTCACATGACCTTGAGGGAATGATGAAAACAATGCAAAAGCTTTACAACCGAATAATAGACCTGGAAAAAGAAAAGGACATTCAGAAAACTGATAGACCCTACTATTCTAAAAGAGAGGATAATAACCATTGGAAAATCCCTTCCCCAAATTTGGCCTCAATAAATATAACAGAGATAGGGGGGGGTAATTTCTGTACTTTTCACCAGCAACCTCATTCTAAGAAGAAGTGCCCTCAATGGTTGAATTCAATGTCTTTGGTAATGAATAAGTTGCTGGATTCCAAATTGACAGAAGACGATAGTAAAAAAGGAGGAGAGGAACAGACCATAGAAAAGGGAGATGATGATGCCATGCTCTTATGGAATGGTGTTTCACTTTTTGATATAGAGGAAGATGCCCTTAAGTCTCAATATATAGCTCTGGCCACAAAAGATAAGAACCTAGAAATTAAGGGAAATGCAATACTCCCAAAGGTTAAAAATCTGCAAGAGACAGTTAGGAGGCAGGTAGAGGTGATTGCTAAAAATGACATGTCTAAAGCCACTGCTTGCAAGCAGAACATGGAGCCTCTTGTTATACCAGCTAAATCTATGGAGAATGATGAGGAAGAAAAGGATGGTAAAATTAAAGAAGAGATGCCCGCAAATAACCAACCTGTGGAAGAAAAGATCGAATTGATTAGGACAAGGAAAACCAATGCCCCACCTTTCCTGTTGACCCTAGAGATGCTGAATCACAATGTGCATAATTGTTTGGTGGACTCTGGATCATCGATGAATGTTATGCCTCTGGCAGTTTGCAAAAAACTTAATGGGCAGTTAAAACCTACTATTTGGGACGTCACTCAACTAGACAAGACTAGTGTCAAAGTAGTGGGGGAGATGGAAAATGTTCTGATTCGGTTGTTTGCAAATGAAAGGATATGTCATTACATTGATATTGTAGTAGCAGACATACCTGACGGATATGGAATGATCCTGAACCAAGACTGGACAGCAAGGCTGAATGGGTACTTTGCTTCAGATTGGTCTCACTTATGGTTACCTCAGAAGGGCAGCCCAAATCTGATTAAGATAGCAAGAGAGCCCTATATGAAGCACAATGTCACTAAGCTATGAGAGGGAAATGAATCTGCTGACTCTGTTCTGGGAAATTATCTGATTGAGCTAGAATTAAGACATCTCAAGTCAAAAAGGCTAGTCATATGACTGACACCCAGCTTGAGCTCCTTCAAATTCCTCAGGCTGTGAAAGACGATTATAGAATTGTAAACATGTGTTTAGTTTCAAAAACAGCGCAGCTACACCATGGTTAGATATCCTATGTCTATTTTCTAGCCCACCCTTTGACTCTCTAGATTTAAAGAACAATATTTTTCAAGAGTGGGAAAATTTTCTCTTTCTTTGTTTTTGTACATAAATAAATTGTTTGTTTTCTTTAATTCTTGAGACTGTTTTCTTTTTCTAATTGATTTAATCTTGTTTCCTTTGATTTATTGTTGAGCTAGTTTTTCTTTTGATTTTCAATAAAGAGGCAAACTTTTGGTTGCAATGGAAACATCAAGGTTCTTTATTAACTGGGATCTTGAGTGAAAGACTGTGCTTTAAGAGTATAGAATGTCTTCTAGTAGCAGTTTTCCCAACTGGCAATGCATTCATTGAAGTCTTACTTAACCCCTATAAATAACTCAGAAATAAAAGAGGTCTGGAATACTATTTCGAGGCTCCATCCATTTCACATCTTAAAAATCCCAAAGGAGTGACAGCAAAAGACCCACGGAGAGGAAGCAGAGTAAAACAGTGTATCATATTTAAATGATCCCATGCCGTAATCTCAGAAAATCAATAAGCTATCAAGAGTCAAAAATCCTTAAAGAAAACATTACATATCAAAGTAAAATAACAAAGCATGAATTACTGAATGGCCACAAGATCCTCTCCGTCCGTGAATTAAAATATGAAAGTACATTGTTCACACAAAAGGGCACTATGGGATAGAGGATCCTGAATTAAAATTCAGTAAGAAAGGCCTGCAGGAGGACTCATATAAAAAAGAACTAAAGTTCAAAAGGCACAAAAGTTAAAATCGGCATGGGAATGAGGAACAAACGGATAATACTGTTTACACTCTGTTACAATCCTGTGGAGTTCCAGCTGGAAACTACCTAAGAACAGGAAAAACAAACCTCACCTATTTGGCCTCAAAAGAGTTATTTAGACTGGCAATATCTCTGTGTTACCTTTTCCCCAAAGAATAGACTACTCCTCAATGATTGAAATGCTTAAATTGTCCAGCCCGAGGATAAGGACATCTAGAAGATTTCAACTTTCATTTAGACGGTCTTGCACTGGAAAAGAGTTAATTCAGAAATCTGGGGTTCACCAGGTAGTCACCAATTGTTGCAGCTGCAACAATTTCCCAAAATTCAAAAAATTTTAGCACCCTCCTTTATTTCGGTTTAGCTTGATTTTCTTCCTTATAATGATTTCTCAGAACGATTGTTTCTACTGCCTGGGTTTCTCTACTACTGAATTTAATTGCTGCCTCCGAAATCCTTTGGAATCCTGCTGGATTGTTGCCTTTGAACGCATTGGAAAGCCTGCTGGAATCGGAAGTTGTTTTGTTTTGATTGTCCACCGTTGCGGGTGGATCCAAGGTTTGGACCTCCACAGTTGCGGATGAGTTTTTGTTTGCGGAAAGCCAAAACCTTCCGACTTCCGACCCGCTGATTTTTTTTTTACGACGGGCACTTTTTGTTTGGACAATGGACGCTCTTATGACTTTTTCTTCCACCGTTGCGGAAGGATTTGCCTTTCTTTTCTTCGACATTGCGGATGTCTTTTGGTTTACGATTGCGGACGGGTGTTTGCATTTGGCCTCTGCCGTTGCAGATGGGCTTGGGGTTTGGTTTTCGATGTTCTTTCTGATGTGTGTTTCACCTCGGCAGAGTATTAGTTTTCAATCGGAAACTTTATCGTTTCTTCTCCCCGCCGTTGCGGAGGAAAGTTGACTTTCGTCCTCTGACTCGGAAGCCTCTTGATGCACGATTTGATTGTTTTTGTTGTTTTCCATGAGCGTCTCCACGGCCGGGTATACTTTTTGACTGACCGTCGTTGTGGAAGGGAGATTACTTCCCCCCCCCCCTCCCCGATGCAAAATTTTTCCAGCGTCCGACGTCTTTTCGCCTCGCACGTGTGAGCAAAATTTATATATTAGGGGACAGTATGTTGGTTTTTCCATTGTTTTTTTTTATCACCGAAGCGCTGTTGCCGTCGAGCTGTCAATCTCTTGAGCCGATGAAGGACCTAGCTATCGTCTAGGTGTCAATTGTGGAATCTGGACCATCACCGACCCACTCATCTCTCTGTGATTGCGTCGCGTCACTACCAGGTAGGCCGTTCTTGCCATGCCTCGTTCTGTTCAAGGTTTTGTTTGCTGCGGTTAGGTGTTTAGCGACCCCGTTTCACATACGTATGGGGGCCTACCCATGGTTAATATTGTCGTAGTCTTTTCTTCTTGTCCACCCTGCATTTTGCGCCTATATATATCGGGGGCGTTTTCTTTAACCCGCGGAAGTTTGTTTTGGCCCATGGTTTTTGTTTGCAAGCCCACACAGAGTAGATGGAGGCTTGGTGCAGGCGGCCGTTACGCCGCCTGCACCTAGCTTCCCCTTGTATGATGATGAGGTCCAAAGAGAGTTTTGCGGTGGGTTTTCTTGTGGTTATTGATGGTTCATCCTTTGGTCGTTTTTATTTTAGTGTATTTTTCCCAGTAGTTTGAGCCCCAACCTGTATTGCCCATGCCGTCCCGCTCAGTCCATCAGGGCTCGGGCGTCTTAAACCCTAGATGATTAGAAGGGCTATGCCGTTGTCACAGTTTGCGAACTAAAAACAGCAAGGATAGCTGTTTTGATGAAAGTGCCTTTTACAGTAAAATGACAGTACCACCCACAGCGTATAGTCGAGTTAACGTAGTTATCTTCCGTGAGTAGCATAAGCCATTATCGATGTTATCCCTGCTAAAGCTCTATTATCAAAGTGTTCAATGTTGGAAAACGTAGGCAGCCAACATGATCTTGATGTATACAAAACCCCTTTCTTCGTTTGCTGTGCAATAGACCAAATTGATGAATGCTGCACCTTGCATTGGATGTACATGCATTTGCTTTACAAATTGTTTTCATGGGAGAAACGGCATGCTGTGAAATGTTGTAGATTTAACGCCGGCTGAAATATGATTGTTAAAGTTTGTATCATGCAGCAGTAGTATATTGCCCACTTTATTGCACATGACTGATTTTGCTTCATGCTAGTAGTTCTGATAGTCAGGGCATTTTTGGGGTTGCGCATGCATGCATTTGTTTCTCTACTTGCTATCACGTTGAACACATGAAAATGGCACTTTGCATATGGATGTAATTTATTGCATGGTTGATGGAATGTTTTAATATCATACAGAAATGTTTTTATCATGCTAAGATATAGACAAGAGCGCTAAGTAGTGTGCATTTGGTCAGTCAAGTTATGCAAACTTATATCTTAGTTTCATCGACTAATTGCTACTATAATATACATAGAAAGAATAAAGTGCTGCACTCTGTCGTGTAAATGCATGCAACCTTGGATGCCTCAATATTACAATGTTATATATGGAAGGAAGAAGTCGAGTCCCCCATGTCCAAAAGACAAAAGAAGAAGGCCCCAGCGGTGGAAGAAGTGTCACAAGCAGAAGCTGAAACAAAGACTGAATACATCTATGGAGACACTCAATGTGTTTCTGGTGTTGAACCCGAATATCAGTGGGGGGATTTATATAGACTCATCACTAGAAGGGAGGTGCCTGATATGGGACTGGAAGAAGAACCCATCTACGCCAACATCGAAAGATCGGCACTCATGAAGGTTGCCACTAGGCCGGAACTCTTCCCATGCTCGGAAGTCATAGGATGGATTCTGCCTCGGGCGGATGTCTCAACCATGATTCTGAAGGATGTTAATGATCAAGGTTATGCTGCATACAACCCTGGTTATGTATCCTTGGCCTACCATCTTCCGGAGCTTGAAGTGTTAGTGTCTGATGACTGGTTGAGTAACTCTAACATGGACCTGATAGAAACCATGAAAAGAATGATGCTAATAGGGAAACATTTCAGGGCCAGAGCAACGAATGAGTATGATACAGCGAGTCTAAGGGCTCCATACAGATTCATAGCCTTGATGCTCAACAGAATTTTTGGAAGAGCTCATGGTAGGTTGTTCAAGCTGGATTGGATACCTATCATCTTTTATGTGGCCACTGATGGGACAATCTTCAACTAGCCCAGCCTGGTTTCAAACAGCCTGTCTGCTTGCTTGGCCGCAGCCCTGGGGGGAGAGGCCTAAAAAAAGTCTTAGTTTTACATGAGCTCGATACTTATAGACTGCATATTGTGTCATAAGCCCTTCCCTGGTCTCAGATGCATCTAGGACAGGGAAAGAATGCCTATCTACGCGGCCTACAAACCTTTGTGGGCACATGTTTACCATAGCCACTATAGAGAAGTATGCGAACAGTTCCTTATGCCATTGTACACCCTCATCTTTCTGAAGGAATGTGACTGCTTGTCGGAGGGGGCCATGCGAGTAATAGAAGAATACGCAGACTATTACTTAACAGAAAATGGCATGTATTTCAGAATGTTTGGTGGCTCAAGAACCCCTTCCCTACTGCCAAAATACGCAACTGACTATATTGTCCATAAGGAGGCGGTCAGACAATTTTTCATTGATGGAATAGGAAAGTTCCTGTTTGAACACAAGAAGACCGCTTAGCCCCCTTTGCCATTCAAACTAGGAAGCTGCAGATTTGCTAAAGTGAAACAGGCTGATGAATTTGTAGCAGAATTAGAGAAATTCCATTTTGGCAGGATGCCATTTCATAGGAGTGATTCCCAAGGTAAGGTTGTGGAGCATTGCAAAGAACACAAGGTTCACTTTGAGTATACTCCTCACTTCGATAAGGAAGAATCTGTCTTCCGAAGTGCCCCTAACTTGTCAGCTCTAAGAAGAAGGTTCAAGCCAAAGATCACCACTAAAGGTGGAAAATGGGTTGAGCAAGCCAGGGCTGAAGAAGGAATTAAAAGGAGGAATGAAGAAGCTCAAAGGTTGGAAAAGGAGGTTGCAGAATGGATGCAGAAGGGAGAAGAAGAGAAAAGTAAAGCTACCCAAGAACCAGCTGAAGAAGCAAAGAGAAATCTTGAGGAGGAGCTCTAAAGGCAGGAGGCCGAAAGAATAGAATTGAGACAACAGTCAGTCTCTGAAGTAGCCGCAGGGCAGACCCAGGAGGAGGAAAACCCTGAGGTGCAGACCTCTCAAGTGCCTGCTGCCAGCACTCTTGTGGTCCCTACACTCGAAATAGTTCCTTTTGTCTAGGAAAAGGGCAAGGAAATTCCTGGTTTCAACACTGTATATTATGATAGGGATACCAAGAGAATAATGAAGAGAACAGAAAGAAAGGTAGAAGCAGAAGGAATGGCTTGCACAATGATAACAGATACGGTTGTTATGATAGGGACAGATGTGGATCCAAGGCTTACCATAAGGGCCGGGACTGCAATACTACATGCTTCAGAGGATAACATAGACAAGGTGATGACTGAACTGGAGTCATACAAGAAATCTTCTGCTCAGCTGAAGGATACCCTGAAGAGAGAGAGAGAGAGGAGGGAAATATGCTAAAGCGGAAATTTGAGCACTTACAAAGGGAAATGAAGACTGCTGAAGCTGAATTACAAGCTTTACATGAAGAGAGGCAGGCTCAAGAAACTACACAAGAACACCTTGAGCAAGTGCAAGCAGAAGATCAAGAGTTGAAGAAGGAGAAGGAGCAGTTGCTGCGAAAGGTGGAGGACCTAGAAGAACAGATGAAGATCCTTGAGCAGGATAATGATTTGCATCCCAGGAACTAACAAAGAAACATCAAGAGTAGCTTGCCTCTCTGACCTCTGATCTGGAGGCAGCAAAGGAACAACAAGTAAATCTGCAGCCTTTCAAGGGACACATCCTGGCTCAGAAGGCTAAAATGCTACAGCTCCAGACCGCTCTGGAAGACGAGAGATGCAAGGTCCTTCAGATTGATAGCCGGTTAGGGGAAATCATGGAGACCTCCTCCTACTTCATCGACAGATCCCAAGAGGTTCTTGAAGTTTTAAATTCTAGAATGGCAATGCTGGAAAACAATGCGGAGACTCCAGCTGAAATACCAGCCAAGGACCATCAAGCCCTGAAAAGAGATCATGACCTAGTAGAGTTTGACGTCAGCACCACGGAAGAATTTAAAAATACCGTCAAAAGGACGCAGGGAGCATGCTCAGAATACTTCAAGAGGCTCCTTAATACATTCAATCGATGCCAAACAGATGCTGAACATAAGCTTCATGATTTCCCAGACCATGAAACCTTCATGGAGATATTGCAGAGTAGGTATCAGGATGCAGAGGCCAGAACGCAACAGATCAAGACCATTGATGACCTGGTTTTAAGGAATGAAGTGGGCCACCCAGTCGTTAGTGTGAGATTCTTGGAAGACCAGCTTCGTTTGAGCCCAGCAAGGGTCGAGGCTATCAAGAATCAAGCCGAAAAATTTGAAATTAAAATTCAGTTTTTGGAGCCTAACACTTTTGAAGGCATCGCAAGTGAAGCTGCAGCGTGGAGGAAGTTCCTAGAAAGCCAAGCGGGGCCCTCTTCTTAAGGGATGAGTCACCTTTGTATTTTGTAATATTTTGTAAAGGCGTGTGAAAAAGTAAGCGTTGTGAAAATGAAAGGTTGGGAAGCCCAAAGGCTACTTTGGGCAGCCCAACCATTTGACTCTTGTGTATAAATATAATAGATAAAGAAGAAAGAAGGGGGATTTTTTTCCTAGTAAGACTGGAGGATGTATTGTAAGAAGAACTATTTCCTTTTGCAATAAAATCTACAGTTTTCCGGTTGGATAAAGAGATGTGAAATTTCCTAATGTTATGCAATGGATGGCGGAAAGATGAACTACTTTATTTTTTCAGCTTGTGTCCATGAATCGTGAGATTGTTCTAACTTTATGGCCTATGTCTTGTTGGATAATTTCTTATTTATTTTGTCGAAAGTTCACCAAGAGTAATGTATGTTGCTTATATAACAATGAGCTATCTGATTGTTAGAATATTTTCTCATTCATGTATTATAAATATGAATATCAGCTATCTGTAATTTCTATTTATCATACATGGAAATCACACATTACTCACAAATAATCGTTCTTTTGGCTCCTCGGCGATATATAGATAGGTGATTAGATAGTTAGTTGATTTACTTCGTGGATGCATATGTGATTTAGATGTTTGTGAACCTAAGACGAGAGGTAGGAACCTGCGTATCACATTGTGTAGTTCCTTGCATCTTTATCACCCTGCATTTGTTAGTTAGGCATTTGCATTCGCATACATTAAGTCAAAATAGAAAAAACTCGATGGATCGGGCCGCAACCGGTAAAACCTTTTATTTTGTTACCTTGACCTACGGTAGCTGGACCGCAAACCAGATGGATTCCCTACACCAAATAGTCAACAGGCTAGTTGGGAACGTTGATTGGGGAGAATCCTTTATTGTTGTCGCCTGCGAATTTCCAGGCCCCAACACTGCTTTGAGTGATATTCATCATTGTTATGCAAAGGGATTTTATGAAATTCGCACCACTTACCGGTTTCCTTCTTTGTCTTTCCATCCCCCTTCTTTTCTTGTGGTGGGGACTGGTTGTCATTTCCTTTTGCTGTGTTCTATGGGCCAGGGAATCCCTTTCCTTACTTCTGCGATGGATTCGCAGGTCGAGAATCTCGCTTGTTCTTTTGTCGAAATTTCTCCTCAATTTTGACAGCATACCGATAGGCAGATCCAAGTGAAGAGATGTCGAGGAATTCCATCTTAGTTTGGATGTACCAATGTAGACCACTGCGATATTTCAGAATTAGGTGCCGCTCGGAGTCCTTGATACCCAGCTTTGTGCGCAAGGTATGAAAGTTGTTGGTGTACTCCGATGCCGTCTGGTCCCTTTCTTGGCGCAGAATGGTCCATTTTGTGTACTGGTCATCATAGTTTCCTACAGGATAATACTGTTTCCTAATGGCATCTATGAAAGAGGCCCAAGTGGGATTTATTTCAAACATTCCAGACTCATCTGATGAGTTTTGCTCACAATAAGTACCCCACCAATTTTGGACATGGGGGACTTCCTTAAGGAGCACAAAGGTGATCTTCTCTCTGTCAGAAAAATTGTGGACAAAGAAATACCCTTCTAGAACATTCAACCAATTATATAGGGCATATGCATCGATTTTTTCTTCAAATAATGGAATATCAAAGTCAACTTGTACCTTGAAGTGAGTTGCATCCCTGAACTGGTTGCTCGTTGAAGATGCACTTGCCGCTGCCAGCATCCGTAGAAGGATTTGGGCGAAACTATCCATCATCTCGTTCCTCTATCGCTTGAGGGATTCATCAAGCAACGACTTGATAGGATCTCCTGCTCCGTTGTTTTTCTTTTCTTCTACCATGGGAGGTCATTTGGGACGGCAAGAATGATCAAGTGAAACTAGTTCGAGACCAAACTCTCTATACTCGGACCTCGTCGGGGACATGCTCCAAGAAACAATCAAAGAGCAGATTGCTCTGATACCATTGATCTGGATTTATGCGTGAATGAAATGAAATAACATACACATAATCATAATCACAGACATTTTACAAAGATACCAGAGATACAGTAAACACATATTCTATTAAATGGCAGAAATAGAACAGACTGTAATACAATTGCTAGAATGGTGGTAGCTATCTATGAGAAGAGATGTGGCTGCTACTCTCATTCATGCCAAGCTGAATAAAAAATGAGGCCAAAGGGGCATATTAATAATAATATTGAGGTGAGAACCCAAAAAATACAAAACGTAACCCTAGAATATGAATCGTCATAAAGTTTGCGGCCCCAAGGTGGTAAGTTGAACAGTCAACTTCCCAGGGTCATAATGTTTGCATACGATCTCCGATTTGGGTGTTCGATAGCTCGTTGGAAAGGTCTGTCTAATATTTACAACTATTGGTTGACCAAATGCATTCAAATAACAACCATTTGGCCCCGAATCTCCAAAAAACATCGTTTAGGGCCTCAAAACGGCCCCGAAAATTTAGGACCCAAAAAATTGTAGAAAAATAACTAGGAAACTACCACAATGGACAATTGTTTTGAGCCAGTGGAATATGTGGGTGGCCACTGATCTCCATCTGGATCAATAGGCCTATTAATTGTAAGTATCATGTAGAATATCCTCCATAAATAAGTTACAAATTCAGAGGAAGCAATGACACAAATATTTCATATTCCTGGGGCTAAAGATCAGTTGTTTTTACCCACATCAACTCCATCATTTGAATGAAATAAGGAAGCATATTATGTTTATTTTTGTTTCTGGTTCAATAATTCAAGATTTGAGGAAGGAAAACAATATCAACAAATTGTTCCCAAAATTAAAGCAATAGTTCAGGTTACTCGTCCAATCACACGAAGCTTTCTTTAGTGTCTGGAAACAATTTGGATTTATATTAGAAGGATTCAATCTTTCTTCATTCAGTGTGTAGTCTAGTCAAAGGAGTTTCCCATGTGGCCAAAGCTAAGTGAGAAAGCCTACTAACTTTAAAAAGCTATCATGGATCTAATATATTTTGACATTGGAGGAGACAATGTTGTTAGTCTATAACATGCTGAACAATGCCCTTGTGGATACTATCACATAGAAGATGTTGAATTCCACCTATAATATGTACCACATCGGAGGCTTAATCTAAATTTGAGAATATAATTTTGTTCAATTTTATGTGCCTTTGCTCCTCTGTATTGCATTTCAGGGTTTTGTCCAGAATTGTATGAGAATTTAATTCTTGTTAATTCTGTAGTGCATAAACCTATGTGTAATTATGAATTTCCAAGCAGAATATGCCTACAATTGTTGTAGAAAACAAATAAATTAGATGGAGCTACCATTGTAGTGGATCGAGCAATGAAAGGACGCAAATTTATAAAGAAATATGCATTAAAAATTTGCAGGAACGAACACCACGCTATAGGCCTATTAATTGTAAGTATCATGCAGAATATCCTCCATCAATAAGTTACAGATTCATAGGAAGCAATGACACAAATATTTCATATTCCTCGGGCTAAAGATCAGTTGTTTTTACCCACATCAACTCCATCATTCGAATGGAATAAGGAAGCATATTATGTGTATTTCTGTTTCCGGTTCAATAATTCGAGATTTAAGGAAGGAAAACAATATCAACAAATTGTTCCCATAATTCAAGCAATAGTTCAAGTTATAGATTCCCATTCTCAGGAAATTTAGAAACACGCAACATAGATAATTGATTCTTGATATTAAGAAATAAATATGTTAGTACAATTATATATTTTAGAAAATCTACCCATTGAATATATATGTGGCAATAAAGTCAAAACAATAAAAAATAATCAAATTGAGAAGCGTATTTTTAATATATAGGTAATTGTAACATTGTATATTCTAATATATGATAATATATATATATATATATATATAAGAGCATATGTTAATTTAATTAGTCAAAATTAACACCATATGATAATATATATAAGGTCAAATGCCTATTTAATTAGCCAAAATTAACATGATATTATAGATAAATATATTGATTTTTTTTAACGTTTGTATATATAGATATATAATTCAACATTATTTGGCCTTAAATGTTTGATTCATCCCAAATCAGGAGGGTTCAACATAATATGTCATACTAATAATGATGATGGTTGCATAAAATGTTTTTATTACTTTTTTCATAAGAAGACATTAAGTATTGATGTTGAGTTGAAGTGTGGATTACTCCCTATTAAAAATGATGGGAGGAAGAGTTATTTGGTCTAAAGGTAAAACATTCAGCATGCTATTTAATGGTACAAGTAGAGTAGCTAAATAAAAAGAGTGTGCATGTTGTATCTAATGGAAACTCTATAAGTTAGACAACTAGGGGATATACTTAATTTTAAATAAAGAATTTTGTTAACAACTACTTAGAAGAAGGGTTAAAACCATGGGGAAGAACATAACTAAATTAGAAAATGGCATGGTGTTGTTATCAAGTTTGATCAGGAATTCTAGCCCAAGTACATGACGAATTTACACCTTCTAAAAGAGGTGCCAAGTGATCTACATAATACTATCCCAAATCGAAATTGATTTCTCATGTTAACGAAAATTGGACAAGACTACATTGTTAAGAAGTTTATAAGGGGGATTGGGAATCACAAAGGTGGGTGAATTGGGTGGGGTGTGATCCTATAAAATAGCAATGGAAGTATACAACAACTTGGTATTAGGTTGAATTTCAAAAATTACTTGGTGAGACTTTGAAGAAAATACATTTGTGGGGATGGTGTCTATTGATGGGGATTAGTAGAAGTGTTAATAAGGGAAGATACATGTGATTTGTATACAATTTTTATTGGTGGGATGGAGGTATTTTTCAGCATAAGTACACACAAGTAAGAATGGATGGAATCCTCCTAAAGGGAGCAAGATAAAGGTTTAATGATGGGGTTTTCTCTTTCATGTACCAAGTAGTCCAAAAATATAGAATGAATTTGCAAATGGCATACTAAGTATGGAAATGAATATTTGTCTACAACTTTAGTCAAATATGAAATTATATCTAGTTTAATTAACTCCCACACTTAATCATTTTATAAGTGCTCCACTTCACTCATAATCTGCTAAAATGTGGGTAGTCCCCTTGGATGGAATCAAACTTGATCATTGCATGCACTGAGGTTGTTTTGTTCAATCTTAATCATCTTCATGCACCCAAAACTCATAGACTTAGGAATATTCTAGAAGGTGGACCATTTCCTTATGTAAAATCCATAGAAGGATCAAAAGGTTATAAAAAAACCCTCATTTACAAGGGATTGACATCTTTCAGTCATGTGCATACCACAAAAATAGTAAGGATGAGGGATGGTATGTATATCGCAATAGTCATGGAGTATCTCACAAATGTATTTCAAGCCTGTTAACCTAATTCTAGAGTCCACCATGGTGTTTATGATAAGAATTGCATAGTAGATCAAATCCCCTTTGTGCCTTTTTATTATCTAATCACGATTGGGCATGGGCATTGGTGAAAGAAGGAACGACTAGGATTACACCACAAGTTGATTGGAGGGACATAATAGATGGTGGTTTTCAACAATGTGGATAGTAACATGAGAGGTTCTAGTTTTCAACAAGGTGCTAATAGACAACAATTTTTCTGGATTAAAGTAACACCCTTAAAATAATTCTTTTAACGTAATTGTAGTGAAGTTATTTGAAGAGTATTTGTGATTTTTTTCATTGAGTTAATGTGAATCCATATTTTTCCATGTATACATGCACATCAAAGCTATAGGTTTAGATGGCCAATGAATTGAAGTGATTCACTAGATTAGCAAGGAGGCACCAAGTTAATAAATACTAAGGAATCTTGGCGATGGAGTTGGAGAAATTGAATTTAAAGCATCAAATCCTACCTATCATGAGTCTTGAATCTCACACTATATATTATTGTTTAGTTTTTTCGTAAATTTGTATGTTTTCAAAGACTAGGTAAGACATTTATATTTTGTTTATCTATGGTTCTGTTGAGGCCTGGGAAATCACAGGCAGCAACAGTAAGGGATTCTCCCCAATCAGCGTTCCCAACTAGCCCGCTGACTGTTTGGTATAGGGAATCCGTCCGGTTTACGGTCCGGCTACCGTAGGACAAAATAACAACAAGGGTTTACCGGTTGTGGCCCGGTCCACCGGAATTTGTATTTTTGACTTAATATGCAATGCACATGCCTATCTAAACCATGCAGGGTGATAAGGATGCCAGGAACCACACAATGTGCTGCGCAGGTTCTTACCTCTCGTCTTACGTTCACAACACCTCAACCACATATGCAACTATGAACTAAGATGACTAACTACCTATCCCCGGGGAGCCAAAACAACTATTATTTAGTAATGCGTTAACTTCATGTAGGATAAACACAATCACAGGTAACTGATACTTGTATTTACAGCACATGAAAGAGAAATTATTCCAACAATCAGATAGCTAACTGTTATGTGAAGCACAAGCATTACTAAAAGTGAATTTTCCACAAAATAAACCGGAAGTCATTCAACAAGACATAAGTCATAGAGTTAGAACGATCTCACAATTCATGGACATATGCTGAAAAACAAAATAGTTCATTTTCCTGCCATCCATTGCACACCATTTGGAAAATCCCACAGCACTTTCTCCAACAGGCAAACTATAATTATTTATTGCAAAAAGGAAATAGTTCTTCTTTACAATAGGTCATCCAGTGTGACCGAGGAAAAAAATCCCGTTCCTTGTCTCTCTTCCTAGTTTTATACAAAAAGAAAAAAATGCTTGGGTTGCCCAAAGTGACCTTTGGGCTCCCCAACGCTTCAACTTCTCTCAACCCCTTACAAAATATTACATTATACAAAGTTTGACCAGTCCTTCTCACTCGGAGGGGCCCGCTTGGTCTTCCAAAAATTTCCTCCATGCTACTGCCTCGGCTGCGATTTCTTCAAATGAGTGGGGCTCCAAGAATTGTATATTCAGCTCAAACTTATCTTCTTGGTTCCGAATAGCTTCTATTCTGGCCTTGTTCAGGTGCACCTGTTCCTCCAAAAGCTGAATACTAATGGTTGCGTGTCCAATTTCATTTTTTAAGATCGGCTCATCAAGGGCTCTTATACATTGGACCCTGGCTTCATCCTCCTGCTGCCTAGTCTGCAACATCCCTGCAATTGTATCATGATCAGGGAATTCGTGTAGCCTATGTTCAGCCTCCACTTGACAGCGATTATAGGTGACCAGGGCTCTTCTAAATAACTTTGTACATGCTCCCTTCGTTTTCTTCACTGTCTTCTAAAAGTCCTCTGCAGTAATAACAGCAAACTCGATCAGATCGTGGTCTCGCTTCAAAGCCTGCTTATCTTTAACTGGTAGCTCAGCTGGGACTTCTTGATCATCTTCTACTCTGGTTATCCTTGAAGTCAGCACCTCCAGGATGTCTTGTGATCTGTCCACGAAATAAGATGTTGTATTTAATATTTCATCCAGCCTGCCATCAATCTGCAAGATTTGACACCTTTCTTCTTCCAAGGCCGTTTGCAGTTGCAGCATCCTTGCCGTTTGAGCCAGGATGTGATCTTTGACGGGCTGCAGATCTACCTGCTGCTCCTTGGCTGCCTTCAGCTGCTCCTGCAGATCTCTAACATATAAGGTATTGGATTCATAGATGTCCTTCTGCTGCTCCGTCAGCTCTTCTATATTTGTTTTCATTTGTTCCCTTTCGTTCTTTAAGTCCTGAATTTCTTGATGTGCCTTACTCAAGGCTTCTTGGGTAGTTTCTTTCGCTTGTGCTTCCTGCTGGATAACATGAATTTCATGCTTTGTGACCTCCACCTCTTTGAGTGCATGCTCGTATTTTCTTTTTAATCTGTTGCTCTCCTCTCTCTCCCTTCTCAAGGTGTCCTTCAGCTGAGCGGAGGTTTTCTTGGTTGAGTCTATCTCTTTCATCATTTGATCTACATTGTCCTCCGTAGCGTCTATTGCTACTCTGCCAGCCCTTATGACAAACTTGGGATCTTTATCTGTTCCGACCATCACAGCCTTGTTGGTTATCATGGTACCGGCCATCCCTTCAGCCCCTACCTTTAGCTCAGTTCTTCTCATGATTCTTTTGGTTGCCCTGTCGTAATACACTGTGCTAAAATCAGGAACCTCTTCCCCTTTCTTCGGTGTCTTCTCGGCTTCCTGTTGTTGAAGCTCTTCATCTATTTTCCTCTGAGCCTCCTCAGCTGCTTGCTTTACCTTTTCAGCTGCTTCCTGGGCAGCTTTCTTCTTTTCTTCTTCTCCCTTCTGGGACCATTCTGCAGTTTCTTGCTCTAGTCTCTGGGCTTCTTCCCTTATTCGTTTAGCTGTTTCTTCAGCCTTAGCCTGCTCATCTTTCTCCTGCTCAGATCCACCTTGTGGTTTGAACCTCTTACCGAGCGCTGTCATGTTAGCGGCCCTCCTAAAAATAGATTCATCCCTGTCAATGTGATGAGTGTACTCATAAAATACTTTGTGTTTCCTGCAGTGTTCAGCCATTCTCTCGTGAGTATCATTCCGTCTAATGGTCATCTCCCCGAAACGGAACTTTTCTAGTTCCTGTATAAATTCAGGAGCCTGTTTCACATTTGCAAAGCTGCAACTACCTAGCTTGAATGGCAGAGGAGGGTAGGAAGACTTCTTCTTCTGGAATAGGAAATGCCCAACTCCATCTATATAAACTTGTCTGACAGCTTCCTTGTGGACTTCTTCTTCTGGAATAGGAAATGCCCAACTCCATCTATATACACTTGTCTGACAGCTTCCTTGTGTATGATATAATCCGTTGCATACTTGGGCAACAGATAAGGGGTATTTGACCCACCAAACATCCTCAAATACATCCCATTTTCTGTCAAAAAATAGTCACAAAACTCTTCTATGACTTGCATGGCCTCCTATGACATACAGTTGTATTCCTTTTTGAATATGAGAGTGTGCAGAGGCATGATGAACTGTTCACAGATCTCTCGATAGAAAGTATGGTATTGATTAGCTCCCAACATTCTATATGCTGCATATATGGGCATCCTATTCTTCTCCCAAACACATTTAAGCCCGGTGAAAGACTGGTGGCATAGTATGCAATCGATTAGGATTGAGCTCATGTAAAATTCATACCTTCTCCGTTCCCTTCCTTCTGAAGCTGCAGCCACACAAGAGGAGTGGTTGCTGGAGACTATGCTCGCCCAATTGAAAATGGTTCCTTCTGTTGCTATAAAAAACATTATGGGAGAATACGCTATTACAAGGCTTGTCATTTTTATGAAAATGATATATAGAAGCGACATGAGCAAAATCTATGTAGGTGCATCATACAACCTTCATTTTACTGCCTATCACACAGAGAGAAAAATAAAAACCCCAGGCTTAACTAGTCGATACTTCAGACCTGTGGCCCATGGAACGCAAGAGACTAAACATCGGAGCAAACATATTATGATGATAACCTTCTTCACCCACCTCGACGGGAAACGAGCCCATCTCTAGACCAGGCATCCTGATCAAAAACTGACTCACGCTACCCTTCCTTTTACCCTACCAAGGCTCAGCGCTCAATAGCAAAACCAGGTCGCGCCATCCCGGACTGTAAACAGAGAGTCAAAAAATCCGCGGCGACTATGGCTAGTGCAACTCGACCCCTAGACAGAAAACGGCAACGCAACTCCTATTAATTTAACCGCCCAACGAAACCCAGCGCAGAAAGGCGTAACGGCCTTCGGTGCCCCCAAAACCTCCATCATAACCACCAGGTGCAGGCGGCACGACGGCCTCCTGCACCTCGCCTTCCCCCAAAGGACTGAAACGGCAGAAAAGGAAACGCGGGCTTTTTAAACATAAAGGCAAAAACCCCTCTCCCTAAAACCGTCCAAAAAATTCAACCGGGAACCCTAACCGAACGGCGCGCAACGCCAGGTGGACGACTGAAGAAAAAAAAACCCAACCAAGGGAGAAACTCCCCGCTGGCGCAATGGGACGACGGGTCCAAATCTTAAAACCCCCCCACCGCGTGAAAGAAATCTAAAAAAAAAAAACGATGATGAGAGTCAAAGTCCTACCTGGCAATCCACCAAATGAGGGAGCTGATGATAGCTAGACTTCTTCTCCTGCCACCTGGCCACAGGTACCAACAGTTAGCTCTCACGCACTCGTAAACTCAACAGCTCGCTTCACCGCAACCACGCCTTCGAAAAAAAAAAAAAAAAAAAACCTCGTTTGTCGCCCAACATATATAAACACATCCACACGTGCGAGAAGTCACATCAATCGGGGCGGCTCCGAAAGTTAGTTCGGGCGGCTCGAACTTCATACCACCTGCAACGGCGGACCCCTCCTACCACTCTATCACCCGCAACGGCGAATATGGCTCAAAACAATACCTTGGGCGTCAGCGGAAAATATATCGGAAGCTTGGAGCTTGGAAACCTCCGCAACGGCGGACCGCTCCCATCATAACACCGCCCGCAACGGAGGTGACGATCAATTGTTTTGCCATGTGACACGGTCCACGATGGCGGGGCGGATATAAAAAATCGTCCGCTACGGAAAAGAAAAATTAAGAGTCGGAGATTCCCCGCAACGGCGGACTTGAGAGCCACCCGCAACGGCGGGCTCGACATAGCCACCTATGAATCGAAAAGCCTCCGCTACAGCGGCGCGATAGATGGGTAGAAGGATCTGAAGGCCACCCGCAACGGCGGGGCGGGCAAGAGAAATAGAAACCGAAAGACGCCCGCAACGGTCGGGAACAACAAGGAGAAATGCGTCCGACATGAAGACTTTGCAACGAAAATTCAAAAAACTTTTTTGCAAAATGACAGGGACTCAAATTCAATGGAAGTCTTTAAGTGTCTTAACTATGAAAAACCAGTCAATTTCTAGCCTTCAAAATTCGGGAAGGAGCCATAAATCCATAAGCAAAACTCAAGAGCATGAAACTAAGCAAGGAAAAAGGATAACTCGAAGTAAAGGAGGGTCCC
Organism: Pseudotsuga menziesii; assembly: GCA_001517045.1. Lineage (NCBI taxonomy): Eukaryota > Viridiplantae > Streptophyta > Pinopsida > Pinales > Pinaceae > Pseudotsuga > Pseudotsuga menziesii. The sequence continues at coordinate 5,705 of LPNX010978706.1, read as the reverse complement.
AAAAATTTTAGAATTTTGGGAAAATGTTGCAGGCGCAACAATTGGCGACTACCTGGTGAACCCCAGAATCTCTGAATTAACTTTCTTTCTAAGCCTAAGACTGTATGAACAAGACTGAAATCTTCTAACTGTCTGCATCCTTAACCAGTCAACTAATGCATTAAATTACTTAGATGAAGTCGATCTACTCGGAAAAAAGGTAACACCAGAAGTGTTTCAGGTCTGAATAACTCTTTGGAGGCCAAATAAATGGAGTTCATTTTACCTGCCCTCTGGGATTTACAGTTTCGACACCACAGGATTTTGACAGAAAATGAACAGTATTATCCTTTTGTTCCTCATTCCCATGCCATTTTGCACATTTGTGCTTTCTGAACTTTAGTTCTTCACTATGAGTCCTCCTGCGGGCCTTTCTTACTGAATTTTTTAATTCAGGATCCTCTATCCCATAGTGTCCTTTTGTGTGAATGACAATATTTTTTTTTTTCAAGTCACGGACGGAGAGGATCTTGTGGCCATTTATTACTTTATGCTTTGAGATTTATGCTTTTTGGAGCTTTTCTCTGATATGCTTTGTTCCTTTGACTCTTAAGAGCTTTTGGCCCTTTTCTTAATTCATGGCATGGGATCATTTATATATGTTAAACTGTCTCACTCCGTTTCCATCCCGTGGGTCTAGTGCTGTCACCCCTTTGGGTATTTAAGATGTGAAGTGAATGGAGCCTCTAAATAGTACTTTAGACCCTTTTGACCTCTGAGTTATTTACAGGGATGAAATAAGACTTCAAATAAATGCTCTGCTTGTTGGGAATACAACTGCTAGAAGATTATTTGCACTTTAAAACACAGTCCTCTTGCTCAGAGTTTTAGTTAATACAGACCTCTGATGTTTCCATTGCATCCAAAAGTTTGCCTCTTATTCAAAACAAAAGAAAACTAGCAAAACCATAAGAAAGTAACAGCATGACAATAAAGAAATCATTAAAGTACTAAAACCAAGAAAGCATCTAGCATTAAGCAAACAAGCAATTTATTTATGTACAAAGAAGAATATCAACACAAAATTTCAAAAAATTCGCCCATCCCCAAAAATTTTCACATTTAAAGAACTAGGAATGAGCGGGATTTCAGACCAGAATTGTCTAACCATGGTCCAGCTGTGCAGTTATTGAAATGGAACCCATATCTATAATTATGCAATCATTTCTTTCAGTCTGAGGGAGGTGAAGGAGCTCAGTCTGAGTGTCCATCACATGGTTGGCCCTTTTTGAGGAATGGTGTCCTAGCTTAAGCTCAGTAAGATAGTTTCCCAAAACAAAATCAGCAGGCTCGCTTCCTTCCCCCAACTCAGTGACATTGTTTTTCATAAAAGGATCTCTTAGAATCGTCATCAAGTTGGGGCTTCCCTTCTGGGGTAACCATAAATGGGACCAATCAGAAGCAAAGTACCCCTTTAGTCTCGCTGTCCAATCTCTGTTTAGAATCATCCCATATCCATCAGGAATGTCTGCTATTATGATGTCGATAAAATAGCATATCTTTTTGTTTGCATACAGCTGAATCATCACGTTCTTCATCTCTCCTACTACCTTGACACTAGTTCTGTCAAGTTGTGTGACATCCCAGAGAGTAGGCTTTATCTGTCCATTGAGCTTTTTGCAGACTATCAGCGGCATAACATTTGTGGATGATCCAGAATCTACCAAACAGTTATGGACATTATGATTTAAAATTTCAAGAGTTACTAGGAAAGGTGGAGCGCTGGTCTTCATGGTCTTGATGAGCTCACTCTTTTCTTCTACAGGTTGGTTAGTAGTGGGAAACTCCTCCTCTAGCTTACCAGCTGCGCTTTCTTTGTCATCTTCTACCAGCTTGGTAAGATTAATGAGTGGCTCTGCTTCCTGTTTGCCTTGAATATATTTAGGTGAATCGTCTTTAACCCTCATATCATCCTGTCCCTTTATCTCCTCTTGTACATCCATTATTTCATGGTTCTCCATGGCCAGATTCTCATTCTTTGTGGTTATAAGCGTATGCTAAGATTGGAGAGCATTTTCTTCCATATCAAACAGTGAAACTCAATTCCATGAAAACATGGTATCATCTTCTTTCTTTTCTATGGTTTGTTTCCTTTTTTCTTCCTCACCACTGTATCTAGTCAATTTAGGATCCAACAATTTATTCATCACTCGTGTCATCGAATGCATCCATTGGGGACATCTCTTCTCAGAGTGGGGTTGCTGATGAAAGGTGCAGAAATTATCACCTCCTATCTCTGTTATGTTTATTGATGCCACGCTTGGTGGTGGAGAAACCTGCCTTTGGTTGTCATTCTCTTTTCTGGGATGGGGCAGCTTATTGGTTGTTTGAATGTCCCTTTCTTTCTCCAATTCTACAACTCGGTTGGACAGCTTCTGAAGCACTTTCATCATCTCATGATAATCATGTGACTGATCTTCTTTAGGTTTAAACAGCAATGAGCTTCTTCTTATAGCGGTTTTCCCCTCAACTGAGTTAGGATAGTCCTCTATACTCTCACTCTCAGCCTCTACTCTTTCAGCTTCTTGATAAGTCTCCACCAATGTAGGCTTGACTTTCATCTTAGCAAACATAGCCAGCTTAGGTCCTAGGGCTGAGGTATAATACTCAATTAAAAATTTATCTACGGGTCTGTCCATAACAGAAATTTTTTTTAGGTACAGTGAAAATCTCTGTGTGAAACTCCGCACCTTTTCATTCTTCTCTTTCCTCAACAAACCAAGCCCTTTCATCAACGAGGCATGAGTCTTCTGGGTTGTGTACTTATTTCTAAAGATTCTTTCAAAAGTATCCCAATCTGGAATGGAATTTATAGGCAGTCCAAAATACCATGATGCTGCTGATCCTTTTAGAGTATGAGGAAAAATCCTGCACACTACGTCTTCATGCTCTCCAGCCCTTAGCCCTTCTAGCGCTAGATAAAAACTTTGAAGGTGGTCATCTACAGCACTGTTGTCCGTAGGGTCAAACTTAGGTAAAAGCTTGTCGAAATCTTGAGGCAGATTGTGCAAAGGAAGATTCAAGTTCAGAGGGGACCTAGCTCTCCAAGCTGGCAAGGGGTTAGGTAGATTCCCAGCCATGAGCAACGGTGAACAGAAACACTAAGCAAGCAGGGTTTCAAGGACAGGAAAACCTCAAACTTGGGTGAGATTGAGAGCTTCAAAGCATCTGCTGGTAGGATCATCTTGGGGAAATTAAGTTCCACGGCCAGCCTTTTCTGGCGGCCCTCCTTCTAGCGCCAAAACTGTTGAGGCCTGGGAAATCACAGGCGGCAACAGTAAGGGATTCTCCCCAATCAGCGTTCCCAACTAGCCCGCTGACTGTTTGGTATAGGGAATCCGTCCGGTTTACGGTCCGGCTACCGCAGGTCAAAATAACAACAAGGGTTTACCAGTTGCGGCCCGGTCCACCGGAATTTGTATTTTTGACTTAATATGCAATGCACATGCCTATCTAAACCATGCAGGGTGATAAGGATGCCGGGAACCACACAATGTGCTGCGCAGGTTCTTACCTCTCGTCTTACGTTCACAACACCTCAACCACATATGTAACTATGAACTAATATGACTAACTACCTATCCCCGGGGAGCCAAAACAACTATTATTTAGTAATGCGTTAACTTCATGTAGGATAAACACAATCACAGGTAACTGATACTTGTATTTACAGCACATGAAAGAGAAATTATTCCAACAATCAGATAGCTAACTGTTATGTGAAGCACAAGCATTACTAAAAGTGAATTTTCCACAAAATAAACCGGAAGTCATTCAACAAGACATAAGTCATAGAGTTAGAACGATCTCACAATTCATGGACATATGCTGAAAAACAAAATAGTTCATTTTCCTGCCATCCATTGCACACCATTTGGAAAATCCCACAGCACTTTCTCCAACAGGAAAACTATAATTCTTTATTGCAAAAAGGAAATAGTTCTTCTTTACAATAGGTCATCCAGTGTGACCAAGGAAAAAAAGCCCGTTCCTTGTCTCTCTTCCCTAGTTTTATACAAAAAGAAAAAAATGCTTGGGTTGCCCAAAGTGACCTTTGGGCTCCCCAACGCTTCAACTTCTCTCAACCCCTTACAAAATATTACATTATACAAAGTTTGACCAGTCCTTCTCACTCGGAGGGGCCCGCTTGGTCTTCCAAAAATTTCCTCCATGCTACTGCCTCGGCCGCGAGTTCTTCAAATGAGTGGGGCTCCAAGAATTGTATATTCAGCTCGAACTTATCTGCTTGGTTCCGAATAGCTTCTATTATGGCCTTGTTCAGGTGCACCTGTTCCTCCAAAAGCTGAATACTAATGGCTGCGTGTCCAATTTCATTTTTTAAGATCGGCTCATCAAGGGCACTTATACATTGGACCCTGGCTTCATCCTCCTGCTGCCTAGTCTGCAACATCCCTGCAATTGTATCATGATCAGGGAATTCGTGTAGCCTATGTTCAGCCTCCACTTGACAGCGATTATAGGTGACCAGGGCTCTTCTAAAGAACTCTGTACATGCTCCCTTCGTTTTCTTCACTGTCTTCTGAAAGTACTCTGCAGTAATAACAGCAAACTTGATCAGATCGTGGTCCCGCTTCAAAGCCTGCTTATCTTTAACTGGTAGCTCAGCTGGGACTTCTTGATCATCTTCTACTCTGGTTATCCTTGAAGTCAGCACCTCCAGGATGTCTTGTGATCTGTCCACGAAATAAGATGTTGTATTTAATATTTCATCCAGCCTGCCATCAATCTGCAAGATTTGACACCTTTCTTCTTCCAAGGCTGTTTGCAGTTGCAGCATCCTTGCCTTTTGAGCCAGGATGTGATCTTTGACGGGCTGCAGATCTACCTGCTGCTCCTTGGCTGCCTTCAGCTGCTCCTGCAGATCTCTAACATATAAGGTATTGGATTCATAGATGTCCTTCTACTGCTCCGTCAGCTCTTCTATCTTTTTTTTCATTTGTTCCCTTTCGTTCTTTAAGTCCTGAATTTCTTGATGTGCCTTACTCAAGGCTTCTTGGGTAGTTTCTTTCGCTTGTGCTTCCTGCTGGATAACATGAATTTCATGCTTTGTGACCTCCACCTCTTTGAGTGCATGCTCGTATTTTCTTTTTAATCTGTTGCTCTCCTCTCTCTCCCTTCTCAAGGTGTCCTTCAGCTGAGCGGAGGTTTTCTTGGTTGAGTCTATCTCTTTCATCATTTGATCTACATTGTCCTCCATAGCGTCTATTGCCGCTCTGCCAGCCCTTATGACAAACTTGGGATCTTTATCCGTTCCGACCATCACAGCTTTGTTGGTTATCATGGTACTGGCCATCCCTTCAGCCCCTACCTTTAGCTCAGTTCTTCTCATGATTCTTTTGGTTGCCCTGTCATAATACACTGTGCTAAAATCAGGAACCTCTTCCCCTTTCTTCGGTGTGAAGGGTATTAACTGGAGCATAGGGGTGGAAGGAATGATGGTAGTGGACACTTGCATGGTCTGCACCTCAGGGTTTTCCTCACCCTGACTTTGTTCTACTTGTGATCCAGAAGCCTGCTGCTGTGTCATCTTTGTCTTCTCGGATTCCTGTTGTTGAAGCTCTTCATCTATTTTCCTCTGAGCCTCCTCAGCTGCTTGCTTTACCTTTTCAGCTGCTTCCTGGGCAGCTTTCTTCTTTTCTTCTTCT
>LPNX010978691.1:0-20777 GCA_001517045.1 Pseudotsuga menziesii | reverse complement strand
TGAAGATCTGCTTGCAGTTGCATATTTGTAAATCAGTTTTTGTGTTTAAAGTTGTAAGGCCTCACAGTGCAGAGACTTATCTTGGAAACATATGTGGGTCACAGAATCACGTTCATACAGGTGGAGCTGTTGTTTTTCACCAATTTTTCCACATAGGATCATTTGCATTTGTTGCTGGAGGCTCTGTGGTAAAGTTTAGTCATTGAATTTCATTTTTTATTTGACTTGATGCCCCCTTCTCACAGACTGTTGCGTATGGGGAATTTTGAGTATTCATTGAGTTTTTATGTATCCCATAACCTTGCATTCATTCCACATAAGACTGCACATGCATCCATAACCTTGCATTCATGCCACATTGAAGTCATTTAAGACTTCTCTGCAGAGATTTAAACTACCAGTTAAATGAAAACTACCAGTCCAGTCCTGCCAATTAAAAAGGTAGCATTTAATCCAATTCCAAATGCCGAGTCCCCAAACACTGATCAACAAAGTGAACAAGAGAGCAAACTCGAGGGAAATCCACAGAGGTATGGTAAATAAATCTCCATTACTTGTTCACATTTCCAAATGTTTTGAAAAAAAGTCTCTATTTTTCTTTCCTTGGAGTTTATTCGTCAATCTCTTTTCCTCCACACATGTGATGATTCATTGTCTTTGGAAGATTTATTTTTAAAGTTAATATAAGAATTGTCAATTCTTTAGTTAATAAGAAGGATACTTTAACATTTTTATACATGATACCTCATAAATCCCTTAATGATCAATCAATGGAAGTGTTGAATGATTATTAAAGGGGATGCGCAGTAGCCTTTCTGGATCTCATGGTTACCATATATGGGTGGGGATCCAAATCATGGAGAAATAGATTCTTTAGAGATGTTCCTTTATATGGGTGAGGACTAAGGAAAAATTATTGATCTTCAGCCCTATTAGTATGATCAAAGAAAGGTCACTTTATTATGGAGAGGGGTAGGACTGTCGATACAGACCTATATGACTGGTTTTGCAAGGAAATCTTCATACATTTTTTAATGATTAAGTCATCTTGTAATCCTCACCCATGCAGGTAAAGAATTAGACTTGAATACATCAGCTAACAAAAAGAAAACATGGGATACTAGTTCACACAGGGCACACCGAGTCTCAACTAAACTACTTTGCAAGGGAAAGGAAGAGACACATGTGTATATGTAAGTGAGCGAGCCCTGATCTAGCTAATTTATAGACATATATGTGATCATTGGGAAACAAACCTTAATATGATTGTTGATACGTCCATATCTAAGATTGGTGAAGCATATTAAGTATTCCATTAAATTTCTTAGGAAATATGTTCATCTAAAGGATTAGTGCATAGAGAAATAAATATGTGCACACCATCTCATATTTGGTATGCGATGTGGATTAATGGCGGTGGAGAAGAGAGTTGTCAATTTGGAAAAAAGATCAAGGGTCTGTTAGTGAAATGACTCTAGCCTACCACTAAAACCATTACTAATATCCATGACTGTCTTGCAGTACTGCAATAACTATTTCATGTATTTCATGCTAGTTGATAAGTAAGTTTATATATATATAAACTTGCTTTTGGTAGGGATGTGTAAGTTCAGTGAAAACTAAATATGAACCCAATACACCTTGTATGTTGTCACGCTTCGTATGATATGTGAACAGCCTTTAACTCTATGAATCAAGCACTGCTTATACTTTAAGTTTGAAACAACAACAATTTAAACTTCAACATTCAATTTGGAAGAAACGTACAAACATTGACTTATGGCAGAGCTTGAGTGGTCTAAAGAGCGTTGTGAGAAGGAAGATGGCACCACACATTATGATTCCTTTAAGAAACAGAAGGATATTGATAAGCTGGCGACGGCAGCAAGTAATTTTTTTTTTTTTTAAATTTCTCCAACCGTCAATACAGCGACGGCAATGCAAATATTTTTTTTAATAAAATTTCACCCACCGTCGATATAGCGATGGCACGGCGTGGGTAAAGCGATGGAACAGCGTGGGTATAGCGACGGGATTGCGTGGCTATAGCGACAGAATTGCGTGGGTATAGCGACGGCTTGGATTTCCATTTTTAAAAAAACATTGTACAGAGCGTGGCTATAGCGACGGCTTGGATTTCCATTTTTTTAAAAACCTTGTGCAGAGCGTGGCTATAGCGACGGGAAGGGGTCGTCGCTCTTACGACGCAAATTAGGGGTCGTCTCTATTGCGACGAAATAGTTTCCATGGAACAAAAAACACTTAGATGTGGCAATATCCACGCTTTTCCGTGGATATTGCCACGTTTTTGCCGTGGCAAAATTGATCACTTGTACTAGTGAGTAGAATTCAATTTCTATTTAGTTTAGGTGATGACCTTTAATTAATTAGCACTAGTCCCCCGATGAATATCGGGGTTGTATGGGGGTGTCAAGATGTGTTGACTTGTAATTCGCTAGCACAATGAGAAGGTTCATATATTTCAACATTTTTTTCATTATGATAAGGCCAGGGGAATGGAGGGTAAGTCATATGTGCAGAGCAAGAGCAAAGTGCCGACGAAGGTATAATTAAAACACAATTGAGGTGGGTGCTATAACCAAGAAGTGCAAATATCTTAGTAGAAAAATGTTGGTGGCTGCTAAAACTGGAGGAAGGAATAAAACTAGTCATAGTTACTAGTTTTAACTCTGTGTTTATATATATATTGTTGATTTTATATAATACATTGTTTTATGTTTCAAAGGCCAGGCCCCAAAGGCACTTTGTTAATGTGTTGTGGCATTTAGTTGAGGGTGCGTAACTAAGAGGCAATGTATAACTACATACACTTGTGATAAAATTTTGATTGTGTTCATGGACAAATGATTGTGATGAAATTTTGAGAAACCAATTTACTAATTGGTTATGCATTTTTTCTATTCATGCTTGTGCACATGCATTTCATCTTGTTATGGCCATTTCCGAGGAAACTTATTCAATTAGTATCATAGGGAAATGTACTTTGAGGGTTGGAAATTTGGGTTTCATGTGGATGGATACATTGTATAAAGGGAGGAGTTCTATATTTTTTATTTTTGGTTGCATTAGGAATTTTTGAGTTCTTGAAAATTAATTCATTGTAATTATTCACTCATCTTGGTTGAGGGAGATGTGAATTTAATTAGTGACTAGGTTATTTCCAATTTGCTAAATAATACAAAATTTGGTTGTTTTACACTATTGAAAAACAGTATTCTAGGTTTATAATTGACAAAAAAAATGCTATGGGTGATTGAATTACCTGATTAGATTATAGCTCACCAGTGGATTTTCATCCGCTCCTACTAAATCGGCTCCTCCAACAATCCATGGCACCCAATTCGCTCCAAATCGCTCCAATTCGCTATCATTTTTCACGTTCCTGATGGGTAGAATAGGCCGCAGGTTTCAAGACTATCTATATAAATTAATTTTAATTTTACAAATTGTGTACGCGTTTTATAACTACATATCGCGTACGCGTTTTGTAGTTATATAGCATGTATGTGATATTTTTTCCTATCCTACATGTCCCATGACATGTCAGGCTTGGGTTGAACCATAGCAAGTGCTATGTAGAAGAAACGTGTTGTATTTTTATGTAACATGATCGTGTTTTTGAAAACTAGGATTGCATCTAAAAGGTCCCTCATCTTCTTGCACTGACCCTAATACTTGGGACTCAGCCTTATAATATATTTTCTTAAATAGAATTTTGTTAATCTAAATATACGATTAATCCTTCACTCTATAATTTAATTCTTTTTTCTTTATCATAAAACTTGTTTTTATTAATTCTTCTTCTTATCCCTCTTCTTTTTTACTTTTTTTTATTTTATGACTTGTTTATACAACCACAATTTTAGGAAACCCTAGGATAATGGTTAAAATCCAATTTTTACTAAGTGTGAAATATTAATAATAAAGTATTATTAAATTTTAATAACCATACAAGGTCTTAATCTTTATCCAAAAGCTGGACCCACACAGGGGTTTCCTTGGTAATGAGACATAACCTTTCATAAGGTTTCTCTTCCTTACATTTAGTTATTAATATTTAATTTATTATGTGTTTATATTTATTTATTTATTATTTATTTAGGTATGTAACAATACTACCCATAAATAATCCCCAAAGATATCTGCACAAACATTGGTGCATCATCTTCCAAAGAGAACAGGGTGAAAACGCGAAGTTGGGTAACACTTCCGTGAGAATCGAGTGCCCGAGCAACATAGCGGACGTTATTCGGCCGAATAACTATATTTATTCGGTTGAATAATTCTTTTATTCGGCCGAATAATGGATCCTTTATTCGGTCGAATACCTTTTCATGGTGAACCGTTTAATTTGACGGAACGCATAGCTGGCCGGTAATTTTTATGGGCGGTTCAATGTGTATTCAACTGAACATGGTTTTCGCCTACAATCGATTGTTGTCTTCCTGTCATGCATGTCTTGCCACCCCATCGTGCATGCCCCACCACCCCGTCACGCATGTCTTGCCACCACGTCGTGCATGCTCCGCCACCCCGTCGTACTTGTTCTGCCACCCCGTCATGCTTATATGCCTGGTCTCCTATTGTACCTGTCTCGCCACCCAATTTGTTTCTTGTCATCCATGTCCCCACCTACAGTCCTGCCTATTTTACATTGACATGTACGTCTGCCACCCTGCCACCTATCTGGCACCCTCTAGGCATGGAGGTCTATTCGTGGAGGTCTCTTCGTGGAGGTCTGTTCGACGTGGAGGATTGTTCATGGAGGTCTATTCATGGAGGTGTGTTCATGTCTTGTTCTTGAAGGGTCTATTTGTGGCCTGTTCGTGCTCTGCTCTCTTCTTGTCAAGTATTTTTTTTGCAATTTTTTTTATAATTCAAATGTTGAACAAGTGATTCATGGCTTGTTGTAGTATCCAATGGCTTAAATTTCTTTTTCATCGTAGTTTTTTTTTATTTTCTAATTTTTTTATCTTAAAGTTTGCATATGTTAATTAGTAGTGTAGATTTCTTTTATATTTAATCTTAGTTCATAGGTATTATGAGGAAGATATTCATTGATGAACTTTGTCCATGGATAGAGTTGATGAACTCTATCCACATGGATAGAGTTGATGAACTCTTTCCACATGGACAGAGTTGATGAACTTTGTCCACATGGACAGAGTTCAACACTCTGTCCATGCAGAGTTCATAAACTTTGTCCTTGATCATTTTACTTAGCATAAGGGATTTTAGTTGTTTTTATATAAATCATAAACAAAAAATATTATTACACAAAATACCAAATATTACCGATTACTGATCTGTTTGATCTATGTATTTTTAATATAAAATACCAAAAATTACAAATAACAATTATTATTACACTGAGGTTAGGATCAATCCCATTAATTTTTGTCATAAAAGAATCACAGATAACCTATATAATGCTTATTAGTTACAGTTTATACTTACCATTATATTAGGATATTGTAGATTTCTTTTAATTTTAGTTTTAGTTCATATGTATTATGAGGAAGATGTTCATTCATGAACTCTGTCCATGGACAGAGTTGATGAACTCTGTCCATGGACAGAGTTGATGAAATCTTTCCATGGACAGAGTTCATGAACTCTGTCCACATGGACAAAGTTGATCAACTCCGTCCATGAAGAGTTCATTAACTATGTCCTTGATCACTTTACTTAGCATAAGGGAATTTAGTTGTTTTTATATAAATCATAAACAAAAAAATATTATTACACGTAAAATATGAAATATTACCGATTAATGATTGTTTGAACTATGTATTTCTAATATAAAATACCAAATATTACAAATAACAATTATTATTACACTTAGGTTAGTATCATTCCCATTAATATTCGTCATAAAAGAATCCCAAATGACCTGTATAATTATTATTAGTTTCAGTTTATACTTACCATTATATTAGGATATTGTACTGATTGATCTGATTATTAAGCCTATAAATAGCCAAAGATCAACTCTGCATTCATAAAAGTAAGATTTGTTTGTGGTTAAGCTTTAACATATACAAAGGATTATAGAAATAATATATACAAAGTAAACTACTTATACCTAATCTCTAAGTTGAACTAATTACAACCTGTATTAATATGAAGTAATATGCAAATGATGATGATTAAACTTTTCATACTATAACTTTTTGTGCATTGCTGGCAGGTATTGTTCATTTTTTCGATGGTTGGTTTGTTTTGCTTCCTTCGTTGTTCAAGCTTATTTGTAGATATCGGTCACAGTGTCATTTATATAAAGAAGGGTCATTTATCTTTATTTGTAGATATGGGTCGCAAAGTATTTGGAGTTATAGATATGATTGATCAAATCTATAACTCCAACTACTCCATGACTGATATCTACACATAAAATTTACAAGAATCAAAAGTAGTAATGTTTTTACTTGTTTCTTCTTCAAGGTATGTACTGTTACCCAAATTTATCATTCGATAGTTAATGTTTGGATAGAGTGTATGAACTCTGTTAATGTGGACAAAGTGCATGAACTCTGTCAATGTGGACAGAGTGCATGAACTCTGTCAATGTGGACAAAGTGCATGTGGACAGAGCGCATGAATTCTATCCATTTGGACAAAGTTCATGAACTCTATCAATGTGGACAAAGTGCATGAACTCTATCCACATGGAAAAAGTTCATGTACTCTGTCCACATGGACAAAGTGCATGAACTCTGTCCAAATGGATAGAATTCATGCCCTATATCCATGTGGACAAAGCACATGAATTCTATTCAAATGGACAGAGTGCAACATCTTTTTGTTTGGAATTAAATTCTTCCATTGCTTCCTCTACTTTATTTTGTTATAACGTGTCTTTTATTATGGTAAGTATTTATATTGCTAATAAGTGTACCTATAATGTCCCATGTAGGTAATACAAAATAAATCAAAAATTTTATCACACTACTCCAAGATTAGCTCTATAATTACCATTGCTTGCTTATTGCTTTGTTTGTATTTGGGTGGCTTACTAGATAAAGATGATTAGTATAATTTTAATTGTTTTTATTTTTGAGTGCTTACATTGTAACCACATATCATAATAATTCAAATCGATAACAATTTTTCTTATGATTTTATGGAATAATGAAAATATTTGTAGATATAATTTATGTATTAGTTTAGGATTTAAATTAAGATTTATTTTTATGAATTGATTATTTGACATAAAGAAATGTAACTTTTACTTAATATTTGATGATATTGGTTCCATTCATTTAAAAAATCAAAAACACAAAGATTGGCACATTAATTTCTCATACATCCAACAATAAATTAGCTATATTCATTTAAAGAACTATTAGATAATATTAGGGACATCTAGGTCCTTATTAAAAACTTAGTTTTCTTAGTAGCTAGGCCTTTGAAGTTGAGGAATTAACATGTAGAATTTGAATATGTTATGAGTTGATATTTGTGTAAACTTGTAGATATCATATCAAATGGAAATAGATAATAAATTATCTTATTCATTTTAAGAACTATTAGATAATATTAGGGACATCTAGGTCCTTATTAAAATCTTAGTTTTTTTAGTAGCTAGGTCTTTGAAGTTGATTAATTAACATGTAGAATTAGAATATGTTATGAGCTGATATTTGTGTAAGCTTGTAGATATCATATCAAATGTAAAGAGAGAAACCTTTGAGACAGAAGCGTAGGAGGTCATCACATTCTTCGGGAGTTGGTGTCCCAAATGAAAATCGAAGATTGTTGACTTCACCTTGGGATTCAAGCTTATTGTATAGTTCACATTCATCTGATCATCGATGTGGCGATAGTGATAGAGATGATTCCCCTTTATCCTCTATGGGTGAACGTGGATCTCAACCTTCTGTACGAGAGACAAGCATGGATGTAGAGCAAGGTTCACAAGAGGCTCGTCATCCTACATAGGGTGGAGAAGGTCAAGCTAGGAAGAAATATGTCCAACTAGCTGAGGTTTGTACACCCATTTTGACCTATACATCAGATTTACCGGAGGAGCTTCCATGGGAAAGTGGTCTTCAACAAATGACCCTTGAAAGTTGTAGGGCTCACTATGACAAGCTACAAAATGATCTTTCTAGTTTGGATCTCACTCTGGAGAACAAACAAAGTATAGAGATGGTTTTGCAATAATTACAAAAATTCATTGAGGTATATGAGGATCTTGGATCAACAACAGACGGTTTTGTTTCCTTGATGTAGAGAAGAAAGGAATAGGTGATGGGTCTATACAAGTGGGATGTTGTGAAGGAGAGAGTGACTACAGAACATGCCAACTCAATGTTTAACTTCAAAGAGGGACTAAAGCGTAAAGCATTGAAAGTGAAATATTTTAAGCACTGTGAACTTGCACATTTTTTATATGATCGGTTCCTTGCAGCCTATGTTCGGTTTCCATGGAACGATGAGGTTCCTAATTAATTTGCTAGGTTTTTTATGTTGAATTTGTTTTTAGGAATGAATCCAGACTATACTGATATTCATTTTTAGTTTTATGGAGTTGAAAAGGGGAGGATATACAATCAAAAGGGTGCTCTTAGAGATCTCAATACTCTTCGACCTCCACCTCAGATATCTCGTCCACCTAGGCTTGTGACTTACAAATCAGAGATGGAGCCCAAATCATAAGTTGGGACAACTATAAGGCATAATGTTTCCAAAGGTTTGACTTCGACATTTGTAGCAGTTGATGTTGGATTGAGTCAAGAGAGGGATTGGGCCGCTATTCGGAAAGATTTTATTTACAAAATAAATGATGAGTTAGATTGTATGGGAATTAAAGATCTAAAGGCCTATGCCAAGGTTTGTCATGATATAGCTTCGGATAGAGTATCCAATGAAACGTCAAGTATAGGAGAGGTTTGTGTACTTTCAATCTATTAACTTTATTTATTTATTTTGAATTGAACTTTTTTTATTGGATCACCTATATTTTTTATCACATTATGTTTTAGTTTCGACTCTTTTTTCACCTTGTGAATACCCAATAATGACGTAGCACCTTCTAACTTCTTGGACACCAATAAACATCTCAAAATTTGCGCTTGTCCTGCTATTGAACAATCCTTGAGAATATCATCATAAATTTTTGTAGCGCGATATCGTGCAACATGTATGGGTAATTTTTCTCCATATTTGTCGTAATCAATGTCTTCTAACATTTCATCATTAATGGTGAAAGTACTTATACATCAAGTTAAATTTATATTAACATATGTCCAAAAATACAATTCATTATAAAAAATGAATTTGGAAAATACATGATATATACATACCAGGTCCAATTTCTGGATCTTGATTTTGATCTTCAATATTGACTTCATCAACATTAACATGTAAATCACTATTTACATCTTCAACACAGGTCTCTTCAACTTCCATTTGTTCTTCTTGTACCCTATTTTCAATTTCCATTTCATCAACATTGTCATGTAAATCTGTTCTTATATCTTCAATTTTCTCTTTCTTTTCTGCAACCCTTGCTCTTTTGGCTCTATTTTTGAGATTTTGTTTTTCTCTATTAGCATCGTCATCACATTTATGATCACTTTTTTTTTATGGTTTCTTTTATTTCCCATGATTGTTTAATCTCCTTTGGAAACAAATAAGAACGCCTTGTAAAGAAATCTTCTTTGTAAAACAAATGGAAAACAAAAGCCTATTTGAAAAAAAACCTTCTTTGAAAAAACAACTTATATAAATATTTTGGCAAAAAAAACTCCTTTTCAAAAATACCTTGCAAAAAAACTCTTTGGAAAAACCCATTGCGAAGAAATAACCTACTTTGCAAAAATACCTTGGAAAAAAAACTCTTTGAAAAAACCTCTTACAAAGAAATAACTCCTTTCCAAAAATACTTTGAAAAAAAAAACTCTTTGGAAAAACCCATTGCAAAGAAATAACCTACTTTGCAAAAATATCTTGGAAAAAAAAATCTATGAAAAAACTTCTTGCAAAGAAATAACTTATTTGCAAAATACTTTAGAACACAAAATCTTCGGCAAAAGTGCCTTGGGAAAAAACTCTTTGAATGTACCCCTTGGAAATAAATAAGAAGAAAAATACCTTGTAAAAAAACTCCTTTGGTAAAATAAATATCCTCTAAAAACCCCTTCAAAAATACTTTTACTTATACGAAATGAAAAGGTGCAAAAATAATGAGTCTCTTTCGTTTTACTTATACGAATATAGATAACGTAATTTTTTTTTTCTGACCGACAAAAAAATTTTGCATTTAGTTTTTCAGCCGAACAACCTTACTTGTAACGCTTCTGTAACATAAAAACATTATTCGGCCGAATAACCTCTGAGACCTGCAACCTGCACAGTTTTTAGGTTTCTCCATTTTCGGAAGGTAAAATGGATGCCTTACACTACAAATTGACTGTCAGACTTGATACTTTTAGTTTCGTCATTAAATCTACTTTCCGTAGGTATAGATTTTGTTGTGTATAGGTGAGATCCGATATTTTTATTTTTTTATTTCTTAAAATGTGTTGAGTTTAATTTCATCTCTTTCAAAATGCGGTGAAATGAAAAATATATAGCTTTAAAAATACACCACCTAAAAAATTGAAACAAATGGGTGTGGTTAATTGGAGTGTCTACTTCAAAAGGGTATTCGTAAATTTTTAAGTTGTATAGTCAATTGAGAGAAAAGTGTCGCAACCAAAAACATGTTTAAACCGAAAAGGTTTTCCCATTGATCGAATTCAAAAAAACATTATAATTAGTATATAGATTTGTTGGTTACAAACTTATAGTCATCGCAATAGTATATTGTGTGTAGATTGTCATAGCATATTTTTTTTTTTGCAAAACACAAGTTTAACAATGATTTTAGGGGCACAACCAAACATGACTATTTTTTATTCCTTTCATTTTATAAGGACACACCGTCAAGCATTTTCCAAAACGACATATAAAATCTCATTAAAAAAATTGAAAAATTTATGAATAGAAATCTAACATAAATCTCTAAAAGTTTTGTTTTCACTTAAAAGTGAAATTCTAAACAAACATATCACTTTCATTCACCCAAAGTTGAAAACATGAAAAAATCAGATTTATTTTCTTCTAAGACCCCCCAAAATAGACACCCGTCTTCATGGATTCATGCAACATCAACAACACACTTGAAACCACTGAAAAAACACCACAAAACTATTGTTGCTACAAGTTGAGATCCAAACACTCCAAGATGAAATAGAACAAGTAAGTGAAATGGGACATAAAATCATTTAATGCAGCTCCATAGAGAATTCATAGTGATTCCTCATCTCAAGGATAGTTAGGGTGGGATCTTGCACCACTGAAACTAGTTACAATGGCAAGGGGCACATCTTCCAAGCTTGAGAAGCACACTGGCTCTCTAATTCAAAGTGAAAATGACCAAATTTTATTTCTCAAGGTTCCTATATTCATTGTATAAACTCCTTTTCCACCTTCCCCACTCATTCTAGAATTTTCTCTCAATAAAGTTAATAAAAAATTGAATTATGTAATACTCCAAAATTTCATAAAAATATAAAAATTTTCTCATGACAATAATTGTTTACAATCGTCATTTAAGAGGAACATTTAACAGTTAACAGTTAATATATTAAGGTCTACACTAGAACTAAAACTACTTCTTTTATCAATTTTTTGTATCTGCATACTTAATTGTTTCCTTTCATAATTCGGTGTTAAAGATTGAATTAGCAGGTGTTGATCTGAAGTAACATGAGCTGAAACATTTGTTTGTTTACTATGTACTAAAGTTTGTTTTACCATTTGTAAACATGAAGTAACTTCATTTCATGTCCAAGGCTTACTTATCTTTTTAGCTAATGCAGTGAAGTAATGATTCTTGTACAGGTCTTTTTACACGTAAGATGTTTTGTAAACCAATTTCAGGATCGAGATTAATTATCTCAACTAGCATAAATAAAATGCCAGTATAATAGTTTAGTTTATAGCTTTGAGTAAGAAGGAGGTATCGTCAATCTGTATCCTTTCCATATTTTGAAATTTCTAAGTCGTTACTTCAATGTTGAGGTCTAGTTGTTAACATTCTTAATCTTGGTTTAAGAATATTAAGTTTGCCTGTAAAATTTCTTCTTGTTTATTTACCTAAAATCTTAAGTACTTGGAAATCCAAGCACAAGATAGAAATAGATGATTTCTTCCTAGCTTTAACTATAACGTATACAACATATAATTTTTTTTTATTTCTTTCTAATGTTGAGTTGAAACAAACCCTAAATGCATTCTGGGGAAATGATAAGTTCTACAGCTAGATCTTACCTTACAATGTCATTTTTCATCAATACCATTTATATGTACTTGTAAAAATCCTAAGCAAGTGTTTCATAAACTTGGGTATAAAAGAAATGTCTATTTTATATAAATCTACCAGCTTCATGCATAGTAAGTTCTATTAAAACCTAGGTATTTACCAAGTGTAAGTGCAACAACTTCATGATAAGGTTATAAGTGAAATAATATTGCTTTGTTTAAGGGTGGAAAGTCATTGCCTAGAGAACATTTTTTAAAACCAAAAACTTGCACATACTACTACCCTTATACATGGTTTTCATTCTATAGTTATTAATCCTATTTAAGCAAGATTATAACGATGATACCTTTTTAAATTATGATATGCATATTGTGTTAAAAAGTAATCTATCAATGTTCAAAAGAGAATATAATGAAGGTTATGTTAAAACTCTTGTTTGCAGGCCACACCAAAGGGCTCTTGAAACTATAGTGTAAAAACCCAAAGTATTAAAATTGAAGCGGACTCCACGTGGTTGTTGGTGAATGGGTATAGTTTTGACTTGGGTAAACCTCACTACATAAGACTCAAAAACCCTAAAAACTCGCATTTTACCCTATATTTTGCTGTGGAGAGTTGTCACAGGCTCATGGCCGCATGGCCCTGATACCATCGTTTTTGCTTATGAAAGTAATGGCCTTCAACTCCAAAGGTTGGCTCAGTGAGTGGCCTTAACCTTTGAAACTGTTGATTATATTCCTTGACTGCTAACAGAGTAGTCTCTGGTTTTTAGCTCATCACTTGCCTAGGGTTTTTCGCTGATAGTTTGGGAGGTTGAAAAAATAGTTTTTCCTATGTCTATCTTACCTCGTCGAGGTTTCTTGACAGTGCTTCTGCTAGATTTTACTAGGGTAATATATTTCCTTGGCCACAGATACTGTACAAACAATATCTCTGCGTGACTAAAGGTCAAAGTTCTCTAGGTAAATCTATTTTGTTCTTTTTGCATTTGCAGTAAGTTTTATTATTTTTTTATAGTGGGTTTTCTTTCGGATAAGGACTTAACACTTCTCTATTTTATAGTCCATGATTCTCTACAGGTGTTACTAGGAGCTGTGTAGCATAGAAATCCTTGGTAGAAAGGTCTCCACACTTTACGACGCATCGGTAAGCCTCGGTTCTTGTTTGAGGTTCCTTCTGTGATTAAGTGTGGGTTTTGGATGATGTCCTTCCACTGAGATGCGACTTCTTTACTGTGGCTACACAGTACACTATTTTTTGGATAGGCCATGTGGTCGTGACTTTGAATGTTTCGACGAAATTCTTGTGTAGCCATTCGGCCGTAACTTGATTTACAGTAATACTTTTGGGATAGGCCATTAGGTCGTGACTTCGTTGGAAACTACTGTGGTTTTTTTTTTTTAAATAGGGTTTTTAATTTGCAGACTTGTTTAAAAATATGATAGCCATAAGGCTTGACCATTGGGTTGTTAAGAATTTTTAATCGATAGAGATAGTTTGGTTTTGAATAGAACTGAGTTGTTTTAATACATTTTGCAGTCTTTTAGAATTTTTGTCTTCGATTCTTAAGGGTTTATTTTGATTAAAAACATACCTTATTTAATATTAACTTAGGATTTTCTTATTATTATATGAAAGTAGAAGAGATGAAATTATTCTTGATTGTAGGGTTCGACCTTGTGACCTAGTCTAGATTTATTCTCATAATTTTTAGTTTTTAATTTAATTTTCAAGTTAATATTATAACTCTGTTTATTTTTAATAGAATTCCACTATGATGTGTAATTGGGTTAGGATTAATAAATTTTATTTTCTTATTTTATTTTAACTTATTCTTGATCAATAGTTTAATACTATTTATGTTTAAGTATTATTTATTACTGGGCATTTATAATATGGATATTTTAATTATAGAAGTTTTTTTTTAAGAGAAGGAGGGTAAAACTGTAAAAGCCCAATTCTAGAATGAAAAGAAAAAAATAGAGTTAGTTGACAGTTTCCCTAAATTAGGATTTATAATTTTATTTTAATTGTAAACCCTGCATTATTATTGTTTAAGTATAATGTGCTTATTATTTGCTTTTTACTTACAGTATTAATGAAATTTACTTCGATGTTATTGCTAAACCTAAGTGATTACTATACTTCATTTTATTTTTTATAGGTTACTTCTATTTATGTTATTTTCCTATTTCCTATAATGTTTAATAACTATATGTATTTATAATATATTTAAAATTATAAATAGTAATTATTACTCTGTAAAAGGGAGCACCATTACACAGACTGTGTACTTTTTTTTTAATATCTTTCTTTAAGATAGTTTTGTTTATGTTTAAAGTAATTTATTCCAACTAAGGAAACTTCTGAAATAAAAATATTTATTTTGATCAATCCTACAAAGAGTATGTATAAAGTAAATAAACTTAATCTTACATCTTTGATTTGATTTATCCATCAGAACTTAATTTCACCTATTGTACTAGAGTACTACCTTCTTGAAGGTGTGGAAAAATACAATTAGGTATTTTTTTTAATTCATAAGTAAAGTTAAGCTAACCCTAATCATTTATTCTAACACATATCTAAAACAGAACTTATAAATCCTAGATCATTAAAAGATTTAACTACTAAAAAAAATCATATATATGCATTTAGTCCTACATTTATACATTCCAGAGTTCCATACTTGTATAGAGGAGTTAGAAATAACATGTATTACCTGGAAATATAGCAGAGGAGACAACAACTTAAGAAGGTTGTTCCTCCCAACCAGCTCCTGAAGATAGTTGAACTGCAAATCTTAGGACCCCCGAGCCTGTCTACTAGTCCACCTGGTTGAAAGAACTGGGTGAGAGAACTGGTTTAGAAACCTATGAAACTACACATAGTAATCAACAGTAATCTTTCTTCCTATAACAGTAAGAACCCAACTCAAATCAACTGCACTAGTTCAAAACTTCAACACTTTTCACTCAAAAACTTATACTTGTCCCCTCCATCGAATTTTCTTGTGCACTAATTTCACTCAGAAATTTCACAAGTGAAGAATGAGTAGCCTCAGTTGAATTCAATGGGAAGTTTTTATCAACATGCCTAGGTCTTTTGAGTCAATTTTCACTTAATGAGCCCCCTGCTCTTGTTCCACTTTCTTGGGGAACATGACCACAAAAATAGGGAAGTTTCCTCCTGCAACAACTAGAAGTAGTTTGAGGATAATTCCAAGTGTCAATATGCTCTCAACCTAGCCTATTCCACCAAGTGGCCAGTAAAACACTCATTTAATAGCCTCCTTAAGCTATTGTCTCATCTTTCATTTATTTAATAATAAATTATTCAGCAATTAAATGCAATTATCCTTGACCCCACTTGGTCATTAATTACAAACTTTATAATAAAATTAAAACATAATGTCTCCTAAAACATAAAATGTTTTTGCAATTTGGGGTATGTGGCATACACACCCCCTTAAGTATAACATCGTCCTCAATGTTATTTTATTCATCGTCCTTAGGGTTGCCCTAGAACAAAATTGGATATGCTGCTTGCATATGACTCTCCAATTCCCAGGTGGCTTCTTCTGGACTAAGGTGCTTCCATTACACCTTCACCTGCCAAATGGTGCGATTCTAAAGGAAGATCTCCCTCCTTTCGAGGATACAATCTAGTTCCACCATAAAATTTCCTTCGAGTTCCACCTGCACATCATTCCAATTTATAACATGAGTAGCATCATGTACATATTTTTTTAATACAGAGATATGAAAAACATTATGAACCTTCAATTTGGCAGTAAAGCCAGTTGATATGCCACCTGTCCCATTCTGGATAGTATTTCAAAAGGCCCACAATATCGGGGTGCCAACTTAGCACAAATTCCTAACTTCAAAGAACTCTTTTTAGGCCTTGCCTTTATAAAAACATGTTCACCCACCTGGAACTCTTTTTGAGTTCGTTTAAGATCTGCTTTACTTTTCTGTCTGTCTTGCACAACTTTTAAGTTACCTTGCACCTGTTTTACAATTAACTCTATTTCCTTTAGTAGTTCATGTCCTAGTACTAACATGTCAACTGGGTTACTCCATGAGATGGGGGTATTGCACTTTCTACCATACAAAATTTTAAATGGACTATATCTTGTTGAAGCTTGGTAGTGATTGTTGTAAGCAAACTCTACCAGGTGTAAGTAATCTTCCCATTTACCTAGATGTTCCTTAACATACATTCTGAGCATATATTCCAACACTTGATTCACCCTTTCAGTCTGTCCGTCTATCTGGGGATGAAAAGAGGTACCGAAATTTAAAGTAGTATTCAAGCCTTTAAATCAAGACTTCCAGAAATTGCCCATCAACTTAGGGTGTCTGTCTGAAATTATAACTTTTGGTATCCCATGTAAATGAAATATTTGTTTCATGAATATATCAGCAATATTAGAAGCCTTGTAAGTGGTATTTACAGGTATAAAATGAGTTTCTTTACTAATTTTATCAACGACTACCATTATCGAATCATTTAGATTCTGATTTCTAGGTAGACCTGTAATAAATCAAGACTGATTATTTCCCATTTCCAGCTAGGGATTGGTAATGGTTGTAGTAAACCGGCTAGATGATGGTGTTCATTCTTAACTTGTTGACATTCAAAACACTTGGCAATGTATTCTGCCAGTTCATTCTTCATGTTTGGCCAAAAATAATCCTTCTGTAATATGGTTATAGTGTTCTAATAACTAGGATGTCCTGAGTAAGGAGTCTTATGAATTTAATTTAAAATCAGTAGCTTAAGCTTAGGTACATTAGGTATATACAGCCTGTTTTTATAAAGTATTAATCCTTTTTCATTTAGACTATACCATGTACTTAAACTTTCAGTTAAATTATCTGTTACTTTTGCTTGTAAATTTTTGATAATTTTCATCCGATTTTACTCCTTCCTCTAACTGTTCTTCTAAATTTGTTTTATACACTACAAGATTTGAACCCAAAATCTAACGACAGAATCCAACGTCATCCCACATTTCACACGGATGTGTCGGATAGCAATCAAACTACCAAATGTCGACACTATCGCTGTTGATTATACGACACTTTGGAGTCGGAATTCTGACTCTTGTAGTGGCAGTTATCCAACACTTTCGTGCCAAATAGGCATCGAATTTCTGACTCATGTAGTGGTGGTTATTCAACACTTCCTTGTCGGATCTTCAACGTCTATGAACCAAACGCAAGTCAGATATCTGACCCATAAGAATCGGATATCATATATCCAACCCATAAGAGTCGGATATCATATATCCGACCCATAAGAGTCGTATATCCGACGATCCATATATATATATTTTTATAAGGTTTACATGATTTTAAATTTTATGGTTCCATACTTTCAACAGTAACTATGTTCAAGGCGTTGAATATCCAACGCATGGACATTATACATATAAATTGTTTTAAACATTTCGACATGTTTGTTGTGGAAGCGACGGATGATTGCGAAAATTATTTGTTCCTCGACGGACATTTTCAAGAATAGTTTTATTCTTCAACGGGCGGTTGTGGTAATTTTTTTTTTTCATCGATAGACAGTTTGCCGAGAATTTTTTATTCTTCGACTTCTATCCGTTTGACAAAACCTTGATGCATGGTTGATGCGTGGAAATTGATTTTTTAAGACAACCGGTTATATTCAATAACGAAGTTTATGACAAAATGTCAAATAGATTACATATTTTGGATCCAAACGAAGACAGCCGACAATTGCATGCTAGACTATGGGATGTAGTGAAACGAAGGGGTGATGGAAAATGTTATTGTCCGTGTACTCAATGCAGGGGATTTAAGAGGAGAATAATATTGATCTCAACAGCCACAAAACATTGCAGGGAACATGGACACGCTGAGGGGGGGAACGAATATCATCCATTTGTAGGTTTAGCATTATAAACATTATTATATTTTTTTTTTTGGTAATTGTATGTATTATTTTTTCTTCATATATTAATGTATATCTATTGATGTTTCCATGTATTTATATTAAAGGAAAGACACCCTATAGCATGTCATCTAGAGGAAGTGCCTTCAGAACAAGTTCAGGATCAGGATCATGGAGCATGTATGTTTAATGGAGAACAAGTGAATGATCATATTGAACAAGATGATCATGCCAATGATGTAATTGAAGATGATGGTACAAATACATTGATCCATGATTCATTTAACATTAAAATGGATGACGATGATGTTGATAATGAAAATGATGATGACTTTGATGATGTTAATGATATACCTCTTCTCGATAAGGCATATGAACCCCTTTATGAAGGCTCCAAAACAAATCTTCTCTCTACTATATTGTTGATAATGAACTTGAAGGTTATGAATGGTATTTCAAACATTGCAATCACACGTATGCTAAGGTATCTAAAATAATCCATCACATATATAGGATCGTGATAAAGTTTATTTGCATTCCTCTAATAATTGTATTGTTAACTCATTATTGATCATAATACGAATGAAGCGTGTTTCGTTAATATTATTTATTTATTACATCAACATTTTTTTTTTGTAGCTTGATAACTGATTTTTTGTTACCACCATCAAATATTTTACCTCGCACATTTAGAAATTAATCTTCCACAATGAAAGAGATTGGAATGCATTATGAAGCAATTCATGCATGTCTTGATGATCATGTTATATATTATAATCAGCATGAATTTGCAACAGAATGTCTGGAATGTCATGTAAGTAGATATCGTATAGATAAAGTAACAAAAAAGGTGCCTCAGAAGGTTCTTTGTTATATTCCCATCATTCCACAATTGCAACGACTGTTCAGGTGCAAAAACATAGTGCAATTTATGGATTACCATGCCAGGAACAGAAGTCAAGATGATGTTATCGGAATTCCTGCAGATGGTACTGCTTTTAGAGATATTGAGGAAAAGTAGCCTCACTTTAAAGAAGAACAACGTAATCTTAGGATTTCTTTGGCAGCAGATGATGTTAATCCATTTGCACAGATGAAATCCATTTACACGGTGTGGCCTATTTTTGTAATCAACAATAACATTCCTCCATGGTTGTCAATAAAGAGGGAGCACATAATGTTGTCGATGATTATTCCAGGTTTTATTGACGAAAACTGTTTTATATATAATGTAGTTGTGGCATCTCATTTGTCATAATATGTATCTTAATTTCATATATATATCTATTATTTTACTCTTCTGCATGGTTTATATATCTTAATGGTTCTCATAATGGTATATTTTATATGTTCTTCAAATTATGAACCAGGTAAGTTCCAAGTCAAAGATATGAATGTATACATCAAACCTCTTATAAATAAGCTACTGAAGTTATGGAATGGCATAACTATGTATGACGTATCTAGACCAATACGACAAAGGCAATTTCAATTCCTTGCAATGGTTGTATGGACAATACACGATGCCCCTGGGTTAACTTCATTTTGTGGTTTGTAATTTTAAGTTCCACTTTAATTGCATTTAATGATATGGAGTAGTTAGAATATTTTATAAATGATTATATTTGACATAGATATTCCATATATAAATATTGTAGGTCTTCAGACAAAGGGTAAATTTGGATGTCCAGTTTGTGGTCCTAAGATAATATCTCGATGTTCAAAAAGCTTATGAAAGGAGGTGTTTGATGAGTATAGGGATTTTCTCTCTAAGAATCATAGGTATAGAACAACTGAAAGAAATATTTTCAATGGGAAGCAGGAGACTGCATTAAAACCACGGATAATGACACCTCACCTTTGGAAGATGCAATACAAATAGAAATCATCATGGTACGTATGGATCATCGTATATGAATTTTTATGTATTTTAATTTTTATTGTGATTTGTTTGTTGTAGTGGCCATATTTGATTTATGATGTAATTTATTAATTATAAACTAATATTCATGATGTCCAACGTGATCATGAAGGCATTAATGGTATTCCACAAGGAATGAAAAGTTATCCTATTCAGTTCAGCAGGTTTCCCTACTATGATCACCTACAAATTGCTCATTTGTTTGATACAATACATATTGGAAAGAATGTTATTGAAACCTTATGGTGACTACTAGAGCTAAGGAGGAGAAACATTAGAGGAATTTTGGGGTCTAAAATGGGCCTCCTAAGGAAAATAATAAAATAATAGTTAAAATAATAAAATAATATTGATTAATTTTGGAGGAAGAAAGAAAAAAACTACTTTTTGTGTTCGTATTTTCGACATATCTCCTTGTGTTTTTACTCAAATTTTGATCGGGAGAGCTCGTTGGATGCGGAATTCGATTATGCATCCAACGAGTACCCACACTGCATACTTTTGACGGGCCCCGCTACCCCAAAAACAAGAAATACCTGAAAAAATGTGATGATGACATCATCATCACATTTTTTCAGGTATTTCTTGTTT
>LPNX010978681.1:0-149368 GCA_001517045.1 Pseudotsuga menziesii | reverse complement strand
CAGCCAAGAACCCATCATATTTACAACATTTATATTGTATTCTGATCGCCATTGTTAAAAATAATAATAACAATAATAGTCCAAGAAGATGTACCTGTACTTCTTACGATTCTGGAGAAAGCGTTGCAAAGATTGCTTTCTGTGTAGTGGAAGGCTTGTAAATCATCCAAACAAATATGAATTAATCATTATCATGGACTTACCCATATACCCAATTATAATATTGACTACAATCAATTGAGCAAATTCTCTGAACTTTTTCTGAACTTTTTTAAGATCGTTCATACTCGTGGACAATATTGTAATTGGTTTTGGAGCATGGCTGTCAAAATCGACAGAATGCAATTGTTGAAAGCTATTTTCATTACCAACTAACCTGATGATATCTTTGGCCTTACCGATAGAATGCAATTGTTGAAATCTATTTTCACAAGATCTCCCCCATATTCACCTGCATGTTCAGGATAACGTCAAGAGAATTTTCCTTCTAGCATTGACTAACATCATATATTTCTATACCCATTTGAATATAAATATGCTTGTACTTGACCTCTAATTGCTGTGAAAGTTCACCCAGCTCTTTCTTGTTAACCGAACTGGAGAACAAACTGCAATCAAATATTGAAATTCCATTAAGGCACTCATCACTGGTTCTAAACAAATATTTTCCATTCCTTATTGATGGATACAAATGCCATTTAGAGTATAGAAATATACGATGTTAGTCAATCTACTAGAAATATTTTTCATCACGCTTGCTTGCTGGACATTATAGACCTGCTCACTACAACAAAAACATACTCATTAGCTAAGAACATGGCAGAGGTGAAACATAGATAAGAAGATTCGAAACCTGGGCTTACAAATATGGCTGGCCTCTTTGCTGTAGTAAGATAGAATTGGACTATGATAACTTTGTGATGTCTTTACGGTGGGAAGTGTCACCACTGTATTGTATAATCTGGACAGAATATATATAGTAAAGTTCATTTATTTTTATTTTTAAGTCGAAAAGTTGACATAGTTTTGGCTTTTCAATGCAACGCAGGAGTTTGCTAGAGATCGGCTGCCACGATGTTTAAGCACCCCACTGGCTAATCTTCGGATAGTTCACGTAGACACTATATACCTGGATGATAAAGATATTGCTGTGTTGGGTTGCTTGCTTGAGAGCTGTCCTGCCCTTGAAATCATGGAATTTTGACTAGAAGATCCATACTGAAGCTGGGTACTTGAGATTTTCAGAAACATTGTTTTCATTGACCAAAGCTTCAACGCAGGTGAGGATATGCCAGGGCATTGCAGACGGCCACCCAATATTTTAAACATTGTTGTACTGCCATTACACATTTTCTCTGTTTGGAGATGATCCTCTTCCTCGATTACCCATGATGCTCTGCGATATTAATGGATGGCCAAGAAAACAACTTCTGAATTTTAATTCAATGCATTAATCTGTGAGTGCTTATTCAATTCAATGTGTTATTCTGTGCTATTATTTATTAATAAAAATAACTTTACTAAAGTGATATTATTTTTTATTTTGTGTTACAAAATCTCTCCCATAATATTCACTATCACTATTATTTTTTGCCTACATGTTACAAACGTTACATCATGTGACAAGAACTCCCCCATAATATTCACTTTCACTATTATTTTTTGCCGACATGTTAGTAACTTTACATCACGTGACAAGATCTCCCCCATAATATTCACTTTCATTATTATTTTTTGCCGACATGTTAGTAACGTTACATCACGTGACAAGATCTTCCCAATAATATTCACTTTCACTATTATTTTTTGCCGACATGTTAGTAACGTTACATCACGTGACAAGATCTCCCCCATACTGGGCTGTAGAGCGCCTCTCGGCGCAACCAGACAGCCTACATACAGAAAGATAAGCAATCAACTTGAAATAAGAAGGAAGTGACATTATGGCATTTCATAATTAAGCTACATGTAAAATGTGCACCATCTTATTTCAAAACTAAAGAGGAAACATAGCCCCCAAGTTCATAGCTAATAACCAATCTTTTATATAATTAATATGAAACAAAAAGTCTTTATAATTGTTTCATTCAAACTGTATTGATAAACAACTAGTGATTAATATAAAATGGCAATGTTATAATACTATAACAAAATTTAACATTGCAATTTCTTAAAAGATAGAGAATAGTCCAAATCGCAATATATAACAAGTTTATTGAACTTAACACTTTTACAAAATAGCAAAGTATGAGATATCATAGCATATACAAGACATGTCTATTTGCTTTTCAAAAAGAGAGTAAATGTTAATTGGGCTTTACAATTAAAATCAGTTTGACATGGCATGTCATAGCATATATAAGACATGTTTCTTTGCTTTTAAAAAAGAGAGCAATGCCAACTAGCATTTACAACGAACATCACATTACACTTTGGCATGGCATGACAAAAACTAATCTCATCAAAAATAAGACTCCAATGTGTTGATATAAGTGATGTTGTAACAACTATGAGAAGGGAAAACATGTTTGATACCAATAAAACTATAAAATGAACAATAATAATCCCGTGTAGGATTCAACAGAAAATGATGGTGTTGCAAACATTTTAGGCCAGCACAGGGAGTTCAGGTACATGAACATTATATCCTCCTCCTCTGAAATGGCCATTTCCCTTTTTCGGATCGTAAAGTTGTTTCTGAATCCTCTATCTTGAGGAATTGTTGCATCTGACTTGCAAATACATGTGCATAGTTGATTGGAACAACTGCATAAGAAACACATATGATCATATCAAACACACTTGACAAAAGACATTTCAAATGTAAATATAACAATCATGGTATTTAATTTAAGATTAACATCTTAACCTGAAGAAATTTTTGTTGTACTTCTTTGATAGGTGCAGAGAAAGAAACCCTACTAGAATTGCAATCAAACATCAAAAGATGAAATGCACCACAGAATGCTTTAACAAAGTCCATTCTTGGAATTAAATAATTTGATTTCTCATCCCAACAAACTAAATGTTTCTAGGAAAAACATTTGTTTATTTTAAGCCCTAAACAAACATGAAAGCACAGACCAATCTCATCACCGTGTTTAGAATTGTCTAAATTCCAATTGCATTCATATCTAGGTGCATAGCTTTTTTTATGTTGTGGTAGGTGCATAACATTTAGTGGTATGCGGATTATAAGTTATTTATTAGCCTTTAATAAATGAAATCAATTTGGAGAAGAAATTCTTGGAGGGGGGAGTATGTAATGCCCAATTTATGACGTTAAATACTTAATCTTAATGAAGTGAAATATAATCTCAATATAGAATGTTAAACAACTTATTAACATAAAATACAAATCAAGAAAACTAAATTTAATGATCAAAATTTATAATCATGTAATAAAATAGTCCATATTGACATGGAATTGAGAACTTAATTAAAGTAAATGAAGAATTCAATTAAAAGGGGTTATTGGTGGCATACACTAGTAATTTTATTTTTAACATGGAAATTTTTATTTTTGTGTCATGGTCTCTTTGTGTCATCTTGTTAAATAAACTTTACTGGGTCATGATTTTGTGGGCCCATGTTATTTTGTGATCCATGGTATTGGCTCATTGTATTTCTTGTGAAGAAGCCTATTTAAAGGTTTCCACATAAACCTTCTTTAACATTATGCGTGTGCTTGGTTCAATCACTATGTATATTATAATCTTTTGTTTATTATATTTTTGTAATTCTTTTATTTTTTTATTATATGAGGCAAGTTATGAGAATTTAATGTTTCATATAGTTATTATAAATATTATTTAAAAATAAATCAATTATTATTATGACTCGTAAAATTAAGAACCTCAAATGAAAGACAATGTTAAAATTAAAACGTCATAAGAGGGATCAAATCCCTAAAGCTGTCACCACTAAATTACAACACATATTCCCCTCACCAGTATAGTACAACAAACTGATTCTGTAGTCTTATTTTATTTTTTATTTTTTATTGTTATAATTTTTAAAAATTTATTTTTATGGGAGAGATGGACACTTTCCTCCACCCTAACTCCACTATGCTATAATATATTGATGCATGCATTCTTGTTTTATTTATTTTTTTATGGGATAGATAGACTCTTCCCTGGCTGTAGAAATGGCCTTCTCAATGCAAAAATATTTTATTATTTATTAATGAGTTTTCTAACACATATTCTCCTCACCACTATACTACAACACACTAATGCATGCATTCTTATTTTATTTGTTAATGAGTTTTCTAACTTATATTAAATGATAAAATTTTGAAATTTAAAAATTAAATAAAGATAAAAATGCATTTGTCAACTTCCAAAAGTGCCATGTCACAAATATGTTCTTGTTTCTAAAATTGAGAGATACGACTCCATATCACCTCAACAATGCTTAAGATCACCCTAGTGGAGAATTGAATGGAGGTGTTTTTAACACTTGTACAATGTACTCAAAATTGATCCCTGTCGGCACCGAAGTTAGGAGATGAGATCAAATCCGTAAAGCTTTCACCACTGAATTACAACACATATTCCCCTCACCACTATACTACAACACAGTGATGCATGCATTTTTATTTTATTTTTTATTTTTTATTAGTATAATTTTTTAAAATTTATTTTTATTGGACAGATGGACACTTTCCTCCACCCAAGCTCCACTATGCTATAATACATTGATGCATGCATTCTTATTTTATTTTTCATTTTATTTATTTTTTTATGGGATAGATAAACTCTTCCTACAGTTGTAGAAATGGCCTTCTCAACAAAAAAAAAAAAAATTATTATTTATTAATGAGTTTTCTAATACATATTACTCTCACCACTATACTACAACACACTGATGCATGCATTCTTATTTTATTTTTTATTATTATAATTTTTTTAAACTTATTTTTTATTTTTATTTTTTTATGAGATAGATAGACTCTTCCGCGGGATGTAGAAATGGCCTTCTCAACCCAAAAAATGTTTTATTATTTATTAATGAGTTTTCTAACTTATATTAAAACAATAAAAAATTGAAATTTAAAAATTAAATAAAGGGAAAATTGCATTCGTCGGCTTCCACACGGCATATTGTTTTGACTTTCATTTACAAATGCCCCGCTGAAAAGGACATGACTTCCCCAGATGCATGAAGAAGACGTATGCATCATCCTAGAAGGACATCTACAAAGCGGAGACTGAGTTTACTGTTCACCCACCACACACAAGACTTTGCTTTCAACTTATATAACGGAAGTAAGAAATCAGATTGTCAAAATAATTTATTAAAGCTTCATATATAAAAATATTTATCTTACTTTTAAATTATTTTTAATACTAGCATTTGCGTGCGAAGGAATCCTTAAAAATATACTAGCATTTGCGTGCAGAGGAATCCTTAGAAGACCAGCCCATGGAAAAATAAAAAACAAAGAAACAAACATGACCATATTCAAGAAGATTAGTAAAAAAAATTGACATGAAAATAAGATTTACGGAAAGTAAGAAAAAAGTTAGGTGGATAGAAGGTTTGAAACACTAAAAAAAATATGAAACATTAAATTTATATATAAGGTTTGAAAGACTAAAAAAATATGAAAACACCCAAAACATTAAATTTATATAGAAGATTTATTTATAATTTGTATTGAAGGAACGTGTATTTAGTTACATTTATATAAGAAAGATTGGCTATAAAACCAGACAGCCTACTTGCAGAAAGATAAGCAATCAACTTGAAATAAGAAGGAAGCGGCATTATGGCATTTCATAATTAAGCTACATGTAAAATGTGCACCATCTTGTTTCAAAACTAAAGAGGAAACATAGCTCCCAAGTTCGTAGCTAATAATCACTCTTTTATATAATTAATATGAAACAAACAAGTCCTTATAATTGTTTCATTCAAACTATATTGATAAACAACTAGTGATTAATATAAAATGGCAATGTTATAATACTATAACAAAATTTAACATTGCAATTTCTTAAAAGATAGAGAATAGTAAAAATCACAATATATAACAAGTTTATTGAACTTAACACTTTTACAAAATAGCAAAGTATGAGATATCATAGCATATACAAGACATGTCTATTTGCTTTTCAAAAAGAGAGTAAATGTCAACTGGGCTTTACAATTAACATCAGTTTGACATGGCATGTCATAGCATATATAAGACATGTTTCTTTGCTTTTCCAAAAGAGAGCAATGCCAACTAGCATTTACAACGAACATCACATTACACTTTGGCATGGCATGACAAAAACTAATCTCATCAAAAAGAAGACTCCAATGTGTTGCTATAAGTGATGTTGTAACAACTATGAGAAGGGAAAACATGTTTGATACCAATAATACTATAAAATGAACAATAATAATCCCGTGTAGGATTCAACAGAAAATGATGGTGTTGCAAACATTTTGGGCCAGCATAGGGAGTTCAGGTACATGAACATTATATCCTCCTCCTCTGAAATGGCCATTTCCCTTTTTCGGATCGTAAAGTTGTTTCTGAATCCTCTACCTTGAGGAATTGTTGCATCTGACTTGCAAATAGATGTGCATAGTTGATTGGAACAACTGCACAAGAAACACATATGATCATATCAAACACACTTGACAAAAGACATTTCAAATGTAAATATAACAATCATGGTCTTTAATAAGATTAACATCTTAACCTGAAGAAATTTTTGTTGTACTTCTTTGATAGGTGCAGAGAAAGAAACCCTACTAGAATTGCAATCAAACATCAAAAGATGAAATGCACCACGGAATGCTTTAACAAAGTCCATTCTTGGAATTAAATAATTTGATTTCTCATCCCAACAAACTAAATGTTTCTAGGAAAAACATTTGTTTATTTTAAGCCCTAAACAAACATGAAAGCACAGACCAATCTCATCACCATGTTTAGAATTGTCTAAATTCCAATTGCATTCGTATCTAGGTGCATAGCTTTTTTTATGTTGTGGTAGGTGCATAACATTTAGTGGTATGCGGATTATAAGTTATTTATTAGCCTTTAATAAATGAAATCAATTTGGAGAAGAAATTCTTGGAGGGGGGAGTATGTAATGCCCAATTTATGACGTTAAATACTTAATCTTAATGAAGTGAAATATAATCTCAATATAGAATGTTAAACAACTTATTAACATAAAATACAAATAAAGAAAACTAAATTTAATGATCAAAATTTATAATCATGTAATAAAATAGTCCATATTGACATGGAATTGAGAACTTAATTAAAGTAAATGAAGAATTCAATTAAAAGGGGTTATTGGTGGCATACACTAGTAATTTTATTTTTATCATGGAAATTTTTATTTTTGTGTCATCTTGTTAAATAAACTTGACTTTGTCATGATTTTGTGGGCCCATGTTATTTTGTGGTCCATGGTATTGGCTCATTGTATTTCTTGTGAAGAAGCCTATTTAATGGTTTCCACATAAACCTTCTTTAACATTATGCGTGTGCTTGGTTCAATCATTATGTATATTATATTCTTTTGTTTATTATATTTTTGTAATTCTTTTATTTTTTTATTATATGAGGCAAGCTATGAGAATTTAATGTTTCATATAGTTATTATAAATATTATTTAAAAACAAATCAATTATTATTATGACTCGTAAAATTAAGAACGTCCTCAAATGAAAGACAATGTTAAAATTAAAACGTCATAAGAGGGATCAAATCCCTAAAGCTGTCACCACTAAATTACAACACATATTCCCCTCACCACTATACTACAACAAACTGATTCTGCATTCTTATTTTATTTTTTATTTTTTATTATTATAATTTTTAAAAATTTATTTTTATGGGAGAGATGGACACTTTCCTCCACCCTAACTCCACTATGCTATAATATATTGATGCATGCATTCTTGTTTTATTTATTTTTTTATGGGATAGATAGACTCTTCCTTGGTTGTAGAAATGGACTTCTCAATGCAAAAATATTTTATTATTTATTAATGAGTTTTCTAACACATATTCCCCTCACCACTATACTACAACACATTAATGCATGCATTCTTATTTTATTTGTTAATGAGTTTTCTAACTTATATTAAACGATAAAATTTTGAAATTTAAAAATTAAATAAAGATAAAAATGCATTTGTCGACTTTCAAAAGTGCCATGTCACAAATATGTTCTTGTTTCTAAAATTGAGAGATTCGACTCCATATCACCTCAACAATGCTTAAGATCACCCTAGTG
This sequence comes from Pseudotsuga menziesii, assembly GCA_001517045.1. NCBI lineage: Eukaryota > Viridiplantae > Streptophyta > Pinopsida > Pinales > Pinaceae > Pseudotsuga > Pseudotsuga menziesii. The sequence continues at coordinate 141,113 of LPNX010978681.1, read as the reverse complement.
AAGAATTGAACGGAGGTGTTTTTAACACTTGTACAATGTACTCAAAATTGATCCTTGTCGGCACCGAAGTTAGTAGATGAGATCAAATCCATAAAGCTTTCACCACTGAATTACAACACATATTCCCCTCACCACTATACTACAACACAGTGATGCATGCATTCTTATTTTATTTTTTATTTTTTATTATTATAATTTTTTAAAATTTATTTTTATGGGACAGATGGACACTTTCCTCCACTCGAACTCCACTATGCTATAATACATTGATGCATGCATTCTTATTTTATTTTTCATTTGATTTATTTTTTATGGGATAGATAAACTCTTCCTAGAGTTGTAGAAATGGCCTTCTCAACAAAAAAATCTTTTATTATTTATTAATGAGTTTTCTAATACATATTACCCTCACCACTATACTACAACACATTGATGCATGCATTCTTATTTTATTTTTTATTTTTTATTTTTTACGATTATAATTTTTTAAAATTTATTTTTTATTTTTTACTTTTTTATTATGAGATAGATAGACTCTTCCGCGGGATGTAGAAATGGCCTTCTCGACCAAAAAATGTTTTATTATTTATTAATGAGTTTTCTAACTTATATTAAAATGATAAAAAATTTAAATTGAAAAGTTAAATAAAGATAAAATTGCATTCGTTGGCTTCCAAAAGTGCCACCTCATAAATATGTTCTCGTTTCAAAAATTGAGAGATTCGAATCCATATTACTGCAACAATGCTTAAGATCACCCTAGTGGAGAATTGAACGGAGGTGTTTTTAGCACTTGTACAATGTACTCAAGTTTGATCCTTGTCGGTAGCGAAGTTAGGAGATGACTCTAGTTGAGAAAGATCAAATCCCTAAAGCTTTCACCACTAAATTACAACAAGCATTCCCCTCACCACTATACTACAACACAGTGATGCATGCATTCTTTTTTTATTTTTATTTTTTATTATTATATTTTTTTTAAATTTATTTTTATGGGAAAGATGGGAATATAACAATCATGGTCTTTAATAAGATTAACATATTAACCTGAAGAAATCCTTTGTACTTTTTGATAATTGCAGAGAAAGAAATCCTATTAGAATTGCAATCAAACATCAAAAGGCGAAAATGCATAACTAAATGCTTTAACATAGTCCATTCTTGGAATTAAATATTTTGATTTCCCATCCCAACAAACTAAATGTTTTTTTTTAAAGTTTGTTTATTTTAAGCGCTAAACAAACATGAAAGCACATACCAATCTGATCACCATGCTTAGAATTGTTTGAATTCCAAGTGCGTTTTCTCTTCTTAGGTACATCTCCAACCATCTTCTTAGATCCTAGAATTCTCTATTACTGAACCTTGAAAAAATATAGCGTTTCAAGGGATTGAGTAGAGTTTAAAGGAAAACGACTATGGGCCGGGGAGAGAAAATCTAAATCAATATAAGCTACAAATTCATGTGAGAATTCTGAAAGACTCTCATATTATATAGAGAAATGTTGGTGAAAGTTTGAGGTATATATTAACTATGGAGAGACATTTGTACTATATGCCATTGAATATTGCACAATCTCTCTTAAAGTTGGAAACCAATATTAAAATCCTTGGAAGTTTCTCTCCATATTAAATTGCTTATATAGTTACTTCATAATGCTCCATAGATCCCAAGTGGTGGAAACAAAATGAGAAGTCATTGGAGTACAAATGTATGGTATTTGCATTGGTTAGGGTCTTAATTGAAAGTATTGGGAGTATATAAGAGGAATGAATGTGGCAGGATCAGAAGAGATATTGTAGGTAACCAGTGAATGCGAAGCCCCTCTTTCTTTTACTACTAGCCCCTACATTTATGCAACTTCATAAAGGTGTTCAATCAATACCCACCTTAAACACTTTTCAATTTCATTTATACAACATTTAAGTTTCCCTTAAATGTTTATTTATTCTTGGTGTAGGCTACCCAGGGTCTATTATCAATGCCCAAAAACCTACTAACTGCTTTCAATTAATCCATGCATAAGATATAATGCATTGCATGCATGAGAGTTGCTCTTATCCACCCTCCATAAATTGTAGTCAGGGTTTTATTGATAGCTTGGCTTTGCTAGCTTTTATTACACCTTGTCAATTTTTACCTATATTAGCTATTAAGGGGTAGTAAATTATGTCATATCACCACCCATACCTGTCATGTTGTACATCAATTCTCTGAATTCCAACTTTCTCTTTAGCTCCAACAATTTATTACGATCATTGATACAGAAGAAAAACAAAAATCAATAATTATTCCACATAAATCCATGCAGAGGGATATATGTACCTATTGTCCATGTTAATGAGTAGTTCCATTTTTAATTGTTGGAGGAAACTTTGTTGGCAACAACAATTATGAACACCTTGCACAATAAAACTCTAAAATTGAAACTATACATATAACAATTCAAGCCAGCAATGAATCCACTGTAAAATATATGTAAGATCATTTATATTTGTTTTAAGATTATTAAAGGGATTTTATAAATTAACGGACCAAAAATTAATGACTAAAATTAAAAATTACAAGGATAAAATTTCCTAGAAATCGTTTGAGTTTATAATATTGCATTGAGGATTAAGGCCAAACAATGATCAGTAAATTATTGATAGCTTGAATTTCCATCTTTTTATTCCACCTTGTCGAGTTTTACCTATATTAGCTACTAAGGGATAGTAAATTATGTCATATCACCAACCATACCTGTCATGTTGTACATCAATTATTTGAATTCCTACTTTCTCTTTAACTCAAAAAATTTATTACGATCGCTGATACATAGGAAAAATAAAAATCGAGAATTGTTCCAAATGAATCCATGCAAAGGGATACATGTATATGTTTTCCATGTTAATGAGTTATTCCAGTTTCAATTGTGGGAGAAAACTCCGTTGGAAACAACAATTATGAACAACTTGCACAATTAAACTCTCGAATTGAAACTAAACATATAGCAATTCAAACCAACAATAAATCCACTGTCAAATATCTGTAAGATAATTTATATTTTTTTAAGATCATTAAAGGGATTTTATAAATTAAGAGACCAGAAATTAATGACTAAAATTAAGAATTCCAAGGATTAAATTTCCCAGAAATCGTTTGAGTTTATAAGATTGCATTGAGAATTAAGGCCATACAACTATCAGTAGCCATATCTGCAGTATGGTTTTTTTTTGAAAACTTGTTATGCATCTCCTCTTTCTTTCCAAGGCCATGGAAGAATGTACCTACTTACATGCTAATAAAATAACCACATAGATCTCATGTACGCTAACTCCAATTCTTCAATTAGATGACATCGCTGCCAGATTGAAAAAACTTATCACAATTTTCCTTTTCGACTTCTTATCGACCTCATCGCTTCCAGGTAACATAAAAATCATATTGTAAGAAACATAGAAACCCTAATCCTAAGTTTGATATCACTCTAATGAATTTGCAATTTCTGTAACGAAATGAAAAAACTAGAACATATTCTAAGTATCATAGCAATTTTTGTAACCATTTCTACATAATAAACCATCACCAAATTCTCCCTAAAATGCTTGAAGCACAACAAGAGAAGGCAACCCACTTTGTTAGCAATTGTCTCAAAGCATTTCGACCATCTTCATCCATTGTTGGATGACCTAGAAATGTTCGAGGAAAATCTCGAGGAAAAGCATAAACATTAACCATGCAACTAATGAAATCTCCCATGAAACTAAAATTTAAATAAAAATGAATTACTTCTTTAAGGGTTGGTTGGCATATTTATATTTCAAGGAACCTTCTCAATATAGATTTTCCATTTCTCAGCAACCCTTCTTTCAACAATACCATTGGTGGTGGTACTGCTTAGAAGACCACCATCTTTTGTTCTACCAGATGCCTCTTCTCCTCCCAACATAAGTAACTCATTATAATATTTCTCTATCCTTCATGTCCCCGTTCCAACAAAATCTTTCCAAAGATGCACTCAAAAACTTAGTTCACCTGGTCAAGAATAGAGCCATTAATTTGCATTTAGTTTTCACTACTTACAAAATAAAATTCATTCATGAAAAATATGAAACAAAAAATAAATTACCTCTTTTCTAAGAGCCATGGGGAAAGCTTCATGAACAAGACTCTCCAGTTCTTTCCAATCCCATGACCCTGCATATGATCCACAAGGACTGGTTGAATTTGTAGCAGAATCACTCACTATGCTATCATTTGAGGATGCATCCAACGTTATGCTATCATTTGTGGAAAAAGGGTCGTCAACCCATCTGCCAGGGCTTCAGAATCATCTAAGATTTCCCCTTTCTTATTGGCCCTTTTTTTATTTTCCTCATCATCCAAGTTTTTGAGCAGCACAAGGTTAAGGGGATGCTTGGGATTCAAAGGTCCCCTTCCCCATTGGGTAAGCTATAGGTTATCTAACCAAAGGATAGTAACTTCAATACGACAATAACCTTATTTGACTTACGTGTCAGTGTTTAGATATGGGCTAGGATAAAGCACACATAATATTTTAGAAGACACTCGCACCTGCCATGAGAAGCCTAAGCTTGAACCCGGTTAACAAAATGACAATCGCAGCCTGCCAGGACACCTAAGCGTTACCAAATAAACCTCTGCAAAACCCAGTCAACAAAATCACACGTTGAAAACCGTGGGACCGGTGTCAAAATAACACCTGCCATACCGACGAGGAATCTTTCAAGACTTCGTCTCCATTGCTTAACACCTTCGGCGTAAATATTACATAAACTTAGTATAGACATTTTATCCTATCAAATATGATCGAATGTGTTATTGCAGAACGTTCACCTACAAGTCTTTTACAAGGTAATAATTTTCTTCTATTTATCCTATAAATATGATAGGAATGTGTTGTTGCGGAAAGTTTAAAATATAGTTTGCCTACAAGGTAATTATTTTTCTTATATTTAAACCATCTTCCCAGACTTTATGTAGAATAATATAATAATTTGTGTTTTAAACATAATGAACTATTTCATATATTAAATTGCATGCCAAATTATGATTAGAGTTCCAATCCAAGAAGCCGTAGACTCTTTTAACATACATATTAACAATATTCACACCAAATGATTTTTTCAAGGATGCAACATCTCTTAAGAACTTTTTGTTTAGACTACTTTACCAGTTGGTTGAGAAAAGGTTCACCACTTGTCCATTCACCAACATATCTATTTCTCTTTGAGTTTGAGATTTAAGGCAAAGAGTGAGAGATGCAAAAGACCATCAACTATATACCTTAGTTCCCCATTGGAAAGTTCCTCCTCACCACCATGCCCAACACTCTCATGCCTTATTCAACATGGTTCTTGTAGATGCAAACAAAGCTTAATCAACTTGTTAATAAAACACCCATCTTGAATGCCTTCTAACTTTCTCAAAGCACCGATTCGACAATTGACTACATTGGACACAATTCTATGAGGTGCAAAGAAATGCGTAGTCAAGATTTTCCCTCGTGTTTGTCACTCAAATATGTCAATATTCATTGTTGGGTTTCTAAATAAAATGAGCATCCAACAATGCTCTATCATTTGACACCTCCATGCCATCCTTGTTGCTTTCCATTGCATTGGGCATACTACATCACTATTTCCCACCAATGAAAACCAACTCTACTTGGATGGCTTCTACAACTTCACTTTGTCCATTACCTACTAAAACTAGAGACCAATTACAAGCTCTCTAATAACAATGGTTTATATGCACTATCCAAAATGGACCAGAAAACTCCATGCTTGCCAAAATTCAACAAAGAATTAGTTTTAGAGAAATTATAATTCCAATTCATTTAAAGATTATTTGAGGTTTTGGGTCAATTGAAAGATCCTCAAATCCTTGGGGGCATGGAGGAAATACACCCCTAGAACTTTGATTCGTTAAACTAAGCCAAATTTCTTGAATAATTCACTACCTAAAACATCATCAGAAACGTTTCCATTTTGGATATCTTTCATCATATCCCCTCTAAACATTGTGTTGATAGTAAGATAGTGTCCCATGTGTAACAATGGCAGCATAGCTTTACTTTTCTTTTTGATAGAGTACTTGTGTCTCCCTTTACCGACTAAAACTAGCTAGCTACACAGGAAGTTATTGGTCACAACATTAAATACATTAAACGAACAAACAAAGAGAATTAGGTAGAAATCCATTGCCAATTGACCCATCATTGTCTAATGGGGAATCAATAAAAACATAGTCACTTTACACACTATATTGGGGAAGTCATTTCTACTCTATTGTCAAAGGGAATGATGATATTATATTTCATGCAAACAAAATGATGATATTCTTAGTGGAAGTCATTCGGCTTGTCGCCTTCTAAGTCAATCACTTGAAATCGAGAGATTAAATATTCAAATGTTGAGACAAAAAACATAGATATGTTCACTAATCCATAATAACTACACAAAATCCTCAACATCCTTATTGGTATCTCTTATATCATTTTTTGAACTATTCAATTTGTAACAAGAGAATCAAATATCAAAGCAAAGAATAAAATTTGTTTGTGACTGAAATTAATAGATTTTCCAGCTTGAAGTTTAGGGAGTGACCATGTAATAATATGTATGCATACACTAACATTGTAAGAAGTAGTTGTCCAACAAAAAAAAAGAAGAGTGGCCACAATTAAGCTTAATATTGGGTTAATTGGTTCAAATACTTGTCCAGCTATTATTCTTACACTTGCTCCAAAATGAGGGCCTCTAAATTGTGTGAAACATATTATGTCTCCTAATTTCTTTCATTTTCTTATGCACCAATTTCTGGTGAAGTATGGATATTTGTGGGATATTTTTTACAATGGATGCATACGAACATATAAAATGATTCATATTTGTGTCTCTTGTGTCCTGGTTTCATGGATTGGAAAAAAATAATAAGTATATTAAACTTCTTTTTTAAAGTTTTAAAAACATATTTTATTTTTTAACATATTAACATATGTTTGATACACCATGTTAACTAAGAAAAACCAAAGCGATACCAAATCCATGTTTCAACTATTTCAAATCTATGTGTATTTCTTGTAAAATACCACATAGGAAAGAGGGTTGCTCTCTCAAGCATGTTATTTGTGCTATTAAAATAATAAAATAAAAATCAAAGGTTTTCATTAACATGTGTATATAATGCTTATACAGGTGTAGCTCATTTGACGATTTGCTTGATATAAAGAACATGTAGTAAATAGAGGTCACGAGTTCAAATCACCTCGGATTACATGTGCCTTATGCTCGCAGACTATGTAGGTGCGCCCAAGGGTATAGTGGTAGCGAACGAGATTGGATCCATGGACCCCATATCAATACGTGAGTACCAACCCCATCCGAATTGTTGATTCCCCTAGTACAAAAAAAACAAAAACATGTACACATAATTAAAAAAAACAAATAATTTGTTTCCCAATATATAGATCATGATAATTACGCTACATAATATGCATGACTCTTTCTTTATAGCAATACCGAACATTTCATATATAACTTTCATTCTTAAATATTATAAAAAAAACTCCTTTAAGAAATGTGTAATTCATTAATTGAAATAAATTATATTGTGCATAGATACCAGTGTCTTGAATAGCAGTCCACTTGTTACGTTATAGTTTCATTGGATTGAAAGATCAAAAAAATAAAAATAAAAGAAAGTGAACCTTCTTAAAAGACTCCCAATTTAAATAACTTAGAAATGTTTCATCAAAAGATAATCTTCACTATAAAAAGGGATCAATTACAACATATTTCATAACAACATCTTTAGAATCCTTTCATAATAGTATTATCGTTAAGTATATAATGTTTAACATATTTCATAACAACATCTTTAGAATCCTTTCATAAAAGCATTATCCTTAAGTATATAATGTTTTATGTTGGAGTGAGATTGTTTTCTTTAAGGGTAATGTTTTATGTTGGAGTGAGATTGTTTTTATTAAAGATAACGTTGGAATCAAGCTTAATATGTAAATGATAATTAGAGTTAATTCAATGAAGATTACATTATTAGGGTGAATAATTACTATAATTAAAAGTAGATTTATTTTAATCTAAATTTATTAAAACTTAGATGTATTTCATTAAGCTTCTTTTAATGAAAATGACATTAAATTTTAAGAATTAAAAAAAAAATTGGTTTACTTTATATTTATATTTTTTATTAATCTTTTGTATATTTTTAAATTTAATAATGGCATTTGCCATTAGAGGGAAAAAAGAAGCATAGATTAAAGGAAATTAAGATACTATAAAGATGTCATTAATCTTGATTTGAAAGATCAAAAGTATTTGACTAGTTCCAGGAACATTTCAACCATGGGTGAAAAGCAATTGCCATCTCTCTGAGACTAACATTGATGATGAAAGCTAGTTTCTCCAAAAATGTTCTAAAACCACTCAACCAAGGCCACAAGTCACGGATGGATGAAACCATGGCGGCTTATTAAAATGACTCTAGGTAGGTATGATGGGAAATCAAAGGAACCCACTTGGATGAATCAATTAATAAGTCACATCTAGGTAAAAAGGCATTTTTTTTTCTCATACACTATTTAGTTCGTCATAATTGCGACTAGTGGCTCCTGACGACTACAACAAATAATGCAGACTATTGTAGCTAATGTTTTGCGGCTACCTGAAGTCTGATTCTTTAGTACACTATTGCGGTAAATTCAAGCTATGTAATTATCTCAGGGTTTGGTCTATTTGGAATATTAATTTAAGAGCCATGGCATTGGTTATAAATCCTGTCACTTTCACTTGACCAAGTAAACTAGATTCCACCATTAAGCAACTGAGGTGACATTGACACCAAAGTATTTGAAACTCGGCTTTATTTCCAAACTCCTTACAAACTTCACCAATCTTCTGCAAGCCAATTTCATAGCTGCACCTAAACCTTGATTCGAACTTGGGAATTCAGACCTTCCCAATATGTTGTCCCCAAGACTTACCACTTCCTTGATTCTGTGTCAGTTTGTGCCGAAAACTATAATCCATCTACTAGATACATTTTTTACCTCATACAGTTCATCACCCATTTTTAGTATAATACTGACAAATATTGCTCAGATGTTGGCCCTCTCAATAAAACCTAATTCGGTTATTCTTAATGATACTGCGCTGAGAGAATTTTACGAAAAGATCGCACCTGCTCAGAAAAAGGCCCTGGTAGAGAGGTATATGCCAAAAGTAGGTTCTTGTCCTACAATTCCCTAGTTACCTCTTAGATTTGATATCCTATATGAGGTAAACAAGGAGGTTGTTTCTAGGATGTGTATAATCCTTGGATATGATAATGGTTCCAGCTTATATGTTACTATAATAGGTTTCATGGAAGCAATTTGTCCTAGGAAAGGATCCCCAACCTTGTCTAATTATGCAAAGTATCTGTCTCATAACATTCATTTCCAACTGTAGAAATTTCATTTAACCCAGTTCTTTAGGTTCTAGTCATATTTGGTTTACTTAATGTTGTTCTCAAGATACAATAACTTCAAGCATATCTTTCTGAAGATGAATAATGAACACAGGAAACCCTTACTAGTGACTGAATGGACAACAATATTGAGGATGCACACAAAGAATGAATTATGTTCTTGGTTTATAGATACATTTATGTATCCATTCCAAATTTTATTCCATTACCAATCCCCACCTAGGATTCTCCCAAAATTTAAGAATAAGTTACAGTTGATCCCTAACTAAGCTATGGGGGATTGGTATCTCTATGAAGACTACACAAAAATCAAACTCTATGGATGTGAACTAGAACCTTATAAGCTACCAATTTATCTCACTCCTAGATTGTTTTCACTGGAGTTTATTAGACAAAGTCTAAATGTGGATCAAGTTCATTTCGCTAGTCACAACAGAAATCAGATTTTCAAAATCCCTCAAGACGTGGGTCCTTTTGTGGTCAAATCTAGGGAAACAGATACTATAACACACAATATATTATCATATTTAAGTCTATCAGCGTAGGAGGATACTATATGGAAGTATGACCAAAGGGGAAATCATATTAAAGTTAAGAATTGTTGAGGGCTCGTGTCCATATTAACACAACTCCAAGCTTGAAATAGAAAGGTTAGAAAATAGAGATAAATGGGAGGAAGCACAAAGCATCTTTAGTGGTTTTCCAAACAAAGCATCTAGAGAAGGTAGTTTTAGATATGACCTAACAACATCTAGTTGACAATGTGATTTCAGAGGTAGTGCAATAGCACCAGGTCCAAGAGAAAACTAGAGAAAATATTAATAACCCACTTGTTAGTGATTAAGTCACAACAAAAATGAAGCAAAATGTGGTTTCTACAACAAAAACAATCGGCAAAGGGGTGAAAATGCATTAACCATAAAGTAATATTAATATGGAGGTTGATTAAGGTAATCTCAATCACCTGAGGTTAAGAGGAAGAAGATTGAAGTTGATGAAGAAGATGAAATGCTCTCTGTATCTCAAGCTTATGAATAATCTATGAATCAATATCAAGTTGTTCATAAGAAGACATTATCTTTGATACAAGTGCTAGCTATTACTAGTTTGGTAGAAGAAAGTCAGACTCATCCCAATACCTCTTCCACTGTGGATAAAATCAAAGCCACTCATATTGACCTTAATGTTAATGAAATCAATGTGGTGGGAAAAATAGATCTCCATAAGAAAACTAGAGAAGTAATTAACAAGGATCTCTTGAAGAGAACAACAAATGTGGAAACATTATAGAAGGCACTTTCGAAGATGGAGAAACAAGTAAAACATGAAAAAACATCTAACAAAGAAAAATCAATAAAAGATGAAGTTTTGGAGAAGAAATTGTTGCCCTGGGTTTTAATATTTATATAGATTTAAACTATTTCAGGACCTGATAAAAGAGAAGGATTCTTAAATCCTTGCTCTTGGGAAAAAATTAAACTACAATGTAATTGAAAATCCCCAAACTATGGAGTTGGAAGCAATTCTCAAGGAGATGCAAACTGGAACTGATAAGAACATGAAGTTAAATAATAAGGTTATATTTTACAAATCCAAGAGAGAAAAGTTAGAAAAGGAGCACATTGATGCTTTAATTTCAAAATCAACTCCTGGGATATTAGTCTCTACATCAACTACAAAGTAAGTATCTGAAGACTTATAGCCATAGCTCTTACACAATTTAGTGAAAAATAGAATGAAGTAGAAACAATGAATAAAAATTTGACTACACTCGATGAAAAAAATCATATTTTGCAAGACCAGATTAAAGAGAGAGATGAAAAGATAGAAAAGCTTCAGGGTATAAAGGAAGATTTATGGAAAGAATTTTAGAAGTGAAAGAAAATAAAATAGGAAGAATCCACTTAATTGGAGCTAGAAAACACATTTGTGACAAAATGTTAAGAGTCATTACTAAGGGGTGGGACCACTTTATTGTTCTACATTATGAGGAAAAACTAGTGAATAAGGTCCAGAATGGTATACGAATTTTATGGGATCAACCAGGAGATATGCCTAATCAGACAAAGAGAGTAGTCATGCATATCAATTTAAGATCATGGGATGAATTGAATCGATTGAAGGTGTCAAATAGAAATGATCTAATTATGGAATAAAATTAGGTTTTGAGTATGAGACAAATGATCCAATCAGTTCAACGGAGCTGTAAGTGGATAATTGATGCAACAAAGCCTTTCAAGGCTAAATTTCAATTAGTTTTTAAAAAGGGGCTTCCTCCCTTTTGGGAATAAAATGGTACTTTGATCCAAAAGGAAGCATATGATAAGGATTTTGCTACATTAAAAAATGACAACAGTAAATTACATGGTATGACTTCACCTCTAAAATGTGAGATTATAGTGAACCAGGTAATGAGTGATTTTGAGTTGTACTTGGAAATACTGTGGATATTCAGATGTTTCCAAGTCCCTCTTATGAGCAGTGTACCAAGTTGGACATGGAATATAGAAGGATGAAAGAACACAAATATAATAAGGGAAAGGATTGGAGGGCCATCCAACATTTCGTCAATAGTGACCCAAATGAATCCTCTACTTCAACTCAAGTGAGTGTGGGTCAACAGGTTGAAGCTAATGGGATAGAGCACTGAAGAAGATTCAAAACAATGTACCACCTTGCAAGTGTTGTGGGACGATAAGAACAATATCTATTTTTTTGTTTGTTTCCCCATCGAACGAAACATACTGTTAATGGAAATCAAGAAACTAAGATCTATAATATGTGTGTGTGTGTGTGTGTGTGTGTGTGTGTGTGTGTGTGTGTGTGTGTGTGTGTGTGTGTGTGTGTGTAATCAAGAACGAAGTATAGAGGTTTGATTATTTTTCAAGAGAAAGAGAGATTTTTATTGCAGAGAGTTACATCATTTGAAGATCAAGCATTTCTTTGGGATATAGGGTCATTAATGGTCATCTTGTAAGAAATTTTCCTTCTTATTGTATCACTCTGTAACTCTTATCTATGTTTTGTATTTCAAGTTATTTCAAACATTTTTTACACTATGTACATGAATTGTTTTGATATTAATAAACCAAGCATTTGTAGTATGAATGTTTCTCATTACAAAGATCATTTTTGTGTGAGAATAATGAATTAATTACAATATTTCATGAGTCATTTTCTTAATGTATATTGTGACCTATAATATTCATTTAAATTACTTATAGCATTAGTATTTTGAAGTAGCATTGAACTCTTGGTTTCATGTTCCGTGTGCTTAATGAAATTGTATTGAAATCACTTGTCCTTGAATGACTTATGTTGGTTGTTATTATGGTTGAATAATACTCCTAAAATTTCTACCATTACCTATTGAGTTTTATTATTTTAAACACCTTAATATCCAATTTTGTCCTCTCTCATTTACCATAGAAACTATCTTTTAACTGTTGGACTCTTCTAGCTAGAAAATTCATAGTATTGTGAGATTTGGATAACCTTTTCAGGTTTACTAGATTTGGAAGTTAGGTCATGTCCTCAACAAGCCCCATATAATTCAAAATATGTACTTCACAAGAGAACTAAACTAACATTATTGATGTGACTATTAGCCTATTATATCTTAGAAATTTTCAATTTTCTCATTTCTTTGATCTGGTTTTGCAAAGGTTATAGGAGGAATTGCAAACAAATAAATATTCACTTACTTTTGATTAGGTTTGTCATTGTCGTCGTTTAGGCTCTCAGAAAACTTATTTAACAATGTAGTTTGAACTTTGTTGGACCCAAAAAATTGTCTCATTACAAATTATTAATATAGAAAACTAAAATTTTATGGTTCATCTCCTTTGTTTATTGCTCGAAAAGGAGGGATGATTGATTACCTCCAATGTCATAAAAACATACACAAAAAAATCAATTGTTATAAGGCCTTGTGTAAGAAGGATAAGTTATATTGGCGTTGTCCATTTGAGACAAAGAGGCCTCCGAAGAAACTTGAGGAAGATAATGAGGGGTAGGTACATGTTATCCTAGATCTAACACTTCCAAATTATAGAATCTTAGGACTCTTAAAGACAATGACAACACCTAATTTTCCCCCACAAGAAGAACGCAGCGACAACAACAACTATTAGGAAATTTGTTGATTTTAGATTCATTGTTCTTGGCAGCTAGGGCCATAGTGCCACTCTTGCCTCTGTTCTATTCATGAATAAGAGCACCCCTCTTTGAAATTATTGCACTAAGAAAAGAATTTTGGGTGTGTGTAGGTCATTAAAAGAATCACTCTTTCACCTTCCAACAATAACACGAAGTGGTTCTAGGATGGCTATGTTTGGATCTATGCACATTGGCATAACATTGGAAACACTAAAGGACATTTTTCCTATGTGTCAAGACTGACAATCAAATGATCCATCACTCAACAACCAAATCTAGTTGATAATGTAAGAAATAATCCATCACTCAACGATCCTAGAACACGAACTCCATATGGAAGTTGGTTTTGGAATAAGGGGTTCATGAAGTTTGACTGCACATTTTTTTCCAATTACTTTTATAGAAAGATGGTACATGTAAATGCTAGGTTTTCCTCTTTTATATTTTTTTTTAAAGATTATAACAAGTAGCTAATGAATTAGTCTATGTATTTTTTTTCTATTTAAATAGTTAGAGGTGATGATGTAATTAGTTGAATTTTGAGAGTTAATAATGTAAGTAGTTGAGTTCTTAATTCATCAATTCAGTTCTTATTTCCCTAATGATATGCATTTTTTTTTAAAGATTCCATTAGTAAGCCATTATTTTAATGGTGAACCATTACAACTTTCTTTTAATCTACTCTTACAATGTCAAGTGAGAAATTTCCATTGGTACAGAGATTTACAAGTACTCCAATATCAATTAAAAGATACCTTGTCCTACCATGTGTGTATGAGGATGTTATTTTCAATATGTATCATGTATTTTGAAATTCCACTTGGTTCATACTTTATCTAATATTCATATCAGTGGTCATGTTTAAACTTTAGATTTTTTTCTTAGTAAGAAAAACATTAGATTATATCAGGAAAAAAAGTTTACAATTGTTTACATGCGTTCAGAAACTATACGAATTCATCTTGTACCAAAATTGCAAGCTTAGGTCTAAGCTCAGTTAAAAGGCCTACCATTTAGTACATATTGTTTATAGAAATTAAAAAAAGTATCTTCCAACAAATCATAAGTATCATTCTCAAAAAAGGCCATTTAATGGGAAGCATGAGCACCACATTGCACCTAAAATTGTGCAAGTGAAAGATATTTATGCAGAAATAGAAGAAAAGGAAGAGAATTGGGGGAAGAAAAAAATGTTGAAAATTACATCGATATTGTGTGGAAGAAAAGTTCAATTCAATTCAACTTGCCATATTGGGAGGTATGTACATAGATTAACTCCAGGTAATTATTAAATGTATGAGGATAGAAGGCTTTCTCTAGTTTATATGTCTTTATTTTAATCCATTGTCTAAATTTTCCACCATATTATCATCCATCCATTTTGATACTGTTAGTTGCAGAAACTCCTAGGACATCACATTTTAGATGTAATGCACATAGAAAAAAAATTATGTGAAAGTATTTTTGGCACCCTTCTGGATCTAAAAATAAAATCAAAGGATTGAAAAAAAACTTGTGATGACTTACAATGGTTGGGTATAAGGAGGTCACTATGGCCACAAGGCTAAGGAAAACACATATTTCTTCCACCTGCACCACACACTCTTTCAAAAAAAGATAAAGAGACACTTTGTGCCATTTTGTTCACATTAAAAGTGCCTCATGGTTATAATCCAAATCTTAGAAGTCATATATCTATGGAAGAGCTTAATTTTCATGGTATGAAAGCACATGATTTCCATGTTCTCATGCAAAAAATCCCTCCGGTATCATTGTGCCATGTGCTACCAAAATTAGTGTGAAACACACTTTATAGGATTTCCTTCATTTATAGGAGAATTTGTGTAGAGAAGGTGGATCCAACAAATCTTGGAAACTTAGAAGATGATGTTGTAGAGACATTATGCTTACTCAAAAAATATCACCCCCTCCCCCCAGCACATTTCTTTGATATAGTGATACATTTGACCATATACTTTGTATAAGAGCCACATTTGTGTGGTCCAATTGCATATAAATGAATGTACCCTTTTGAAAGGTAAGTGAAATTTTACTATGTGCACAAATCCAAATTTGATTCCAACATATTATGTGCATCTAGTACATCATTATCAAATATTGATTCATACTTTAGACTTGACTGCAAGTTTTGTGTGTTTTGTTTTGGTAGGAACATGAAAGTTCTCAAAAGTTATGTGAAGAACACTACTAGGTCGGAAGGGTGCATGGTGTAAAACTACACTGTGGAAGAATCCATCAAATTTTGTGTTGGACATGTTGAAGGTATGTAATATATTGGAAGCATGCCTAGTAGAAAAGATGCTTGGTATGATGAAGGAGAGGTTCATCATTATGGGAATTCCTTATCTAGTGGAACTTCTATTCGATTAGATAATACTAGTTTGTTATAAGCCCACAGGTGGGTCTTTCACAATATAAATGAAGTTCAACCTTGGATAGAGTAAGTAAGAAGCACAACCTTATAAAATCATTTTTTATTAGAATTGATCAAAATATCTTGAAAAAACTGTTCATTTACATTACTGGAAATTAGGATGCACTTGAGTAAAATTGACAATAGAAACATCCAAGTCAAAAAATATGAAGCCTTGTTACAAAATATCGACAACCAACTATTTAGTTCTTAGTTAAGAAAGGAGGTAATGATATCATGTTCTTGTCATTATAATTATTTAAAATTCATTGAAAAAGACTATTATGATGTGTGAAACTAAGATTCTTTTATATAGTTTTAAATTGCATGGTTTTCTAACGACATTCAATACTTTGCAGGTGGAAGGAAAATAAAATATTTTTGGTACCCTTAAATGGGTCGCACTGGACCAAGAAAATATGCAACTAAATATGCTGACTACTTAATCAATGGGTGTATATTTCATATTAAAAGCATAGAGAATGTTAGGGCCATTTAAAATAGTGGCAGGTGCATAGATGCACAAACATTAATGAGATCTAGTGGAAAAGACAACAATCCTATATGTCATAAAATAACATATTTTGGAGTGATCTAAGAAATAATTATATTGGACTACTATTGTGTGCACTATCCCTTGTTCAAATGCGATTGTGTAGATGTACACACGAAAAATGAAATGAAAGTTGATGAAAATTGTTTCCCAGCGGTGAATCTAAAGATACGCTTAAGTAAGGAGAGAGTGCAAGATGGTCCATTTATTCTAGCATCACAAAAAAAACAAATATTATATGTATAAGATCATGTAGAGAATGACTAGTATGTGATTCTGAAATTCCCTTCAGAGGGTTTGAGAAAAAGTAATACATATGGATCAGAGTATGCAGATATATCTAGTGTTGTAGACTTTGATGGAAAACAATGAAAAGATGATGAAGTTGTAGGTGATGGTGACATGGATTATGTTCGACAAGATTGTGAAAGAACATGGTTGGATGTTGATAAATAAGTACTACTGATGATATTTTTATCCATTCTCATTTAATTTGTATCTATGAAAATGAAAATTACATTTTCATGCCCTTAATTGTTTTGAATGTACTTGTATCAGTTAATTGATTGTATTGTTTACTTAAATGTCATTGTTTTTTATTTATAAGTAAGCATCCACGAATTTTCGAACCGGTGTACTTGAATTCCATTGTTAACTTTTATGAAAATGCACATAGTGAAAATTTTTTGGATATAAATTTTGAATATTTTCAAAGTCCACCACCATGTCCTAGAATTCTGAAGATGATTTTTGTTGATTTTCTTATATTTACTTACTCGGTTGGGATAATTTTTGGTGATCATGTTAAGTTCATCATAATTTCTATTGGAACAATATTAACACAAGCCAGGTTCACACAACATCATACCAACAAAACCCAACATACTGGCATGAAAGGGTTTTATCCCTTTCGGCAACACCTGTAGAGAAGATGAGATCTCACCTGAAGTATCTATGGGAGTTTAGCGATCCTTAACCCAGAAAATTGAATCACAACAAAGATATAGAACACTTCAAAAGAAACCAAAAGAAATTCATCATAATAATAACACCAATATATAGAGAACCCTTAAGGTAGGGTAACACCATCAAATACTCCTTAAGGAAGCAATAAGTCTTCAAGCCACACTTGTACAATAACAATCTTCTACATGACTAACACAATGATACCCATGTTTATTTATACTTTCTCATGAGTATATTTAGGGATTTTTTCCATATTATTATATTATTTCTTCTAACTAACCCCCAACCACGAAGTGGACCATATTCCCTTATTAATGGTCACGTTACATTACTTATTCCCAATTTTTACCCATTACGTATATTATTCCCATTTGGGTACCCATTACATCAATTATTCCTCTTGGATACCTACCTAGGTACCCCATATTATCCTCCCCTATATATATAACATTACACCCCCCTTAAAAATGTTTCATCCTCGAAACATGAGAGGAATACATATAATGAGATTGACTAAGAACCTTAGTTAAATGATACCAAGAACGTGCATCCATCCATCCGATTGGAATGTGAATACATGGTCTAAAATCTTCATGGCTTCCTTCATCTTGATTCATGCTCCTATGGTTCCAAGATGATGTTTCATTTCTTTGGTATCTCTTTGTATCGATTGTAGTCTTCCATGCATCTCTATATTACTTTCTTCCCTGGTTTCCTCATGGTCCATAGTAGGTTTTTGGAATCTCCCAACTTGTCCTTGATGATTGTTGCTTCTCAAACTAGTGTGGGTGGAAATATGATGCAACCTGAATGATGGAAACCACTTTCTCTGATTTCATAACCTATGATTCCTGCAAATCATGTAGCTCCTCAGATTATTCTTCTTGTATATTCCTTGCTTCAGAATTTTCTTCATGGGATTATACAGTATCTTCTTTTCATTCCACCATAGACTCATCATCTGATTTTTCATCTGCTGCAATTGGTTCCACTGCAAAGACTCCATCTTGCACCTTCTTAGTCTCTTTTTGAGGTATACGAGACATATCTTGCAATGTAATTTTATTCTTCTTGTACCAAAGCTTTAAGAACTTCTTTTCTACATTAATTTTAATTGTACCCACTGATTGCATTCATGGATATACCAAAATAACATCCACACCATCCATATCTAAAGAATAACATTTTGAATGCAACACATATTTATCCATAGTAATCTTCAAATCTTTAAAAATTTGAAAATTTTCACTATCAACCTGTGTGCTTTGAATATGCTTAGTAGGAACTTGCAATTTTTTGTCCAAATTAACATGGATAAAATTGTGCTTGCAACTAGGGCTAATAGAAACAAGAATATTCTCCTTTTGAATACATCCATGAAATTTCAATATAGAAAATAAACTCGTATGTCCCACTTGGTATTTGTTCTTGGAAAGAGACCACTTATCTAAAAATACTTGTTCAAAGTATTCATTAGAAAGTGCTTCCATCTTTCTAGAGTCACGTGAGCACCACCATACCTTAGCATCAACTTTGAAATAAGTGTCTATCCAAAGCCTCCATGAATTTTTCCATTTTGATTTGTAGTTTTTTATATCTTCAATACTAGAACCATCATTATTTCCTGTAGAATAAAAAATTCCCATTTTTTTTCAAAAACCTGTAAATAGAGCTAGGGTTTCATAAAAACCACTTACTTCTCCTCCTTGTAGCTATGGTTTTGAGACATAAATTTTGAAATGAGCATAACTCAATTAATATTGCTCAAAATTTCGATTATAACCTATTTCTAGAACTGAAACAACCACTTTGCATCTACCTATGCAATAAGAACATAAATCTAGACACCGTGTCAAAATATATCCCCTCTACAATTATTGTGGTCATCACTGAGAATTATGAAAAATAACTAATTTTAAAATAGTGATATGGCCACTTTTCGAACTCCAAATGAGTTATTTTTTTTCAAAACTATGTATTTTTGCGAGAGGAATTCAAATATGCAAACTTTTTCTTTTGAATATACACAAAAATATTCATAAATTGATATGAAATTCGCCTCCCAATTTTTCCCTTTTTCCTCGGAAAGAAGAAAAAAATTTCCACTTGTTCCAAGGAAAGAGCTCTAATACCACTTGTAGTCATCCTTCACCAAGAAAATTGAATTAAAAAAAAGATATAGAACACTTCAAAAGAAACCAAAAGACGTTCACCATAAGAATAAAACCATGATATAGAGAACCCTTAAGGTAGGGTAACACCATCTAATACTTTGTTGGACACACCAAGTACACTGAGAGGGGGGCGTGAATCACTGTGCACAACTTTTATTGCTTTTTAAATTTTAGCAATCAACAACTTATTCAATATTATGGATTATCACATTATCATTATGTCATCATCAACATTATTATCATCATCACATAAGAAGCATAGCATGATACACTATACACCAGATTTTACATGGAAACCCAAGTTCTGGGGGAAAAAACACATAAGCATTTATAATAATAATTATCTAGTAACAACTGGAAGTATGCAACAACCCCCTTATTACAGTGACTTCAATTCTACTACTACAACTGGAATGAGGCCACAAACCCCTAATTTATAGGCTACAACCTGAAGGAAGATCAAACTCCCTAGTTCTCCGGCTATGACCGAAAGGAGGCTACAACCCCCTTTCCTTGCCCTGTCCTACCACCCTGATATGAAGAAACTACTGAACCATGTCCGCACTGATCCTGCAGACATGCTAATCAACACATGTAATACACTGCACAACTACTATCATTGATAACTGCACCACAACTGTATCAGACTGCTCAATCACTGCCACTACTAACCATTACTAATCAACCAGTACAATCAACCAGTCCAATCACTCTGTTCCTCACATCATCTGACTCATTCAATATGAGTCAAACCAACTACACACCAAACTCAGACCACCTGAGTCAAACCAACTGCTCATACAACTCAGCCAGTCTGAGTCAAACCAACTGCACATAAGACAACTTGTGCCAATCCTGCTCAATTGAACCAACCTGTACCAAGATGCTTTTGTACCTGTGCCAAATCAATCACATGCTCGTGTTAATCTAATCAAGTGCTCTGGAAATCAACCAACCCTTCTTACTTGGCCTAGTTCATCAAGTAAGAGATACATTTGAGCAACCAAGAGACTTCATATACGGTCAACCAAACTTTTTCCAATCACACTCAACTCAATGACACCACAACCAAACTCAATCACAGTAAAATAATACTTAATAGTTAAACATGATATACCTCAACCAACTAACCTCATCCAAGAATATAAAAGACTTAACCAACTATGTAAAACTCGGTCAATCTCATAGACACAAAATGATTTTTCACTCCACTGAAATCAAGTGAACAAATCAAATAAATAGTCACTTAAAATACTGTCAAAGGTTGTTATTAATAGTTCGGTTGCAATTAGGTCAAAGACACAATGATCAACACTTGCCAAACTAGTTTTCAAAGGAAACACTTAGGTTGATCAAATAAATCACTCACTAGATCTATTACTTACATGTCAACTTCTCATTCAATACTACACTATACAAGATAAGAGCACGAACACCTATTTTTATGAGATTTGGAGCTATTCTGGTCCTCGTTCATGGTTAGTCAAACCAAGGTTGAAAAGATGCACTTTTGTCGACTTTCTCATAATTGAGTTTTGAAAATGGATTTAGGTACCCATTTTAGAGATAAGCATGGACACCTATTCTTTTGAGATTTTGAGTTATTTTGGCCCTAGTTCAAGGTTAGTCAAACTAAGGTTGAAAATATGCACTTTTGTCAACTTTCTAGGAATTAAATTTTGAAAGTGGATTTAGGTACCCATTTGAGAGATAAGCATGGACACCTATTTTTATGATAATTGTAGCTATTTTGGCCTTCGCTCAAGTTTGGTCAAACCAAGGTTGAAAATATGGAAACCCAAGGTTGAAGTTTGGTCAAACCAAGTTATTAACAGTTCAGCTGCACTTAGGTCAAAGACACAATGATCAACACTTGCCAACCTAGTTTTCAAAGGAAACGCTTAGGTTGATCAAATAAATCACTCACAAGATCTATTACTTACATGTCAACTTCTCATTCAATACTGCACTATCCAAGATAATCATCAAGATATATATGAAGATCAAATCAAGATATATTCCAAGATAACTGTCAACATATCCTCCATAACATATTAAATAACTTCAAAGATATATACCAATATATAGGCTCACATACTAAGATCAAATATGAACTCTATCCATCAAAGGCATGTGTCATCACAAGAGAAACCCAAGCATGAACCATACATTTTTTAAGATCACAAGATGAAGAAAAAATATAAAAACCAAAAGAAACTCTATATCATGTCATCACATATCCCTCGTAACAATGTTTCCAACAAGCTAAGAATTTTGTAATTCTGATTCTGTATGAGAAATTTATACCAATTTTAGTGAAGATGCCCAAAAAATTCTCCTCCACAAAATTTCGCACTTTTCTCCAAGAGTTGCGAAATACAAAGAGAGAATTGGTTGATGAACAAATGAAATGTTTGATATTCTATTTATAGAGGTTGTGGAGGAAATTTGGTACCTCAAATTAAGCCGACATGCAATTTTAAATTACAAATAATTAAATTCTCTTTTGTTTGGTCAGCTAACCCAAAAAGTTGGGGTACACCAACTTCAAATATTCATACTCTTCAATCGTAAGGAGTTAGAAGATGTTCCACATATCAACAGAAT
Organism: Pseudotsuga menziesii; assembly: GCA_001517045.1. Taxonomy (NCBI): domain Eukaryota; kingdom Viridiplantae; phylum Streptophyta; class Pinopsida; order Pinales; family Pinaceae; genus Pseudotsuga; species Pseudotsuga menziesii. The sequence continues at coordinate 118,725 of LPNX010978681.1, read as the reverse complement.
TAGATTGACGAGTATTATCTCCTTATGATGGGTTTATTTGAAAATTCTTGGTCTAATACCCTTAAATTATTCAATTTGTATAGGACATCAAGACTCCACACATAAAGGTGCCAAAGGCCATGTTACCTTATGCATAAGTTCCAAGGTCAAAGGCTTTAATGGACATCATCAAAGGCATGAGGGATTTGATGGTATTCATATCCACAAAATTCACATCCCCGAGGAGGAGGGATCCACCATATACTCATCATATTAAGGGTATCAAGGACCTCAACACCACCAATCAAGTAGGACAAAGAATTTTTCAAGAATATCATCATCATATTCAAGGTCTCCATATCATTAAAAACATATCCATTGGTTCCACTATATATATATTTATCACCATAATAGTACCAACACCCCAAAAGAGGGGTACAAAGACCTCACCGCTAGTTTGCAACACCTTATGGGCTTCATATGCATGATCACAAGGCTACAACATGCCAATGACCATATAGCATCCAAGGGGCATCAAACCACTATGTGTGGGTTCAAGACCCAAGTATCCACATGCAAGAGGATAAAGATCTAAGCTTGTGGACTCAAGGACCCCACAAGAACTCAACAACCTTAAGACCATCCAATGAAAGCAATGGGCTCCAACATCAACAAATAAAGGGAATTACACACATAAGCCACATTATCCATCCAACAACCAATCAAGAGAATAAAACAAGTACAAGCATAACTACTAGCACAAAGACCAGTAACCAAAGATCAACTAGTATCAAGGAACTCGACAATGGACTCAAATGGGACCAAGATACAACTTACGGGCACTTGACCAAGTCAATGGGTCCAAGTATTTTTCCATTGTTCCATGGCCTCGAAGGGATTCAAGCTTGGGATTGGATAAGTTCAAAAGGGCTCCTTTGATACATACAACCAAAAACTAAACACTAACCCTTAGGGGTTCCACAAGGGGAACCAAGAACTCAACAATTGGCATCAATGACCAGACACCATTGGCATCAATGACAACTTATTCAACAAAATACCCCTTTGACATTGATGAGAACACCATAACTCCTCTTCAAAATAAGAGCCCCCTTGTCAACAAAACTTCTCTCCCCTTTTGGAATCAATGGAAAATGGAACATCTTTTTATCATATTGCTCTCCCTCAAGGCATGCTCCCCCTGTCATCAACTTCTATTCCTTTTCAACTTGTCTTCCTATTTTCATTAATGGCAACAAGAAATTCTTTTATGAATACTGCTTCTCTTATCATTGAGCACTGATGCTACTTTGATGGACTTGTATTCTATCACATAGATGCTGTTGGAACCAAATACTATATGATACTAAAATATGATAATCATGTACATATCTCTTTTTACACATTCTTTGTACACTTCATATCATTGGTCAATAGTCTTCAAAATGGTATTGGGTTTTTCCCAAGATTTTCATCATTTTTGTTTTGATCTACTAACTTTATTCTCCATATTTTAGTAGCATGACAATTGATCATGTCATTCGATTGAACTTTATTTATCCTCCAAACTTTAACTGGTCCCTGCATTTACAATGTTTTGCGAAATGACCATAATGATAGAAATTGTAACATTGAACGAAAAACCCATCTTTATTTCTTCTTGGCGTGGTTTTTCCCTCATCTTTGCAATGGATGGCTTTGTGACCATAGTTATTGCACTTGTAATAGTAGCCATTGAACATCATAGGGTATATCTAAGAAGAGAATCTTCTTTGTGAAGTACCTTCTCTTGATTCTTGTTGATCATGGGATCTTCTGAGAATACATGTATAATTGTTAGTCTTTTCTTCCTTTTCCATAGATATTTTACTTTCTTTAATGTTATTCTCGATCTTTGAATTTGTCTTTAACTGAGTAGTTTTTTTGTCCATATCTTCCTTAAGACAAAGGATCTTCAATTCTTTCTTTTGATAAATTTCTCTCTTTTCTTGGAGTTATCTTGTTAAATATTCTTCTATTTTCTTGAGTTCTTCTACCTGTTTGTTTAAATCAAAGATCTTGTCTTCCATTTGTCCTTTTGAATTCTGATCATCCTCATGGGATTTTTGCAGTTGAACTTTCAGTACATGATTCTCCTTTCTGAGTTTTGGGATCTCCTTTTCAAATTCAAAGTTTGTCAAACATACCTTTCATAACTCTACCTTCAAGGATTTGATTTCAAGTTATTGTTTTCTTCTTAACTTCTCTTCCAATATTTATTTAGTGTTGTAGGTACTTATCTCACTGCCTTTGTCTTGTAGCTTATAAATCAATTCTTTTTCCTTATCTTCCACCAGTCTTCTGAGCTTGACAATTTCTTTTGATTACTTTTCAATTTTTGTAGCTGAATTCTCAAGTTTATCTTTCAAGGAATTGGATATGGCTTCTTTGATTCTGGTAGCTTCTTTGACTTGGAGTTTAGATCAATTATGGTCTATGCGGCCTTCTCATATTGTTCTTGATTCTTGTTCTCAGATTTGTCCAATTGTTCATGCAATACCTGGTTCTGTTCACAAATATTTTTCACTTCTTACGAAACATTAGTAATTTCATTTCCTATCATAGTATTTGCTAAATTTTTATCACTTATTAGAGAGCAAGGATTTTCATCACAATCTAAAGTATTGCATTTTATGAATTCAAAATGGCTCTTATCTTCTATACCTAATAAACATATCTCTTTAAAAGCATTAAAAATAGAGTGTTCAGGGGACTTACCTTCATACTTACCTGGATCTTGTACTAACCTTTTCATGGGAATGTCTTTTTCTTCTTGTTCTTCATCTGATTTTAGCTTATGTATTTTGAATGACAATTCTTCAATTGAGTTGCACTTTCCTATTTTGTCCTTTTGGAGACATGTTATATCTTCAAGCATTAACTCCATAACCTTTGCTTCTTGTTCTTTATTGGAGTAGAGTTGCTCTAATCTAAGATATTGTTCCTTAGCTGAGTTGCACTTCCCTATCTTCTTCTTTTGGATATCTATTAGTCCTTCAAGGATGATTTCCATAGCCATAGAATTATTTTTCTTTGCTTCCTTTTGAGCCAATGTTTTCACTTTCTTTGGAGGAGTATATCCAGTAAGAATTGATTTCCATATACCAATTCCTTCTACCTCAAGATAAACTTGCATTCTTCTTTTCCAAATGAAGTAATTTTTTCCACGAAACAATGGTACTCCATTCATTGAGAACCCCATGATGTGTCAATGATATACTTCAAGTTGGAAAGACTTTCTTGTGAAGACCCGCTCTTATACCAATTGTTGGACACACTAGGTACATTGAGAGGGGGGGTGAATCAGTGTGCACAACTTTTACTACTTTTTCAATTTTAGCAATAAAAAACTTATTCAATATTATGGATTATCACATTATCATTATGTCATCATCAACATTATTATTATCATCATATCATCATCATATAAGAAGCATAGCATGATACATTGTACACCATATTTTATGTGTAAACCCAAGTCCTGGGGGGAAACTACAGAAGCCTTTATAATAATAATTATCCAGCAATAACTGGAAGGAAGAAACAACCCCCATATTACAATGAATTCAATTATACAACTACAACTAGAAGGAGCCTACAACCCCCTGATTTACAGGCTACAACCTAAAGGAAGCTCCAACTCCCTGGTTCTCCGGCTACAAACCCCTTTCCTTGCCCTGTCTTGTCACCCTCATATGAAGAATTCATTGAAACATGACCACATTGATCCCGCGTACTTTCTAATCAACACCTGTACTACACTACACAACCACGATCACTTATCACTACAACACAATTGTATCTCACTGCTCAACCACTACCACTACATCTAACCACTGCTCATAAACCTATACAATCGACTTGTCCAATAAATTTGTTGCCCACATAGTTCGACTCAGTCAATCTGAGTCTAACCAACTACACACCAAACTCAGTCCACCTGAGTCAAACCAACTACTCATACAACTCAACCATTCTGAGTCAGACCAACTACACATAAGTAAACTTGTGCCAATCCTGCTGAATTGAACCAACCTGTACCAAGATGCCTATGTACATGTGCCAAATCAATCATATATGTGTGTTAATCTAATCAAGTGCTCTGACAATCAACCAACCCTTCTTACTTGTCATAGTTCATTAAGTAAGAGACACATTTGAGAAACCAAGAGACTTCAGATATAGTCAACCAAACTTTGTCCAATCACACTCAACTCAATTACACCACAACCAAACTCAATCACAGTCAAGGAATACTTGACAGTTAAACATGATATACCTCAACCAAATAACATCATCCAAGAAGATAAAATACTTAACCAACTATGTCAAACTTAGTCAATCTCATAAACTCTTAGACACAAAAGGATTTTCACTCCACTCAAATCAAGTCAACAAATCAAACAAATATCAAGGAAACAGTCACTTACAATATTGTCAAAGGTTGTCATCAATAGTTCAGCTACACTTAGGTCAACGACACAATGATCAACAATTGTCAAACTAGTTTTCAAAGAAAACACTTAGGTTGATCAAAGAAATCACACACAATATATATTACTTACATGTCAACTTCTCATTCAATACTACACTATACAACAATCAAGATAAACACCAAAATCTATGCCAACAATGTCCAAGATAATCATAAATATCACATCAAGATATATTGCAAGATAACCATCATCATAGACTCCATAACATATTCAATTACTTCAAAGATATATACCAATATATAGGCTCACATACTAAGATCAAAATGAACTATGTCCATCAGAGACATGTGCCATCATAAGAGAAGCACAGAAGCATGAACCATAACTTTTTTAAGATCACAATATGAAGAAATAATAGAAAAAACAAAAGAAACTCTATATCATGTCATTTCATAGCCCTCGTAACAATCTTTTCAATGAGCTAATAATTTCATAATTTTGATTCCATATGAGAAAGTTACGTCAATTTTAGTGAAGTTGCACAAACATTTCTCCTCCACAAAGTTTTTCACTTTTCTCCAACAGTTGTGAAATACCAAAGAGAGAATTGATTGATTAACAAATGAAATGTTTGATATTCTATTTATATAGGTCATGGAGGAAATTTGGTACCTTAAACTAGGTCAACATCCAGTTCAAAATTACAAATAATTAAATTCTCTTTTGTTTGGTCAGCTAACCCAAAAAGGTGGGGTACATCAACTTCAAAAATTCATACTTCTTCAACCGTAAGGAGTTAGAATATGTTCCACATATCAACGCAAATGGATTTAGAATGACCATCTCCCTATGATGGGTTTATTTGCAAATTCTTGGTGTAATTCCCTTAAATGATTCAATTTGTACAGGACATCAATACTCCACAAATAAAGGTGCCAAAGACCATGTTACCTTATGCATAAGTTCCAAGGTCAAAGGATTTAATGGACATCATCAAAGGCATGATGGATTCTATGGTATTCACATCCACAAAATTCACATCACCAAGGAGGAGGGATCTACCATATACTCATCATATCAAGGGTATCAAGGACCCCAACACCACCAATCAAGTGGGAACAAAGACTTTTTCAAGAATATCATCATCATTTTCAAGGTCTCCATATCATTAAAAACATATCCAATGCAAGGACCCCACAAGAAATCAACAACCTCAAGACCATCCAATGCAAGCAATGGGATTCAACATCAATGCATCAAGGGATTTACACACATGAGCCACATTATCCACCCAACAAACAATCAAGAAACCAAAACAAGTACAATTATAATAAGTAGCACAAAGACCAGTAACCAAAGATTAACCACGACCAAGGAACTCGACAATGGACTCAAATGGGACCAAGATACAACTTAAGGGCACTTGACCAAGTGAATGGGTAACCAAGGATTTTTCCATTGTTTCAAGGCCTCCAAGGGCTTCAAGCTTTGGCTTGGACAAGGTCAAAAGAGCTCATTTGAAACAGATAGCCACAAACTAAACACTAACCCTTAGGGGTTCCACAAGGGGCAACAAGGACTCAACAATTGGCATCAATGACTAGACATCGTTGGGATCAATGACAACTTATTCAACATACTCCTTAAGGAAGGAATCACTCCTCAAGCCGCGCTTGTACGATAAAAAATTTCAACATGACTAAAACAATGATACTTGTGTCTATTTATACTTTCTCATGAATATATTTAGGGGTTCATGACTTATTATTATATTATTTTTCTAGCTAATCCCCAACTAATAAGTGGACCATATTCCATTATTAATGGTCATATGTTATCCTTAAGAAAAGATAACAAAGTTTTGTTAAAAAAATTGAAGATTCTGGTCGCACGATGAGAAAAGACCACGACATAATAGGCTGCAAAAAAAGAGGAGAAGAGCAAGTCAAAACTAGATGTTTGACCTATTTTTGTAAGAGTTAGTTAGTAAGATTCAATTAATATACCAATAGTCTATTTTGGGAAATATTAAGCATAGTTGTAAATTGGGCTAATCGTGCCTATATTAATGTAAACGAGATATTTTGAGTTAAGAGAAAAACTCGTTGATCAGTCGACAAGTAAAACAAGAATTGTAAAAATTAAGCATAAAAAGGGGCAATCCAAGCTATGTATGGATGACAAAGGGATGATGGCAAGAGGAGGACCTCGAGGATGAGAAAGAGAGACCTAGACATGAGAGTAAGAGAAGAATAAAACCAAGATGGATTGTAAAGAAGATATATAAAGGAGTTTTCAAGCTGTGTGCACATACCAACGGTGCTTGAAACATTACTCATACCAGATGAAGAGTTCTTTTGTGGTTTTTCCGGTATGGGTTTCCACGTTAAATTTGTGTCTATGTTTCTTTGATATTTGTCTCTACGTTGAATGAATGTATTTGTTCCTATATTGAATTAATATCTGTTGTGAATGAACTTATCTAAATGTGTCGAGCATCTAACGATATAATAATATGGAACGTCCACTAGTGGAAAATGAGAGATTAGGTGACCAAAAAAATGACCAAAATCCGCATATCAATGACCACTTTTGGTTTGGCGATTGTTGGTGGCTAATTTACGGTCTTTTATTACGCGACCAAAATTGGTCATTTTTATTTTGGTCATTTACAGCTTATATTTGAATCGATGACCAAATATATGTTGTATTTATGACCAAATTAATGACCACATGACAAACTAGAATATGACCAAATTTGGTCGTGTAATAAAAGACCGTAAATTAGCCACCAAAACTGGTTTTTGGTCATTGATATGCGAATTTTGGTCTTTTTTTTTGTCATTTATATGTCATTATTTGGTCATGTATCTCTCAATTTTTGGTCATTTTATATGCGAATTTTGGTCATTAATCTCATTTATTGGTCACTAATTTAGTCATTTTTAATCGTTTTATGTGTGGTTATTATATTTTAATAGTTTTAATGGTGTCAATTATTAATCAATATACATTTTTAATATGATATTATGTTTAAATTAAAAAAAGAATCATACATTATTTATCATCATCTAATACACATGTGAATTATGCAATGTCACATTAATTAGTTAATTACAACACTTATAAATAATATAAAATACAGCCATACAAGTTTTAAACCGCACAAATTATATTATATGAAATGTCAAGTATTACGATAAATATAAGTTTTCTCAAAAACTATCTCCATATAACTTTACATGAAAATCATCTAGTACATCGATGACTTTTCAAAATATTACAATGTTAAACCATCCCACTTGTACTTGGCTGCTAAGCCATACTTAGATCTTGCGGTAGCTTCAAACCCATACTTAGAAACTTGAAACGCTCAGCAACAGGCTCTTCATACTTAATGGCCCACTTGTAAAGTAGAAAAACAATGAACTGTAAAGTAGAAAAACAATGAAGCAAATTATTTATAATATTCAATAGCTAACAACAATAACCAAGTTAATGTGTAAAATAGGAAAATCTAATCTAACAAATTCAAATTAAGAATTCAAAACAATCACGAGTCAAAACACATTAATGTATTATCTTTCATGCATTTATTTGGTGGATGAGAAATAAAAAACCATTGTGCAATGGTATATTTTAAGTACAACTAAGTGTAATGGTACAATTCAATTTACTACTTTAAATTACATCATTCTTAATTATAACTATCAAATAATTGGTATTGTCAATGTAGGTGTTTAGATTACTGGACCTCACTAACTAGACATAAATTCGAGTGCACTACAATAGAAATAATTTACAAATTCAACTAGCCACTTGACTATAGTTACAAAATATTACCTATACCATAACAACGCTAGAATGAATCATATTTTGCACCCCAACCATGATAGGTAACAACCTTAGAACTTCCAGCTTCTTGGGAAAGAATATAAATCATGATCCCAGGCTCATTATAGCTTTGGATGTTGAGAACATCATTTGTCAAAGAACGCTCATAATAATATGCATAGGCCATTACTTTGGTCCAACGAAACAAGTGACAAGCAACCTGCACTTGGAAAAGAATAGAGGAATTAGCTAGTCAATAAATATGTAAGAATAGAAGGTGAAAGACCTTCCAACTTTCTTGGTTAATTGTCCCAAGGAGGCACAGCTTATTAAATACAGTGATGCATTTCCATATATTAAACATGTGGCATTAATATGTTAATTTTGGGATAAATTCATCCAAAAGATAAGTGTGTCGAATGTTGTACAAGTCATTACAGATAATACTTCTAATTAATGGAGAAGCACCCACATTGTTTTAAACTCCATGTGCTACCCCTTATATCAATTTAAGTTTTGAGGATATGAGAAAAATTTACTATGTTAAGGATGCTTGAATCAGTGAGGAACATCAAAAAATTCTTATATAGCCATGTATATGTTCTAATCCTAACGAGAAAATTGAAAGGTAATAACGAATTGGTGTATTCCTTCCTTGTGGACATTCTAGATAGTAATTGCATGTATTCCATGTCACCTTTCCTTGTCTACCTTCTTATTATATCGAATTTACCTCATTTTATATATCCTCATGCCACCTATAATCTCTTTCTACTTAATCCACACTTATTTGCAATTGAGCCTTGTTTGAAACTGACCCTCACTAGGATACGTAATCTCAAGCAACTACCTCAGGATTTCTCAAAATCTTGTACAACACACACAAGGATATATCTCTTACAGTGCAAGATTTCAACTGCCCATTTATAGATCATGCCTTTCTTATCTCTGGTTTCTCTTTGTGGCTGTCCTCAAGAGTCAAGACCTTTACATTGTTACAATGCTTCAAAATTATATATTCTTTGTAAAGAAGTTTTATTTTTTAATAATCTAATCCCTCTCAACATTATCCTGAATGCATGCCCTTATACCTAGTTTAGACTACCAACACAAGCAAAAAAGCAAAGTCCTGCCAAAGTTTTAAATCAAGTACATGGATTCAGCTTAGTTTATCCTTACATCTACTACTATCCAGTAAGCAAAAGAAACTAGATAATAATGATACATCTTGTGTACAAAGGTTGACTAGATGTTTTACACAAAAATTAATGACTTACTAACACACAATTCGGGAACCTGCTCTTGCCATTTTCCAAGTTCCCAAAGCTTTGGAACTTGTAGGAAACATTATAAAAGTAAGGGCGGAACTTCCTGGAACATTGGGAGCTTTGCAGGAGCATGCCTCTCCCAATATCAATGTCATAAAATTATGTGGGTTCTTGGCTGTTTGGAGCCCAAATTACCCTTGTTTTTGTGCATTTTTATACAACATCAACCTAATTGGACCACAAACTGCCAACTAAGATGGATGTACCCTTACAAATCTGTGTATTTTCCTGGGTTCCACTCATAGATTCCTTATTGATTTGAAGGTTTAATGGTTGTTTTATTTTCCAGAGTTTTATGAAGTCCTTCAATTTAATGGTTGTCATGTCCTAAGTCTAATGAATACCTTTGTTCTTCATCTTTTTTTTTTATTTCTTGTCAATCTGGATCAACGAGTCCATGGTGGTTTTGAGATTTGTCCAAGTACTAAGTAAAATTAGGCCATTCATTGTCGAGCTTGTCAATTTTCAAAGCTTTTTATAATTATTAATAAATAATATTGACAATGATTACAAGTACAAGAAAACTCTAAAAAATGAAGTTATAACTTTTGGTCAAATTCTATGTATATTAAAATTTAATAGCATACATACAGTTCTATGTTAATAATTAATAGTAGTTTCATGCATACTAATATTAGGCCTTTATTAATATTAGAAGGTATTAATGGTCACACATGTTTTAAAGAGTATTATATAGCTCCTAATAGAGACAATTTCCTCAATTTTCACTATTTTTTGTTTTTATGATACTTTTTTTTAATTTTTTATATAGATTAGAGATGCTACCAACCTGTTGTTTCCTACAAATTTGAGTAAAACTTAATATCCATTCTGGAAACACATACCCATGTTCTGGACATTCCAATGTTTTGTAAACTTGTGCAATTCTGTTTTTGGTTCTTTATAACTAGAACTTCTATGAAACTGGAAAATCCAATAATATATAATATACAATCAATTAGCAAGGAAGACTATAATAGTATCATAAATATTTCCTTGGAGTATGGGAAGATTATACTCTCAAGTTTCAACCTCTCTCTATTACAAGGTTGGTCGATAAAATCGTTATCACGAATTTGGTAAACATTTTGATGAGGCCAATTTAGCTGCAAATTCTAGGATACCGAGAAAAATGGAAAACAACGATATGTAGAACTCACCCAACAAGCTAGGCACTTTGCTGATGCTACACAATAACCATTGTCCAAAATAGCAAACAATGTCCGACTAGTTGGGAACAACCTTTTGTAGTTTGGCATTACAATAGCTACTTTTAATTGCTGCATAATGCTTGCTTCACTTGGAGCACAATGTTGACCTTTTGAGTCATGTACGAGGACATCTCCACACATTGACAGACTTAAAAAGAAAACACCTATGTTTTGGCATGTATATCCTGCATAATCTAAGCACCGGAACTCACAAACACCATTATCACAAACCCCACCACGAAGGCTACACTGCTCATCACAGCTAGCTACAAAATCAATACCCAATTTTCAAGTATTCTTTTAAATAAAAATGATAGAAGCCTTGGATATAGGAAATCTAAAAATCTTATTTATATCACTATTCAGCGGACAACATTCCAGAAAATTAAAGACGTAATAGGAAATATATCAAAAGAAAATACAATCATACCAGTTAAGCAGTCTACACTAGTATAACCTGGTTCACATTCACATACTCCGATTGGGTTGCATGTACCATGCCCACTACAGTCAGCAAGGCAAGTTCCTGTACTGAATAAGCTCCCTCTGAGATAACTTCAAAGAGAAAATATAAACTGGAGTAGAATATTAATGCACACTTTATATCTGGAGGTACCTAAAACAAAATACTGAATCTTACTTTCTCGCTAACTCATTAACATTCAACAAAAGGAACTTACTTGTACTACATTCATCACCAATAAATCCAAAGAAGCAATGGCACTTCCTCTCTATGCATTCCCCATTCATATTACATGAACAAGGGCATTGACCAGGTAATGCCAATGGCGTATCATCACAAAGTTTGTGATAAGAAGGATAGACCAATTCACCTGCAATGTAGGACACAAGTTAAGAAAGGTATCTTGATCACAAAGGAAAAACTCAAATATAATTCAGCAATCTAGTATAATGCATGTCGAAAATCATACTATTGAAGCTTAAAAAGGCAATTTCTCCACCAGCTTCAGGACAAGCTTTCCATATACCACTAAGTTACCAGGGTACCTATACCCAGGGGTAGGGTACACGTACCCGTACTGGTACTTGTAGGGTATGTCTCCCGTCCTACCCCATACTGGGTCCACGTACCTGAGACTCTGTTATAAAAAATGGGGTACTTATAGGAAAAATGGTACGTCGTACCCCGTGTTTGGGTACTCCAGGGGTATGACCGACTCAATAATGGGGAAAATGTAATGACCCCCCACCAAATTTGAACTAATTTTTTGCTAATTACATATGGAGTCTGGTTCAAGACTTTTGTCAAACACTTTGCAACACTGTTCAAATTCCACTGAATATTGTCCAAATCTAGTAGATTGGTTTTACATTGATTTACAATGAATGTTTTTATGGTTTTGTGTTCAATACTCATGGAACATAATTTGAATGCCAAATGTGCACATAAAAAATATACATATGTATTTAATATTGAGAAATACACTCACATCAACGCAAGAATATATTTGGCAATTTTCAAATTTTTATTGCCTGTAACAGCAGTACAAATAGGTGTTTAAAATAAGATTTGAAGTTTACTTTCATGTCTAAGCTTGATTCTCTGTTACAGCTTCCTGGTACAATGATTTATCAAATTTTATGTAACTTCCAGTCTTATAATTGATATCTACTGAGTCTATGATTTATCAAATTTTATGTTTCAAATTTTCAAACTGAATCTTCACTGTTCAAATAATCATCGAATTTATAATTATGAATCATGATTCATAATTTATGAAGAAATCTATATGCATGTATGATGTGACTATGACATATATATATAATATATATATATATATATACATTACCCCCTATGTACCCAAGTACCCTTTTCAAAAAGTGGCGTGCCTATACCTGTACCCGTCCCCACCCCCGTACCCAAGTTTCCTGGTAACTTAGATATACCATCAACGATAACCTGTATAAAATTATAAACAAATACATACCTCAGCTCAAACAGGAACATTATAAGAACTCAACTTGGTGAAAAAAATTAAATACATGACAATCCTCCAATGCCCTCAAATGTATTCTAAAGTCAATTTTGAATATTAAAATGTGGTTATAAAAGTTGTGCCAAACAAACCTTTCATAAAAATTTCTCATGTTTTTGTTTTAGCTCAAATGCAGATCATTTTGAATTATAAGGTATTTCCCATCGAGTCTATTTAAACACAAAATCTTCATGTTTTAGAAAAGACCTAGAACCTTGCAAAGTATAGCAGCATCAAGAAAAGGGTTTCAATAGTTTGTAAGTCATTCTCCACCTTATACAAATGGCAATATCAAGGTTTTTATGGTGCCTTGCACAATCACATCAAAGAGAACTGTTTGAAGGAAACAAATGGACGACCATTGGAAGGCATCAACTTTTCATAAGAAAGAAACCATTCATATCTGTTTACAGAGAAACTACACAGAATTCCCAATCTAATAGCAAACTAGCATATCTACAGAGAAACAACTCATAATTGAAAAATATCAATCTAGAATCAAAATTAAAATATGTACAGATTCATGGTCCCTTTATTATGTAACCCTTGAGAATAAGGTTGCAGTATATTACAAATATGACCACACATTACCTAATAACAATGATATATATAACAGATAGGCCATCTATAGATCAACAATGTAAATTTGGCATCTTCATATAAATATAAAAATGGAAAATATATACATAGCATGGCGCAGTGTTAACACCCAAAAAGTGCTCACTACCTCATCTACCCCATTACATGGCTCATTTGTCCATTTTCCTACCATATTTCCGTTAAAAAAATCCTGAAAAGGCCTAAAATACCATCAAAAGGCCATCAAACCATCAAAAAACACCTCCAAAAGGCATTTTCCTCCGAAAATATCCAAAATTCCTCAAAAAGTAGCAAAAAACCCCAAAAGGGAAGAAAAATATAAAATAATGAGGAAAAGGAGGAAAAAACCCTAAAAAGCAAACCCTAACCCTAAACCGCATGGTTTCCAACTATAAATAAGTGATGGAGACCCCTTATTTCATATCCACAATCACAAGTATCCTGCCTCTGCCAAAATTGCTCTTGAAACCCTAGCTCACCATTGAGCTACTTTCACCATTGAGAGCCCCTTTTGGCCCATTTCCACCATCGGAGAAGGAGAAGGAACAGCTGGAGCTCGGAGCGACCTACTCGGACCAGCGCAAAGGGCTTCACCAACCTCCACATTGGAGGTCAGATCAATAAAAAATCATTCTTTACTTTTTGCTGTTTTGTTTCATGAACATGTTTAGATTAATTCTTATTTCTGTTTAGCATCTTTTATTTCACATATTATTGAACTGCTACTAAGGAATCAATTCTCCTTAGTAGGTGCTCATTCGCACAAGCTAGGAGTAAAACCCTAGCTACACGCAGTATAAACACACAAGCATGATTTTTATATTTTCTAGTATCACAGGGAAGCACTTGAAACCATGCTAACTTCTTTTAAGTTAATCACTAACACTTGTCAAGTTCTTGGTTTGAATGGAAATGTTCCAGTTATCTACTCATTACAGCAAGGAAGCAGAATAATCCAATTGGAACAAAACTAAGTCATATTTTATATTTCTATGGATATATTAAGATTTCTTGGTTTGAATGGAAATGGTCCAGTTATCTACACATTACATCAAGGAAGCAGAATAATCCAATTGGAACAAAACTAAGTCATATTTTATATTTCTATGGATATATTAAGATTGCAACCAATGCAAGTAAAATATAATCTATCTTTAGGGCTAGTGAAAACATAAGTATTTGTCAACTAGGTCTTTCCCATGAAGTTGATAGGCATGTTATCCACCCTACCCATGTTCAAGTCACACAAGTGAGATATTGAGTTCATAATGAGTGTATTGTTGTAATGGCCTTGGGCCTGTGTTGAACTGCCTTGAGCTTCTACAGAATGTATTTTAATTTTTATCCTTGGTACCATCCACAAGTTGAAGGGAAGTGCCGGATAGATTCCCTTGGATGTGTATTTCACGAAGGGAAAAAAACATATGTTTTAACAAAAACAATATTTCCTTTGTTTCAAGATCAACCATAAACAAGGGATGTGCCTATTAGTTTCAAAGATGCTTGAACCATTATATTTTGTATACTTTTTGTGCCTTCATTGTATGTTTGTACTTGAGAAGATAATTGGCTTGTGCTACAACAAGTTCATGCCTTGAGAAGATAAGTGCATAAGATTCCCACTGGCTGGAGATATAAAAGTTGTATTGTGGAAAAGGAGCAACGAGATAGCTCTTTCTAAAAGTAAGTATAGCAAACTGCTACTTGAGAAAGCAAATACCCCAAAAAGGATTTTTAAAAACCTACATACCCATAGAAAAAGTTCTAAATCTAGATTCAATGAAATTGATTTGTTTAATTCTAAGGTAACCATAATAAGCAGCAGCTGAACAATTAAACTTATGCTGTAACATGATGTTGTGTCTATGGAACCAAAACCAAGGGGAAGGTGGCTAATAAGTTTTATTTACCATCAAAACTAAATAGTAAATAATGATTATCCAATAAGAAAAATATTCGCTTGCATACCTCCAATGTTTTGTTTTCACAACGATGCTGATAACATCCATTGCCTTGTGTTAAAGTCCCTCATACAAAGCTAGTTCAAACTAAAGATGACGACATACACCTAGAAGACCATGCCATAATAAAATATAAGAACTACTATCTAGTGTAATAAGGGTAGATGAGCTATTCGACAAAAAATGAAAATTATCTTTAATAATGAATCAAAAGTTAGGTTGTAATAATTTTAATTTTAATTAAATTGAAGGCCATTGCTATAAGAATTAAAACGTATTCTATAGACAATAATTAGACTCGATCAGATAGGATTTATATAGGGAAATTTATTCTGGGGCAGATTTCTTGGTGTGGAAATTGAACCCAGTGATAGATTAATTTTACTCACAACAATTAACAATTGATCATGCAAAATCACTCACAAAAGAGACTAAAATTGGAGCTGAACACTAAATTGTATTAACTCAGTGTACAATAACCAAACCTGTAACATAATAGGTTGGTGAATAAATAAAATACATCAGGGATTCGAATGCATGAGGAGCAATTCGATTCTAGCATAAAGTAGGCTTACTAAAAATAAGCAAATCCCCCATAGGTGTAAAAAGATGGGTCCAAATATGTCATGGAACTCACGAATTGGAAAAAAGGCTTAGGCAAGATAAATAGTGGTGAAATGGCAGCTCATACATGCTTTTCCAAGGAGAAAAGAGAGGAGGATGTAAAGGACAAAAAACTAGTTCACCTCACCTAGTCTAGCTTTTCCATTTGCCTTAAAACAATGAAAAAGCAGGCAATAAAGCAGAAAAAGAAGAAGGGCACCTAGGAGGCCAGGAATAAAGCAGAATTGATTCCTTTAGCTTTCCCATGTGCTACATGAGTCAAATAAGGAAATTTTGACCATTATGGATAGGCAAAAGACAACTTGCACAAGGTGGGACACATAAACTAGGCTAATAAGACAAAAATAATTAAATTAATGTCTATGGTAGTAAACTATGGGTTGATTATTCTAAAAACCCCCCTTAAGCCTGACTTATGAGTAATATATCAGACAATTATAGGTCCTAGCAACAAGGCTTAGTCACCCTTTTACATACTGCATGTCCATACAACCAAGGAAAGAGGCAAAACCAACTTGGGAAAATCCTCCCTTAAACATGGACTGTAAAACAAAATTTGGAAATCTTGTCTTCACTCATGCTTCATAGCATGATCAGCAATCCCCAGCAGTGATTTGAGATTGCTGAAGGTCTTCTCACAAAATGCTTTGGTGAAGATATCAGCTACTTGTTCTGAAGATGAACAGAAGAGTAGGTGAATGGTGCCATCATGCACAAGCTCTCTGATGTAGTGCATATGGATCTCAATGTGTTTGGTTCTCTGCTTCTGAACTGGATCTTTGCAGATTCAAATGGTACTTTGGTTATCACAGTAGATGGTAGTTGAGTACTCTGATTCGAATCCACACTCTCCAAGTAATCCCTGCAACCATAAACATTGAGTTGATGCATTAACAACTCCTCTGTACTCTACTTCTATAGATGAGAGTGCAATCGCACTCTGTTTCTTGCTTGACCAGCTGATTGGCCCTTCTACAAGCATGAACACATATCCTGATGTGGAATTTCTTCCTGTGCTATCACCTGCCCAATCACTGTCAGTAAATCCAATCAAATCAAGATCATATTTTGCTTTATAGAAGATCCCATGTGTCCTTGTTCCCTGAACAAAGTTAAGGATCCTTTTGGCTGCTTTCCAATGGATCTCATGAGGCTGATCCATGTATCTAGAAGCCACACTTACTACATAAGAAAGATCAGTTCTAGTATGTGTCAGATACAATAAACATCCAATCAATTTCCTATACAGTGTATTGTTTACCATAGGTGAAGAATCAGCTTCTTCCAGCTTCACTCTTGAAAGGAAAGGAGTTTTGATTGCTTTGCAATCCTTCATTCTGAATTTGTTTAGTAATTCCAAGGCATATTTGGACTGCTGCACCTTGATTCCATCTTTGGTTTGAGCAATCTCAAGCCCCAAAAATTGACTTAAGAGCCCCAAATCTGTCATGGAGAAGGCTTGGTTCATAACACCCTTTAAGGAAGCAATCTCATCCCGTGAGCTTCCTGTAATGAGGAGGTCATCAACATATAACACAATGATCATTAATGAACCATTAACTAACTTCAAATAGACATTTGGATCTGATTTTCACCGAACAAAATTCAATGAGAGCAAGAAGCTATCGATCTTGGCATACCAAGCCCTGGGGGCTTGCTTTAGCCCATACAATGACTTTCTCAACCTGTACACAAGAGAAGGGTTAGTAGAAAAACCTTGAGGCTGCTGCATATATATCTCTTCAGTGAGATCTCCATTCAGGAAGGCACATTTTACATCCATATGATGTACCTCCCATTTCTTTGAGGCTGCAATGGCTAGCGCTAGCCTGATGGAATCCATCTTTGCACTGGGGAAAAGGTCTCATTGTAATCTATCCCATGAACCCATGAGTATCCCTTGGCTACCAATCTGGCCTTTTAATTCAGTGGTGAACCATCAGCAGCAAATTTGTTCTTGTAGACCCACTTACACTGAACTAACTTCCTCCCTGGGGGAAGATCCACTAGCTCCCATGTGCTGCTTTTCTGGAGTGAGCTGAACTCCTCCTTCATGGCTGCTTGCCATATTGGATCTCCTATTGCTTCTTCATATGTTTGAGGATCAGACTCCACCATCAAATATCATTTTTCAGCAAACATAGGATCCTTCATGCACAGACCACTCTCAAATTGAGATCTAGTCCTCCTTGGGTCATTGGGATCCCCAGCTAGCTCTCCTGCTGCATGTAGTGTCTTGGCTGCCCATTTTGGCCTTGTGGGGCTGTTTGGGTCTGCAATAAACTCATCTCCATCAGATAAATTAGAATCAGCATGTTCAACAAACTCTTTACTTACTTCCTGAGGTTCAGGTGGTGAAGAGGCTTCACCAACTTCCACTGCTGCAAGGGGTTCTTCTTCAAACTGAACACACCTTTCAATAAAGGATTTGTTTGTGCTCAAATTAATCAGCTTGTACCCTTTTGAATCTTCAGAGTATCCAACAAAAAGACACTCTTGGATTTGGGGCTGCAAAGCCTTCCTCTTCTCAGTTGGAATTCTAGCCCAAGCCTTTGAGCCAAAAATCCTGAAATGGGTCACATCTGGCTTGTGCCCACTCCATGCTTCGAAAGGGGTCATGCCTTCAAGATGTTTATGTGGCACCCTATTTTGGATATAGGCTACACAGTTTATAGCTTCGTCCCAGTACTTTGGTGGCAAAGTTTTGGCCTCAAGCATGCATGTTGCCATCTCCTTCAGTGATCAGTTCTTCCTCTCAACAACACCATTTTGCTGTGGTGTGTAAGGGATAGAATGCTACATATGAATACCTGCATCTGCACAATAGTTAATAAACTCACGCTTGAAATACTCACCACCATTGTCAGATCTGAGGATTTTGAGTTTCCTCCCAGACTGGTTCTCAACCAAAGCCTTAAAGACTTTGTATAGGCCAAAAACTTCAGACTTGTGTTTCAGGAAGTAAACCCAGCAATACCTGGAAAAGTCATCAATAAAATTCAATGCATATTTGGCCTGAATCATGGACATATGAGGGAATGGGCCAGCAACATCACTGTGGATCAGCTCAAGGGGTTCAGAGGTTCTCTCATGACTAGCTCTCTCAAATTTGTGCTCTGGGTGTTTTCCTAGGATACAACCTTGGCAGACTCCTTTGGAAAATTTTATCTTGGGAAACCCTATGACCATCTCTTTTTCACTAAGATCAGAAAGATATTTGTAGTTTAGGTGGCCAAATATTTCATTCCAAAGCTTGCTTGCTTCATTAGCATGAATCAGAAGAGCAGAGGGGTTTGAGTAGGGTAGGAAGTGTGAGAACATGTATACCTTTTGAGCATGATTTGCAACTCCTTTAGCTATGACTTTACCACTTGAGATCTCTGTGATCTCAACTTCATCAGGGGAGAATATGACCTTCTTAGGAGACCCAGTGTGAGTCATCTGGTACACTGATAGGAGGTTGGAGGCGAGACTAGGCACATACAGCACATTGCTGAACTGACCATGATCAAGATCTATCCTTCCTTTTCCTAAACTTTCAGTGAGAGAGTCATCTCCCAGTACTATAGGTGGTCCTTTCGACATGTCCAGTGAGAATAATGCCTCCTTAGTCAAAACCATGTGTCTTGAAGCTCCAAAATCAATGATAAAGCTAGGTGAGCTTGTTGTGCCAGCAACCAATGCATGAACTCTCTCTCTGTCTTCTGAACTTGATCCTCTTTCTATCTTCTTTGAGCTTTCTGGAAGGGAGATGCCATTCTTCTCCAGGAGTTGGGTCAGCATATCAATTTGATTTTTCATACAATAGCTTTCAGTGTGATTGACCTTATTGCAGTATGTGCACTTGCTCATTTCTTTCTTCTTCTTCTCGTAGTTCTTCTTGGAACCTTGTGGCTCCTTCGGAGACTGTTTCTTGTATCTCTTTTGATCAGGTGGATTTTTAGCTTTCTTTTTTCTTTTTGAATCCACCTTCGAATCTCCAGCAATCAGAGCTTGATCTTTGGATGGTTTGATGGTGCCCATCATCACCAGCTTGTCTTGTTCTTATGTGAGAGATTCCATGAAATCTGCAAGGCTAGGCATCTTCCAGGTTTGAGCTGTCAATTTTGTGGCATAGAAGGTCGAAACAAACACTGAATAGTTAGGGCCTAGATTCGAGAGGATGGCCAGGACGAGCTGATCATCTTTCTTTTCGATCCCACACTGTTTCAGCTGCAAAACTAGTGCTTTGAACTTAGAGAAATATAGCTGCAGGGACTCAAAGCTACTGGGACTCAGAGAAATCAGCTCATTTTCGATCTGATGTCCCCTCATCTCATCTGTCTTTCCAAAAAGATCAGCAAGATTCTCTCATACTTCATTCGGTGATGTAAATCCATCAAGATGGAAAAGGAGGTCTCTGGAAATACTCAAACACAGGAGACCATAGGCCTCATCCCTCCTGTTGTGCCATTTTATCTTCTCTGCAGCTGCATTGGGCTCTGCTTCTGTTGCCATAGTCACCTTGTAGAGGCCTTTCACTCTCAAAAGTATCTCCATCTCTGCTTTCCATTCAAAGAAATTGAAGGGAGTCAAGATAGTTTTCTGTGATTGATCCATAGCTTAGAAAATCTGTCCTGGCTGTCAGTAGAAGGCTCCCAGTCACTGAGGTCGAACCTGCAAAACAATTTTTGATGGAGAGAAACAATCTACAGTGGCTCTGATACCATGTGGAAATTGAACCCAGTGATAGATTAATTTTACTCACAACAATTAACAATTGATCATGCAAAATCACTCACAAAAGAGACTAAAATTGGAGTTGAACACTAAACTATATTAACTCAGTGTACAATAGCCAACCCTGTAACATAATAGGTTTTTGAATAAATAAAATAAATCATGGATTTGAATGCATGAGGAGCAATTCAAATCTAGCATAAAGCAGGCTTACTAAAAATAAGCAAATCCCCCATAGGTGTAAAAAGCTGGGTCCAAATCTGTCATGGAGCTCACGAATTGGAAAAAAGGCTTAGGCAAGCTAAAGAGTGGTGAAATGGAAGCTCATACATGCTTTTCCGAGGAGAAAAGAGAGGAGGATGTAAAGGACAAAAACTAGTTCACCTCACCTAGTCTAGCTTTTCCATTTGCCTTAAAACACTGAAAAAGCAGGCAATAAAGCAGAAAAAGCAGAAGGGCGCCTAGGAGGCTAGGAATAAAGTAGAATTGATTCCTTTAGCTTTCCCATGCACTACATGAGTCAAATAAGGCAAGTTTAACCATTATGGATAGGCAAAAGATAACTTGCACAAGGTGGGACACATGAACTAGGCTAATAAGACAAAAATAATTAAATTAATGTCTATGGTAGTAAACTATGGGTTGATTATTCTAACACTTGGATATGATGCCTTGTTCATCAAATTTGACTTTGAAAAAGCTTATGACAGCATTGGGATTTGGCCCCTTCTTTCTCTCGCGACTTTGGCCTGCGTTTCCATCACTAGTTGTGAATGAGGATGTGAGCAAGTTACAAGTTGACCAAATCAATCAGCTAGTTTTCCATCAATCCCTGGCCTCTATGTCATGGGAAAAAAATTTTGAGGTATCTAAATGCAAAAAAAGTGGGCCTAGGTCTAATCAAGTGAATTCCCCTTCCTGAGCCAGAAGTAGGTCAAAGAGTCAAAAGGCAACTTCCCATATGAATCACTTCTTACAATCTTGAAGGATCAAGAAGCTGTTTCCAGAATATAATCTAAATGCAGATGAAAATGCATGGACTGTCAGGCTATATGGAAATAGTCATCAATTAAGAAATTCTTAAGCAAGGAAGATTTTTTAATATATGGTTACCAAGTGTGGACTTTTTTTATCTTGATTTTCAGATATTTGTGTATTTTTGTTGACGACATGTCAGAAGTTTGTCTTGACTTGGACTTAAAACAAACTCCCAAAACTCTAATATGAATATTTGCTTAATTATTTTGATCTTTTAATGCTTAAAAAAACTCTCCTTGATAGGTTGAATTTATTCTTACTACTTATGGCGATGCCATAGACCACAATTTCTATGCTTTTGGAGGTTGAACCAATGGGATTTTGCAGGTCTTGGATGTGGAGGTTTAGATATGTGTCAGACTCACAGTTTTATGGAATTTTCAGGTGGTTTTCAATGTTCATCTCTAAGGGAGAGATTTTAATGGTTTATTTCAGATGTTGATGAATTCATAGTCTCCCCAAGTGAGTTTGAGCAGGTTTTGTGCTAGTTCTATTGTGTACCCTCTTTAAATATGGTGCTTTAACTAGGTTTTAGAATGGAGGTGTATTTTTTATTCATCTGTTGTATAATGACAATTTTCAATTTTTTTTTTGTGTATTGACCGTCATTGAGAAATTTTATGCTCATTTGTGGCTATCTTCTTTTTACCTCGAGACATTTTCCCAAGTAGTGGAATCCTCTTTATGGTGGCCATTTTTTTCTCTAGTAGTCTATTTGTTGTCCAATGTGGTAGTTCTGTCAGTTGTTTGTTTTAATTTTATTTGGATGTTTTGGGAGAGAATTTTGCTACTTGTCCACTGTAGCAACAACTCAATAAAAGTACCATCCCTTGGTAAAAAATAAATTATAAGTTGTGATATGGTACTAATCAATGCATTAATTCTATTTCATTTCAATTTTAATCTTTGATATTGATAACTATGGAATTTTCTAGCTAAATACAACTAGATAGCCGCTTTTCAAACTCTTATAGAGATAACCTTACATATACTTAAGAAACCACTAGTAGGTGAACATGGAAATGTTAATCATATTCACAAGTTTTAAGGAAAAAAGTGAATTGCAAATTGTGTGATCATGAATCTCATGGAAGTGACATGAGAGAAAAAAACTATCACATTGGTGGGGGTATATTTGGATGTGTTATTAAGCATAACTATAATTTTTTGAAAGAGAGATGAACAAGGATAAACCATGGCAAAAATAGTAGGTTTAAAAAATATAGGTAAGAAATCTAGAATGCAATAGCATGTAACAAATTTATTGTCCTTGGAATGCAAGACTTAGATATAATAGTGTAGCTAAAAGTCAACATCAATAGACTTTGTTGAAGGATATGTTGGAGCTAAAAGGAAAACATGATGTGGATGGAGCGGTTTCCAGATATAATAGTTGATAACCTTACATATACTCAATAAACCACTAGTAGGGGAACGTGGAAATGTTAATCATATTCAAAAGTTTTAAGGAAAAAAGTAAATTGAAATTGTGTGATCATGAATTTCATGGAAGTGACAAGAGAGAAAAAAACTATCACATTGGTGGGGGTTTATTTGGATGTGTTATGAAGCATAACTATCATTTTTTGAAAGAGAGATGAACAAGGATAAACCATGGCAAAAACAGTTGGTTCAAAAAATGTAGGTAAGAAAGATATAATACAATAGCATGTAACAAATTTATCGTCCTTGGAGTACAAGACTTGATAATTAATGATGGACTTAAATATAGTAGTGTAGCTAAAAGTCAACATCAGTAGACTTTGTTGAAGGATATGTTGGAGCTAAAAGGAAAGCATGATGTGGATGGAGCAGTTGCCAGATATATTTACGGAGAGGCTCTACTCTTCAATATCACCGGTTCAGCCTTATTCAAGACAACAATAAATGTTGTGGCTAATTATGAAAATAAGTTTTCGATATATGATGTTTTCAATCATTTCAGTCTTCTTCTCATGTAAGTTGTTGTGGCATTCTCTGTAAATTAGAACAACTTGAAAAATATGAGAAATAATAAGTTGCACGGGGATGAATAATGGATAGTCAGACAACATGCATAGGACTCAGATTAGTGATATGACCCTATTTCCCATAGCCAATGAATAAAATATCATCAGATGTGGGAAAAAATTTTGCTCAAGTGAAACACATAATGCAATTACAACTGAGATAGTAAAGTGCTTATGCACAGGTTCTATGACCATTATAGGACACTATGATGTGCATGTTCCAGGACATTTATTGGAGGATTAGTTAAGTTTATACTTAACCATCATTTCATGTTGAGATCTTTTTGCAAGTTTTTGTTGAGAGAGTTGCTCTTATTTGGTGATACAAGATTTTTCGCCACCCTTAGCACCTTGTAGTCAATTGTACAAAAGGTGGTAATTAGTGACAAATGGTTTACCTTTAGATGTTAAAGAAAGACTTGACAAAAGAACTGAAATAATTATTTCAAGTAATTTTTTTGGAAGGGTGCTCATAAAATTAGAAAAACATCTGAGATGCTTATTAAAATGTTGAGAATATTATTGGTACGATCCATAAATAGTAAAGTGCTTATGCACATATTTTTTGACTTTTTATAGGACACTGCTCTGTACATGTTTCAGGCCATCTATTGGAGGATTTGTTGAAGTTTATACTTAACCATCATGTCACATTGAGATTTTATTGCAAGCTTTAGTTGAGAGAATCGTTGTCATTAGGTGATAGGGGATTTATCACCACTTTCAACACCATGGAAGGGTGTTAGAAAATAAATTTATTCTATAGAAGGTAGTAATTAATGAAGAATTGTTTACCTCCAGCTTTTAACAGAAGACTTGAGAAAAAAACTACAATTATAATTTTAAGGAATAATTTTCGTAAGGGTACATATGAAATCAGAAAAAAAAAAAAAAAAACATTTGATATGAATATTAAAATGTTGAGAATAATTGATTCATATGATCTATATATGGGGTAAGTTTATGATGGAGTGGGTGGTGTGAAAGATGTCACAGAAAAAGCAAAATTTTAATTGAAAAATACCTCTTATATTAACATAGAAATATTTACTAAAAGAGCAAAGATGTAAAGGGTATGTACAATGGAAAAGCATAATAAGTTGCCATGTCTAAATCTTTAGCATCTTAATTAGTACAAATCCTTTGGCCAATAGTTTCTTGCGTACAGTTCCCTTCCAACTGATTACAACAAAAGTCTAGAAAGAAAGGACCCCATTACCAAAAGAATGCTTGCAACTTCACTTCCGTATCGGAAACATCTGCTCTGGTGAAATGCATGCTTTTAGAACTAAGTTAGCTACACAATGTTAAGTTAGAATGAGGCTATGCAGGAAATATATATACCTGCTAGATATCGATGCTAAGGAAGAAATATTGGTACTATTTGCCAATTTTGGGACAAGAGGTCATCCCAATATGCATCAGGCCATGCAACTATCCAATAAGAACACTCTGATGTTAGTATTTTTTTGTGTATTACAAGATGCATGCTTTCCAAAAAATTGGAAGGGAAGAAGAAAGGTTGTTTGTATTGTTCTTGGCTTTTGTAATATTACAAGCAGTAATATTACATAGATTCTTCAATTTCATTGTACCTCATGATCAATATTTCCAGTGGGTACATAACAGAAAATTCTCTTCAATGTTAGTCATCGGGAATATTCAACACTGAGCCATGGGCAGTAAGGGTCATGAGCATGCAAAATAAGCTGCATATTTCCATAAATATTATTCAAAGAAACAAGAAATATTGTATGAACTTAAAGATGGCTATAGATATTACAGCCTAGACCTTAGAAAATGCCCAACATTATCCAAACCTAAAGAAAAATAGAAACTGAGGTTGTGTACCTGGAAATTGATGAGGCCATGGAATAGAAAGGAACCAGTGAATTCCATAATACAATACGTTTGCACAAACAACATAAAGTAAACATGATGAGTTTAGGATGGATGGCCTCAAATAGAGCTTATCTATAAATCATGAGCAAAAAAACGTTTAGGGGTTACTTAAAAACCTGGGTTGAAGAAAACCTTACCTTGTTCCACAGAAGACAGAGCCAGTGGTGCCAGACATCCATAATTGGCTTTAGCACAGAGTAATTCCAGAAAAACATCTAACAGAATGGGGGTTTAATAAACCCTAGGTTATCCAACTGAAGCAAAAGAAAGAATGCTTTCCTCGCAAAACCACGAGAAAATAAAAAAACACCAACAATATTTCTATGTGCATCAATTAGACTGTAAATCTAATGTGCAGCACAAGGGAAGATAAATATATTTAAAAAAATGTGCAACATTTCAAACTTGACACATATAACATTAATTCCTAGCATATCTTTTATTAGTATCAGCTACTCTTAGGTTTTGTAAGTCAGTTTTGATTTTAGGTGTTTTTTTCAGAATTTATACCAGTAGGTATCTTTTAAAATCCTTTGCAAAGGATGAAATAATTCCCCTTTATATTTTTTTCTAGTTGACATGCTGAATTTGAACTCAGTAAAAGCATATTTGTATTACTATGATGACCAGTTCAGTTGCAGCTCTTTTTAAAACAAAATTATAACCACTTTGTGTTGGAGACATTTACCCACCATGCACACTTAATTTGGTCAATATGGCCTTGTTAAACAACTATCCTAAGTTTTATTGACTTAATCGACATCAAAGGGGCACTTTATGAAATCATCATGAGCACACCCATGCCTACCTTCAGTCAAGGAGGTCAACTAAGCCTTCTCCTTCATTTGGGGAGGCCAATTGGAGCACTCTGGGAGTGATCTGAGTGTCATAAATGCACCTAATTGATAACTGATGGTTATAATAAGTTAAGTTAAGTGATGAAGGCACCTCCATTCATTATTTAATTATTTTTAATGATTATTTATGAACTGGAGCTAATACATACACCTACAACCACTTCTGATGACCAATTTGACTTATTAATGTGCTATCACTTGTTGGTTGGCTTGCAGTGACATGTGTCTGAGCTAATTTCAGTTTGACTCAGTCATTCATTGCACTCTAAATTTAGTTAGGACTCAGTTGAGTCAATCGACACTTGATCAATTGGTTAACTAGTGTGTTTACTGTGGCTTACAGTCAGTTAAGCTACACCCTTTCATTCAATTCGAATGACCTCCTTGGGAATTCAAATTGTCTTGGAATTAATGCACTTTGCATGATCATTGTATTGTATTATTCCTTATTCATTGATTATACAGAGCTGCTACTTCCATTGCAACACCATTTTGCCAATTTTATGCATATTTGTCTGTATTCTTTGTGAGACTGTGTTTTCAGTTCCTAGACCATTGTGACAAATTAATATGGTATCAGAGCTCATGAAGGGACGAAGCTTAGATCTTTCAAAAACAAGGTTTTTGATAGATATTGCATGAAAAATTGAGCAAAAGCTCAAAAATCCAGCAATGCACCAGAAGCCAAGGCTTACCACTTAATACCCCAAGTTAAGGAATTGTTGTTCAAGCTTGCTTGATCAACTATGCCGGGAGTGATGAAATCCTAAAATGTGCAGGTTGTCCGACCTTACGGTGCCCCTTTTGTTGTGATTTGTAGGTTTTAACAGGTGAAAAGCATTCGCTCCAGCATTTTCAGATGGCTTCTTCTGTAGAACTCTTGACTCCATTCAATTTCCATTCATGGAAAGAGACATGGAGATCCAGCTACATGTAAGAGGACTCTATAGGGTCACTATGGACACTGAAGAAGAGCCTGCTTCTGTGATAGACAAAGATATATTCTTGAACAAGAAATATGAAGCATTTGGATTCTTGTGCCTCTCTATTTCCCGGGATCTTCTTTTCCATCTCTTAGGATTGAAGACTCCAAAGGAAATATGGGACAAATTGGAAACCCTGTATGGAAAACAGGATGATTTGAGAGTATACCAGCTTGAAAATGAGTTGATGTCTCTCCAGCCTTCCAATTTCAATACCTTAAATTATTTTTTCACAAATTTCAAGCACATTGTCTTACTGTTGAAGCAATGTACGGTGGAGAAGGAGGATGATCAGCTCATCCTCGCCATACTCTCCAAACTTGGAGCTGATTATTCAGTGTTTGTCTCTACATTCAGTGCGAGGAAGATCACAACCCCTGGATGGAATATGCCTTCACTCAATTCCTTCATTGAGTCCCTAACAAGTGAACATGATAAGATTGTTCAGATGGGGATCATCACCCGTGATCAAACCCTCCATGTCTCGGGGCCCAAAGATCTGAAGGGTAATAGAAAGCAGCAGGAGAACCCAAAAACCAAATTCAAAGCTCCTAATCCTAAAGTTGAAAACTAACAGCATAAAGAGTCTTTCGACTCAAAGAAGAACAAAGGAAAAGGGCATCATGGAAAGGAAAAATTCAAGTGTTGATACTGCAGGAAGGGATTCCACCCTAAACATGCCTGCATGAAAAATAAACTTGATGAATCTCAATAAATGTGTGTTAAATTCTATATCTTACATGATTTTTCTGTATGTTGATGGATCAATAGGATATATTCTTTGATGTATGTATGAATACATAATTCTATCCCCTGGTTTCGATCAAGTGACCTAATAATGATGCCATAAGGAAATCCCCTATTATAACTGCAGAAACCTAGTTCTAGCAGTAAGCATAGATATTGCAGGTGAGACTACACTTGCATCACAGGTGTTTCCAACAAAGTTATAGTATGTCGGGTATATATCTTGGGATTTGTTGACATATTGGTAAATATGAACCCGAGTTAGCAGAAAAGACGCCAACAAATGGTTCCATTGTCGGGACTTGAATAATTGTGGCGGGAATATGTTTTGGCACCTGACGAAACCGAAAATTCAATATTGGGTTGATTATAAATAACAAGAGTTTGCACGGGAATGAAGTAAAGGATCGCAACTGATCCCGATAGAATGGTTGGAATGATACCTTTACATAGGCATTCATGAGATTTTGTTTAGTGAATTTCCCATTGTATTTCATGAATGATTATTAAAGCTAGTGACTCAAAAGAAAAAATTTCAAGGTGAAGAACCTATAGAGTGGATTCCTTAGTTGATCCAATGGTTGAAAAGAGTTAGTAATCTTATATCTAGGGTTGTCAACTTCTAGGCTGATAGCATTCTAGAGGGATATATTACTAAGATCGTAGTTGATACTATAAGGTCATAAAGTGAAATGGAAAGAGAGTTATTCCAAGAACCTCGAGGTCTCTATTTGAAATCTTTGAAGCCGTGGATAAAAAATTTAGCACGTGAAAAAGGGTTTCTGAGGATGGAGTCAAACAAATAAATCCTTGTGCGTAGATATTATGGGTAATGTCGCACAAAAGATTTGAATAAAATGGAGTAGAGTAAGTTGATATGTTTCTTGTCGATAGCAAAAATGAGCAAGAAGGTAGACGCCTAAGGAATGGAAAAATATTACAGTTAGGAAAGAGAAGAACGACTATGACCATAAGAGGAAGTTGCAGTGTGACTGAAAGAAGGGACTACGAGTTGAAGCCACATCTCAATGGAGAATCCTGTGACGAAGAGGAGGAATATCGACTTATATCTGAAGGAGAAGAGAAGGAATTACCAGATCTAGATCAAGACTATACTATACCCACGACTCCGCGTACATCCACAGAACCTGAGGTAAGGCCTGAAAACACATCACCAAGTAGTTTTGTTGATCATAGTAATAATAAAAGTGGAAATAATAGTCAAGGAAGTTCTACTAGTGGAGCCATTAATTCAACAATACCACAAGTACAAAGAATGGCAAGGAGTGATATAAATTTACCTATATTTAATGGGAATGGGTTGGAGGAGCTTAAGCAACATTGATTCCTATGTGAAGTTCTTTGGATAGTGTGACAGGTCCAAGACCAGTCTATAAAAAGATCCCAAATGATCACAACCTTTATAGGTCATTCACTTGAATGGTATATGAAATTCTTTGTGGTCCCAGCAGGGGATCCCTTAGAGGTCATTAGATCAAATCCGAACGAGACTGATAGAAGAAGTTAAAAATCCTAAACTTGAGTCGCAGTGCATCATAGAACTAAAAGATATCAAGTAGTTTACAACTGAGTATGTTTGGGACTTTGACCAAAGGATTAAAACTCTAATGGATAAAGTGATTTTTCAGATGTCAGATGTCCAATATAAAGAATGGTTTATTGCCACGATGCTACCACATATCCATGTTCCTTTGATGCAATAGAATATTGTATCCTAGAGCGAATCTCTTGAGCTTTCTATGAAGTTAGAGGCTTCACTGGTTAGAGAAAATGGTGCGATAATAATGCAGATACAGTCATAGATAGACAACCTCGCTTTGCAAATTCAAGATATCAAGAAATGGAAATAAGTACAGGAGGAACTCTAGTGTACACACTGTAGAAATAAATGCCACCATAAAGACTCATGTCCAAAATTCATGAATTATCTTGCATCAGGCGCACCAAATCCTATAAATTCTCAAGGAATGACTTGGTGTAGAATTTGTTAAACCAGAGGTCATTGGTCACATGAATGCTTTTATTTACAGAAAATAGTAAGTTCACTGACCAACCTATATTGTAAATTCTGTCAATCAATGGGTTGCAGCGAGAAATACTTTAGGGAATATCAGTTGCTAGAAGAGAAAACAATTGACACTTATCTAATGAAAAATGATGAACAGATGCAAGCTGAGCGAGCTCAGATACAATACCATCAACCAAGGGGGGTAGTATTTTTAGAGGCCGAGGATAAAGAGGAGGATTTGTTCATGGAAGGGGCCAAGTCATTTATTATAGTTGTAGATAGCCTGGACATTTCACTAGAGATTGCATTAATCGTACATCGACATGTTTGTATTGCAAATCATTGGACCATACTATTGAAGAATGTCCACAACCGATTGCTAAGTGGCAAGATAGAAACATGAGAAACTAGAACCCTCCTCAAAATTCCAATCCAAAGATTTAGAAGATATTTTTTGAGCCTTAGGAGCCTAATATTGATGTTGTAACAAGAGGGGGTGATGTGACTGGAGGAGATCAAGTAGCACCATAGAGACAACTGAGAGTTTGATCGACACAACAAAATAAAGTGCCATTTGATGTCTAGAAATAGAAGGAAGTGTTCTTTGACGAGCGTCATGATTTTGTCAACATAAATCGACAATCGACTCCTACTGATGTTCCAACATCGAATGAAGGACCAATATTGGAAATTCCTCAAAGATTCAAACAATTATATCAAAATAAACTGATAGAACATGTCAATAAATTGAAATATTTATTTATAAGTTGTTTAGCACTAATAGAAGATAAGGATTCCTTGGCATAACTAGAAGCTTTAGTCGAAGAACCTCAAACAAGTGTGCGATTGGAAAACAAAGTTAACCACATCGGTAAAATACTGAAAATGGATCACAAGTTAAAGATGAATTCCCATATAGGTGATTATGACATGGATTATATCATTTGGATTTAGGCTCAGATGTTAACATTCTCACCAGAAAAACATGAGAAAGTATGGGAAAAATGAGACTAGTATGGTCTCCTATTTCACTGAGATTATACAACCAGTTGCTTAGCCAAGTTGGATCCATTAAAGGGATGATAATATGGCTTGACTAAAATATCTTGCCTATTTACGTATCTCCTAAATCAAAATGTCCCCTTCGAGTGGGAAGTTGGTGAACTAATGCCAACAGACTCTCACTTATCGAACCTTATTATAGCTTACGAACGTATTAAATCCTCCACTGGGTTGTTAATTCTAGCTATTGATCAGGAAACTATATCAAGAATTTCTTATGGACATTATCCAATATTTCATCATCTCTACTCGATGGATCATTTCACTTCTCTCTTATGCTATAGGTTTTTTTTTTAAACCAAGATCATAGGGGAAGATACTGCTCAATATTCCTTCTTCAATAGATCAAATCATTTTTCGTTCCATTGACACCACTATAGAAAAGATATACGATATAGTGTTTATTCCCATTTTGTATGGATTTAGTCCCTTTTACAATACAGATGTCTGAATATATGGGATTTAAAGACATACGACAACTATCGATCAACTAGCACAAGTTCTTATCCAAATAGAAGGACTCTAAACTTATGTAGATTTTGAGGTGATAGATATTGTTGATGATACGAATTTGTATCATGCACTTTGGGAATTGAATGGGATATTGAAAATCAAACCATTATCAATTTTAAGAAGATGATATTAAAATTTGAGGATTATGAACTACGGGTGGTTGCTCCAATTGATCCTTTGGAAGGCCAAAGATATGTCAAGCAAGTAAATAATGAAGGACAAGATGGATATCTAGATCATACCTATAATATTACTTTTGAGATGGACGACTATGTTAATTTGACAATTGATGGAAAAATTAGCTATAGAAGCAGTAGTTCTTGCTCCTAAGACTTAGGAGAAGCTCTAGAGAATTGGCAGAATAGACTACATGAAGTATCAATGCAAAAAAGTGCAAGAGTCAAGAAATATGTGCAACGGGACGGTACTGAGGTATGCGATCTACCTACTTATGAAGGTTTACCTAAATTGGAATCATTTCTTATAGAGTTCGAAGAGAAAGTATCTGAACCTCAGCTCTTATTAGCCCTACATTTTGCATTGAAGGCTACACCCGTAAGATGGTGGGTTGCACATAATCATTCTATTTCAGAATGGCCTCAATGCCAAAAATTACTGGAAGTACGATTTGGAGAGAAGATTCTCTATAATGGTCAGAAATATACATGACTAATCAATTATATCAAGTATATTGAGTATTGTCATGCAACATGAGAGACATATCTGTGACAGGAATGGGTTCATCAGTTCATCCACACCTTGGATATGATACCAAGAAACTGGTATACATTGGTCGAGCTACAACGCGGAACAATTGAATGGGAAGAGATAGCTGCCAATTTCACAAATACATTTGAATTTGCTGATGATAATTCATCAATTGATTCTTCTATGCAAGTAATAAGAAATAAGATATTTGAATGCGTCCCTATGTCAATGTCAAGTTTCCATAAGAGTAGTGCGACAGTTCAACATTGGATGGAGTGTTACAATATAATAGGTGAACCTGACGACGATGATCCACGCGACATAAATATTCCTAAATCTGAGGGTACTTGCATGGTCAGGCATATCAAGTGACAAATTTCTGAACCCTATTAAAATAAAAATAAAAAAGTGAATATTGGTTCTCAAGAGAATCCAAAATTTGCTAATATAAGAGAATATTGGGATGATGAGACCATATGGAAGATTACAAACTTATTGCATGAATTCCAAAATTTGTTCCCTACTGAATTTCCAGAAATTATGGGAATTGTTGGAGATCTTGGATAAATGAAGATTCCCCTAAAGCTCGATGCAAAACCTATTAAACAATGACCATATAGACTCAATACAAGATATAAATAAAAGTTCAATATAGAGTTAGACAAAATGTTAGATGTGGGCATTATAGAATGTTTCAAGAAATCTGAATGGATTATACCTATGGTGGTGCAAGACAAGAAAAATGGTGAAGTTCGTATCTGTGTCAACCTAAGAAAGATAAATGATGCTTGCATGCAGGACCCATTTCCAACCTCATTTACAAATGAATTATTGGAGAGCGTCGAAGGAAAAGAAGTATATTTGTTTACTGATGGATTCTCTAATTACCATAAGATAAGAATTGCAAAGGAATATCAATGCAAAACAACCTTTGCAACATAACGGGGATGCTTCTAGTATATGGTAATTCCCTTTGCTCTCAAGAATGCTCCTGCTGTTTTTTCTAGCATAGTCATAGCTTCATTTAAATATTTCATCCATAAATTTATTGAAGTATACTTTGATGACTGGACGGTCCATGGACTAGTAAAATGTCACATTGAGAGTCTCAGAATGATGCTTGAACAGTGTAGATAGTTCCATATTTTCCTTAATATAAAGAAGTACATTTTTTGTGCTCCCTTTGGTATCTTGTTGGGTCATGTGGTTTGTCAAGATGAAATATTGATGGATCATGCTAAGATTGTGATTATTGTCTACCTACCACCACCCATGACAGTAAAAAAGTTAAGAACTACTTCAGGAAGTATGAGGTATTATGGAAAATTTATCAAAGGATATGTAGAGGTTACAAATCCTATGGAAAAATTGTTGAAGAAAGATGTTAAGTTTCAATGGAGTGAGCAATGTCAAGAGAGTCTAGATGTTCTTAAAAATAAGATGGTTACAACCCCCATATTGTTCTTTCCAGATCAGAAAAAATAATTTCATGTACATCTCGATGCATCATTAGTCATGCTTGGCATTGTACTTACATAGCCAGGAGAGGGTTATATTGATCACCCCATTGCATTTGCTAGTAGAAAAATGTTGACGACTGAAAATAACTATACCACTATAGAAAGAGAAGGGCTTGTTATGGTGTATGCTCTATAAAAGTTTTGACATTATTTGTTTGGAGGAAATTTCAAGATGTATACAGATCATTCTGCATTAACGTATTTGGTCAACAATCCAACATTGGTGGAGAATATTTTTCGATGGCTTCTCCTATTCCAAGAATTTGACTTTGAAATTATTGTCAAGTTGGGTCGACTGAATTCATGACTCGACCATCTATCAAGGTTAGAAAGTGGAGAAGAGCATGTTAATATCGATGATAGTCTTCCTGGCACACAATTGTTTGCAATAAATATGTTTGATGATCATTAGATATATATTGTACATCTCTTAACTATAGGATATGCACCAGAATAATTTAGTACAACACACAAGAAGCAATTAGTTGTAAAGGCTATAGATTTCTAGGTGATTACGGGACAATTAAATTAAAAGGGACTAGATGAAATCCTTTGTCGTTGTTTCTTGGAACATGAACGGTCAATGGTAGTGAATGAAACACATGCTGATGTCATAGGAGGTCACTATGCAGGAAAAACAACAATGTCCAATATTTTACATACCAAATTCTAGTGGCCTACTTTGCATGCAACCGCTATATATTATTATCATAGATGTGATATTTGTCAAAGAACTCGAAAACAGTCGCGACGAGATGAGATGCAACTAGTACCACAAGTGACTTTGTAGGTCCTATCCATCCACTAAGAAGAAGAGTAGGTGCACATTTTATAATCACTGTGACAGACTACCTAACAAGGTGGGAAAAACAAACGCCAGTAATAAATTGTACTATTGTGACTACTGCAAGTTTTTTGTTCGACAATTTAGTGATCCGATTTGGATTCCCAAATATTTTGATAAGTGATCAAGGAACACATATTATGAATCAACTAATTGACAAATTAACTGAGGAATTTTAGATTCAGCAATGAAAGAAAAATCCATATCACCCACAAGAAAATGGTGTTGTAGAATCATTCAATAAGATTTTGGGGAATGCATTGACAAAAATTGTTAAATTTTTACTGGTTATATCAGATCTTATAAAATTTAGCATCATTACAGCATAACCATAAGCAAAATATCACTGAAAGATAGACAATCACATACACACAAAAGAACACAAAGATTTATCTTGGGAAACACTCATGGGGAAGAAAACCTAGCAAAACTTCCTGTGTATAAGATGTATAAAAATTATAAGATAAGACCCCAGACAAGTACACCTCCATCCAACATATACATCTATCTCTCTCTCTCCTATGCACTGTGCATAAGTGAGTGTGTTTAAATGAGAAAAACATCTCCTTTATTTATACTCTTTTCGTCACTTGACTTTTAACCTAACAAGTCAGCCCTACTTAACTAAGTGGGACAAATTCACTTAGGAAGAATCAATACAATATTATACTATATTCATTAGGGTACTATTGACTCAGATTACAATGGAGGATTTACCTCATGACTCTATGATGACCAATTATAATAGTAACACCCCACCGGAGGAATAATCACATCTCCCTTGTGTTACATCAGTAAAATAAATTTAGAATATCCTTTGAAGTTACAATATTCAACACTCCCCCTTAACGAGAAGGTTA
This sequence comes from Pseudotsuga menziesii, assembly GCA_001517045.1. Classification (NCBI taxonomy): domain Eukaryota; kingdom Viridiplantae; phylum Streptophyta; class Pinopsida; order Pinales; family Pinaceae; genus Pseudotsuga; species Pseudotsuga menziesii. Next base: position 82,925 of record LPNX010978681.1, on the reverse strand, counting down.
TTCTACTAACAACATCATCATAGACTGTAAGAGAACAGAGAGACAATATCTACAACATCATCAAGGCTATACATCTATACTTCATAGGAATTTTTCAACATTCATCAGTAACTGGAACAACTACTCTTCAATGCCTTCATCTTCTACATCACACACTCACTTGATCCTTTTTCAACAACGCTTCGATCTTTCGATCCTTCGTAGAAGCACTTAGATATTCTGATCCTTTGCAATGGTACTTTGAACTTCTAATCCTTTGTAGCAGCACTTTGATCTTCTGATCATTTGCAATAGTACTTCAATCTTATGATCCTTTGCAACAATACTTCAATCTTCTGATCCTTTACAGTAGTACTTCGATCTTCTGATCATTTGCAACAACACTTTGATCTTTTGATCCATTGAAACAACACTTTGATCTTCTAATACTTTGCAGCAGCACTTCGATCTTCTAATCCTTTGCAGCGGCACTTCGATCCTTTGCAGCAGCACTTGGATCCTTTCAATCCTTTGCAACAATACTTTGATCCTTCTTTATCCTTTGCAGCCAAAATTCAATCTACTTGACCCTTTTCCATCGTACTTTGATCTACTTGATCCTTTGTTGCCATGCCACCTGTAATACACATGATCTATTTGAGGGATGATCAATCCCGATCACTTTAGGACATAATTCCAAGGACAATGCAATTCTCCATCAGCATGATCGATGAAAAGGATTAGCTTAATCATCTACAACTAAATGTAGATCTCGACCACACCTAGTGTCAGCCTTATCATCCATGAGGACTCATCATAGACCATCCATATCACACAGGTTAGGACCACTCACAAGTGAGTGTTATACTACAATATCTACACTTATGTTTAGGCATACTCATCCAAGTAAGAGTATTGTCTACACAGTAGATCTTGACCGCATAGAAAATTTCGGTCCATCGTAGAACATCCATACCACACAGGTTAGGACCACTCCCAAGTGAGTGTTATACTACAGCGTCCATGAGGACTCATCATAGAGCATCCATACCACATAGGTTAGGACCACTCCCAAGTGAGTGTTATACTACGAAATCTGTGAGGACTCATCATAGAGAATCCATACCACACAAGTTAGGACCACTCCCAAGTGAGTGTTATACCACGGCATCTATGACGACTCATCATAGAGCATCCATACCACACAGGTTAGGACCACTCCAAAGTGAGTGTTATTCTATGGTATCTACATAGGAATGTAGGCAAAATATCCATACAAGAGTATTGTCTGCAAGGAAAATCTCAACCACATGCAAAATGTCAATCTTGTCATTCATGAGGACTCATCATAGACCATCCGTACCACAAAGGTTAGGACCACTCCTGAGTGAGTGTTATTCTATAGTATCCACAACTGAATGTGGGTACTCTCCATGTGAGAGTAACTTCTACAAAGCATACCTCGGCCGTACCTAAGTATCGACCCCTATCGTCCATGATGAATCATTGTAGGACATCCTTATCATGAAGGCTAGCACCATTCACAAGTGAATGTTATACTACAGTATCCACAAATGAATGTGGGTACTCTCCATGCAAGAGTAACATCTAAAGGGCCATCCTTAGCTAGTAAGGACCACTCTCATGCATAGAGTGTTATAGCTGCCATCCTCAAGAGAGGACACTATCATCCACAAATGAATGTGGGTACTCTCCATGCAAGAGTAATATCTACAGGGCCATCCTTAGCTAGTAAGGACCACTCTCATGGACAAAGTGTTATACCTGCCATCCTCAAGAGAGGATACTGTCATCCACAAGTGAATTCCAGACCTTGTTAGCATATTCAGGTGCACTTGGCATCTTTTATGTTGGAGCATCACTGTCATCCCATCATTGATGTTAGCCTCATTATCCCTCCCCATTTTCTGGGAGGATCAAGGAGGGTTCATGTCTTCGACCTGTTCCTCCTTTACAAGAAGAGTTCATATCTTCGACTTGTTCCTCCTTTCCGAAGAAGGTCCATATATTCGACTTGTTCTTCCTTTCCAAAGGGAGTCTGTATCTTCGACATGTTTCTCCTTTCTGAGAAGGGTCCATATCTTCGACATGTTTCTCATTTTTGAGAAGGGCCCATATCTTCAACCTTTTTATCCTTTCCGAAAGGGTCCATATCTTTGACCTGTTTCTCCTTTCTGAGAAGGGTCCATATCTTCATCGTTCCTCCTTGCAAGGAAATATCTATACCAACATCACTATTCCTCCTTGTGAGGAAAGAATGTAGTATCATCATCATTGCTCCTCCTTGCGATGAAAGTATTTAGTATCAGCATCAATGTTCCTCCTTACGAGGAAAGTATGTAGTATCATCATCACTATTCCTCCTTGTGAGGAAAGTATTTTCAAACTACACCAAGCTTGTCACAGAATCTTGGTCACCAAATCAACAACTTTCTCATTGGTATTTACATACTGGAGTTGTATATCTCCCTTTAGTGCCATATCCCATAGGATTCTCTGTCATCTTTATGCAACTTTGGTTGTCACAAAGAATCATTGTGGTATCCAAATTGACATCAGTTTTCTGAAGCCATATGTATTCCCAAATAGCGGAGCAAGTTGCAATGTACTCTGCTTTAGCTGTGTTGAGAGAATCACTGGATTGTTTTTAAATAAATCATGAGATCATGGTGGATCCCAGACCATAACATCCACCTGAGGTGTTCTTCCTGTCTTTAACACTTCCTTCCCAATCTAAATCCATGTATCCATATAATTTGTAGTCATAATCTCTACCATAGTAAAGTACCAAGTGTATCGTACCTTTTAGGTTCCTTATAACATGCTTCATAGCTATTAGGTGAACACATATAGGTTTAACTAGATACTGACTCAAGGTGTTCACAATCAAGCATATATATGACCTTTTGTTCGTCAGATACATCAATGACTCAATAATATGTCTATACTGAGTCATATCCACTTACTCCGATGTCTCATGATGATGGCTTTAGGTTGGTTTCCATGGGTGTGGCCATGCATGTACAATCCAACATATCAAATCTTCTTAAGATTTCCACAACATACTTTCCCTGGTTCAGAAAGATTCCTTTTGAGCTTTGCCACACTTCTAGCCCTAGGAAATAGTGCATCAATCCACGACATTTCATATTGAATTCTTCATCTAACTTATTCTTGTGATCTGTTTATCATTTCCAGTCAAAAATAGATCATCCACATACAACAATAGCATGTTAGGGTCATCATCCATAACCTTAAGGTAAAGGTTATGATCATCTTTATTCTTGGTAAAGACCAAGCTTGTCAAGAAGCTATTTATTCTTCCATACCAATCTCTAGGAGCTTGCTTCAGTCCATACAAAGTATTTTTCAACTTACATACATGAGTCACTCTGTTTTCAGCTTCAAATATTCGTGGTTGTTCGATGTAAACCTCTTCCTCAATCATACCATTAAGGAAGGTCATCTTTACATCCATCTGGTGTATCACTTCATCATCGAAGCAAGTGCCATGATGGTTCTAATGGAAGTGTACCTTGCTCCTGGAGCAAATGTATCTTCATAATAAATTTCCTCTCTTTGATAGAATCCTCTAGCCACAAATCTTTCCTTACTTCCATCGGCAACATATTTTATCTTGCAAATCCGTTTGGAAGATACCACACTCTTGCTTTTTGGTTTGGGTACTATATCCCAAATATCATTCTGATATTCTTCCATCATTGCAACTACCATGAGTTCATTCTGTCAGGTCATCGACATATCCCAGTCTTCTGCATTCAACCTTGAAGATTGGAACCCACTTTACTCTTCGTAAAGTCTCGTTCCATCGGGAAGTTGTCCATCCTACCATACCATGTCTAACTTAGATATATTCTATAGTCACTCCCACTGAAGCAGAGCATCATCCTCCCTCTTCATTTTGTACTCTATGTGTCGAAACATTATGTACTGGAGTGACATGTGGCATCCTTTTCTACTATGTATCCATCTCAGGTTACTAGATACCAAGATCCCTTTATCTTGAACTTTGTCAAAAAGTTCCTCTTGCACCCAATTGTGAGCTTGTTGTCTTCTATAGGTTTCCATCTTCAACCTTGTAGCAAAGGTTAATATATTCATCACTCCAGGTGATATTTCAATCTCTTGGATGTGCTTATCTATGGGTGCCTTCTGAGCTTGTAAAAATCTTATTCTGTACAAGTGGTTCTTTGCTCGATATATACTTCTACTGGAGAAGTTTTTTTGTTCAATAGAGTATTCCATGACATAGTCTATTATTTATGAGACAAACCAAGAACCTTTCTTTGTATACTTGTTCTTGTAGATCCATATGGAAGACACTACGGACTTCCCTTTAGGTCTCGGAACCATATTGTATACATCATTTCCCACGATCAATTGTTACTCTTTGATCATAGCTTCTTCCGTAGCTAGAAGGGTTTTCATCAATGATGTCACCCAAATGTGTCATACAACTAGAGTGTGTTTGAGGCCTCTTACTTTGGTTTGGAAATCACTCCATACCTTTCTTCATCTTGAGTTATCTCTCATTCCCAAGGTGGTCTTCATCTAATGAGGTAGATCTATCGCTCTTCCTATATTCTTCTGAAGCTCTTTCTTCATCATGGTGTCTCTGACCCTAGAAGCTTCAGGTTCATGTTTATTGGAGTGAATATTGAATTGTCATCACTTTTTCTTTGGAACAAGTCTCATCCTCTTTTTCTTGTAGGTACCGTACACGACCTTTCCTACAAGACAAATGCACTAGTTGCAGGGTTAAAACCATTTCATAGGACATATGCATAAAAACAAATTCTTATGCATCATGTAACTATTTTAGCCAATACAACATTCATAAATATCTCACGAAAAATTTCCATATGCTTTCATATCTACCATGACATTATTGAGATTGTGCACTAATCCAATATGTCAACAAAGAGGTTTCATTCTAGATAAGTAGCAATGGAGAGTTGTATAGCACCATGGGCTACTTATCCATAACATGCATATTAGTAGTATATTTCCATTAATGAAAACATTCTATCATGCATAAAACACAACATATTCAGGAAAGACAATTAAAATACTTATCTTTGTTTGTTTGTCTTCATCTCCTTCTTGATCTGCAGCTTCTTCTTTGACCAATGAGATTGCTTCAATTCCATGCTTGCTTGAAAGTTTTTCTGGAATACTACTTCCAGTGGACCTAGGGTTTGACATGGAAACCCTAATTTTTTCAACTTAGGTATCTTTCAAATATGATTGGATAGAAATATGCACCTCCTCAAGGTGAGCTGAGCAGCATACTCATTTTCCCAAAACTGTGATCATAACTACAAAATATATGATGCCCTAGTTTTCTTCACTTTCTTCTGCAGAATTTCCTGATATTTTTTCTGTGGTATCTCTGAAATTAATGATCCTCTATGTCTGAAACTTCTCATTGAAATAGCCTCATATTTCCTATTTCCAAAACCATAGGTTAGAAAAGAATTGGTTTCACCAATTGGGACTTATGCGATTTTTCCCAAGGTGACTTATTTTAGGATTGTTCAACATAGAGAACTTGTATGGACTTCCACGTGTCACTGTTTCCCCTTCGGGGTCTAAAACATTTATCAAACAAATTAAATTCCATTCCCTATATGGAACATCTTGAAAAATATCATTTGGACCTTTGTAGAGCGATATATAGCAATTATCCCTAGGTCACATGTTTAAGGATGAATCCTGGGAGAGGCTCGAACCCTGATTTGGAGGAAATATATCTCCTAGAATATAGAGAATATGAGGCTGAAAATTTTACATAGGGTACATATGGAATTTATATTCGGCCTGTAAATGTTTTGGCTCCTGATGCTTCTCCAATCTCGAGATATAGTGAATTCACCAAAATGACTAGTTTTATTCTTTTAGGGTTTCCAAGCATGAAACCCTAATATTCAATAGTTGTAGCTATAGCACTGTTTCGACCTCACAAAGACTTATTTCAGGGTGGATATGATACCATGTTAATTTTTTAATGGTTATACCATATCTTATAACATTTAGCATCATTACATTATAACCATAAGTAAAAGATCACTAAAATATAGACAAGCACAACCACACAAAAGAACACAAAGATTTATCCTGGGAAACCCTCATAGGGAAGAAAACCCAGCAAAAATTACTTTGTATAAGATGTATAAAAAGTATAAGACAAGAACCTATATAGGTGCGCCTCTCTCTCTCTCTCTCTCTCTCTCTCTCTCTCTCTCTCTCTCTATATATATATATATATATATATATATATCTTATGCGTTGTGCACAAGTGAGTGTGTTCAAATGAGGAACACATCTCCTCTATTTATACTATTTTTCGTCACTTGACTTTTAACCTAACAAGTCAGCCCCACTTAACTAAGTGGGACGAATTCACTTAGGAAGACTCAATACAATATTATATTATATTCATTAGGGTACTATTGACCTGACTTACAATGAAGGATTTACCTCATGACTCTATGATGACCAATTACAATAGTAACACCCTGCTGGAGGAATAATAACATCTCCCTTGGGTTACATCAATAAAATACATTTAGAATATCCTTTGAAGTTACAATATTCGACAAAAATATGTAATGTTCATAGGGATGATTGAGATCAGAAGATACTTGTAGTATTATGGGATTATCACACAAACTGTAAAAAATTGAAAGGAAAAATTCCATTTAGAATGGTGTATGGACAAGAAGCTATCATGCCACTAGAATATATTGTACCCAGTCTAAGGATAGTTGTGATTACTGAGATGACAGATTTTGGTGTCGTAGAAGAAAGATTGTTGCAACTAGTACAAATGGAAGAATACCACTTTGTTGCAAGCTATCATCAACATGTCAAGAATGAACGACATAAATCTTGACACGAGCGACATATTAAGTTTAAGCAGTTTAAAATCAAAGATCTTGTTCTTCTATATGACAATAATTTTTTTAAGCATCCTCGCAAGTTTCGAACACATTGGCTGGGACCATATCTTATCATCCATATCATTGATGGAGATGCAACCTAGATACAAAATTTAGATGTACACCCTTAGAATGCTTGGTGAATGGAAGTCTCTATCAAGATAGCCACATGTCGCTCAACTGAAAAGATAAGTGTGTAAAAAAAATCGCAAGTGTAGTGTTTTGTCGTAATTTTATGAGTTTTTTGCAAAGTATAGAATTTTGTTGTAGACTGTATGTTTGTCACACGATACAAATTTTCGCTAGTGAGAGTTGGATAACAGTTAATTTAAGGCAACAAGATATTTTGGAGGCATGCTTCTTGGTCACATATTCCATTAATACACAATAACTACCTGTTGTCCTGACAAGTGAAGTGCTGGTTGGCGGTTTTTATTAAAATTGTTAGAAATATTGCTTTATGTGACCAAATTCACTGCCACCTTTTCCATTTATTGCAAGACCATGTGAGTGAAAAAGTTCTCACATGCATAAAACTATTTCATTTTCACGTTGAATCTCGATCATTCAATTGCATCCAACTAAATAAAGTATTGTGTCGAACTGTCTGTCTGCATCACTTTGAGACGAAGTTGTTTTGTCTAAGCATGGTCATTTCTATTTTGAGCACTAGCAATGTTCCAGAATCAGGAATGGAGGTTCCTTTCGCTGCACCTATTATGGAACAGACTATAGATATTGTCTCACAAGTGACCTCTCCTGTAGAAGTTGTTTCACATCCGAGTCCTCCCGTAGAATTTGTTTCACAACCAACACAGCTCAGACCATCAATAAGAAGATGGAGTGGTCACTGAATTTATCGTAAACAAACAACAACAAATCCCCATGACGGTGAAGCATCAAGATATGGGTTGGAAACCATGTTTCCTGGATATATTCAGCTAAGAACAGATGAGGCACGTCATGTCAAAATCAGCAAGAATGCCAAATATCCCCTGGTAAATCCAACCATCCCGAAAGGAGTCCATGTGACGACAAAAATTTTGTCGAAATTGAAGAAGATGTGATTCTTAGGCAATGATATGTGAAAGTTTCTTGAACTTGACATATCAAGTTACATGACCTCGGTGCAACAAACTGAAAATTAACCTCTTCACTTGGTCCCAATGGAGTGGGATGGAGGATTCCACAAGTCATAATTATTGTCGTTGATGCACATGCCACACTTTGGTCACACTGCATAGGTCAATACGTGCATCAAGAATATGTTGGTGTATTTTCATGGAGTATTCCTATGGATGGATCGATAAATTTTGGTGGATGTCGATCTAATAGCCTTAATAACTAGACTTTCTCTTACAGGAGTCAACTTGAAACCCTTTTTCACTGGAAAGGAACAGTATTCCTACCTCATGAACCAGATGAAGGAAAAATACAACTTGACGAGAGATACTAGAGGATTTTCTATTTCCTCTATCAATGACATTGTTGTTCGGTTTGCCGCAAAAGTATTATCATGCAAACTAATAAGGAAGATGCGACCAAACCAGTGTAAAACATGAACAATTGTTGTGGTATAGGAGTGTGTTATGGGAGTCCAAATGAATTGGTTGACCTATCCATTGAATGAGTTGCTAGAATATGTTGTTAATACTCAAGAGAAAGGTACCCCTTTTTCTTATTCATGGATTTTATTTTTAATATCATTTGTTGCATGGGCCGAGCCACCACACTACCAGGGGGTGGATGTGCTTGTGCCATGTTGAGGGGCGCAATACCAAAACCTTTGATATGACAGGGATAATCAACGTCGACAAAAGGATAACAATGTTGAATTCTACTTACATGGTGAGGCACTAAGGCACCATATTGGGAATCATACAAGGATTGTTGTGAAGACTATATAGCGGTTTCACAGAATTATTAGATTTTCGGTTGGGTGTCATCACATTTTTTACATCCACAAAAATATACTGAGAATTAATGGCTGGCTACCCAATTTCAGCTAATAAAACTGGACATTGAACTGATAGTTCGTGACTGGACTGAGGAGTGGAAACAACCTGTTGTGGAGGATCAAATATCTGTTGAACTAGACATATTGATTAATGCATGGCACAACAAGAACTCAAGGAGAAGAGCTGCCAGTAGAAGAAAACCCACAAATCTCTCCCTATGATGGTAAAGATGAATCCAGTGGGACCCCAACAAATACAGTATTGGTGGATAAGAGAAAATGATTTTGAAATATCTGAGAAGAGACATAAGAAGTGAAAGGTCGACAAAACATATGGAATTGTTGGTATTACTAACGATGACCATAATCTTATTTCGGATTGAATGGAGGGAGTGGAAAATGAAAGTTGCAAAAATATGGATGAAAGGCATACTGAATTGGTCAGTAGCATTATGGACTTACTACAGACTCTTTTTATTGCAGTAAAGGAAGTTAGAGTAGCAGTTGAATGAGAGCCATATCCGACTATGTCACGGGAAGAAGATGGCCCATCTGAGGAATGGCTTATTGAGGTAACCTTGATGCCACCACAAATAAAAATTCAATGGTTTCTAAAGTAATTGAATTAGGAACACCCAAACAAAATTCCATGATTAGGGATATTGATCATGAGAATCTTGATTTTTACATAGTTCTGATGTATCTACTGCATACTATTGAGCAGGATATAGTAGAGGAGATAAAGACAAGAGAATGTGAGATATTTGGACAACTCAAAAACTCCAAGAGTGCCATTTCATCGCTGAAAAATAAAGTCAAGGAGACCGAGTAGAAAGGAAAAACTTGGCAAAACGACAGGTATAGATTGGATGACGTTGTCACACTTACTTGCAATAGCTTCTATGATGCAAGAATTACACCTGATATTCTTCCAGAAGAAAACAAATTTTGACCGGGTGAGGTTGTTGACAACCTACGCAAATGAGTCATAGAGCTGGAAATAAAGATGACTCCCAGTACACCTCCTAAGGTACTAGAAGATCAATGGAAGGAAGTAACTAAAACTACGCGAAAGATTGAGGAGGCAGAGTCACTTTGTGTCAAAACGTATGAATAGGTTTCTCATTCACAGGAAGCATTGATAGATGATACAAAATTGGAACAAGTAAATGAGCAACTTCATAATGCGGAAGTGGATTTTAATAAGCTAAAGTTTGAATTGAAAAAAATGACCCCAGTAGAAAAGATGAGTAAGGTTGTTGCTTTGAAAATATTACAGCAGCAGGTTGTTAAACTGTGGAAACAACAACAACAACGAACAGACCACGTCATAGTACTACAGACTAAGGAAGAGAAGGTTACAAGAATAATCTATCCAATTCATAAAAAGGTGTGATATGAATTGGGAACAACAGGAGTACCAAATTTCGAACATATTAGTTCCAAACTTGTGGAACAAATGCAAAAAAGTACATGAAGATGTGTGATAAGACATAGAAGCGGTAATGAAAATCTGTCAAGATTTTTGGAGTAAAATCGACTCGCTAAAAATTTCAGAATAAAATGGCTCAGGACGAGCCACATGTGAGTGTTGGGGACCTATTGGCACTACGAAAATATAACAAAATTTTGTTTAGAAAAATGAAGATTTTGGTCACATGACAAGGAAATACTACGATGGAAAAGGTTACAACAAAAGAGGAGAAGGTAAAGTCGAAACCAGAAGTTCGGCCTATTTTTGTAAGAGTTAGTTAGTAAGATCTAGCTAGACTAATATTCTATTTTGGGAAATATGCATGATTGTAAATTGGGACGATGGTGCATGTATTCATGTAAACATGATCTTTTGAGTTAAGAAAACAACCCATCGACTTACAATTGAGAATATGTTGATGAGTAAAACAATAATTGTAAAAAGAATAAAAAGGATCGATCCAAGCTATGTACAGATTTCAAAGGGATGACGACGATAGGCGGACTTCGAGGATGAGAAAGAGCGACCAAGACATGAGAGCATGAGAAGAATAAAACCAAGATGGATTGTAAAGAATATAGATATAGGAGTCTACAAGTTGTGTGCACAGACCAAAGGTGCTTGAAACACTACTCACCAGACGAAGAGCGCCTATATGGTTTTTATCGTATGGGTTTCCATGTTAAATCTATGTCTCTATGTCTATGTTGAATGAATATATCTGTACCTATGTTGGATGAATATATATTGTGAATGAGGTTATCTAAATGTATCGAGCATCTAACGGTATAATAATATGGAATGTCAGTAAATGTGTGTTAAATGCTATATATTACATGCTATTTATGTATGTCGATGGATCAATAGGATATATTCTTTGATGTATGTATGAAGACATAAGTCTATCCCCTAGTTTTGGTCAAGTGACCTAATTATGTTGTGATAAGAAAATCCCCTTCCATAACTGCAGAAACCTAGTTCTGGTAGTCCCCATATATATCTCAGGTGAGACCTCACCTGCTCCGTAGGTGTTAACGATTGATTTATAATCTATTGGGCTGATATCTTGAGCTTTGTTGACTGATAGGGAAATATGAAATTGGTTCAACAGAAAAGTCACCAACATCACATTACATTAATTATTCCCATTTGGTACCCATTACATATATTATTCCCATTTAGGTATCCATTACATCATTTATTCCCCTTGGATACCACCCTAGGTACCCATATTATCCTGCCATAGATATATAACACTGAGCTATAGGAACCAAGTTTCAGTAGTGATTAAGGGGAACTTTTCCACACATAACTACAACATAACTACCTTCAAAAGATCACAGACTGCAATTGAAATACAAAAATTTATCCACGACATTAACCATATTCATAACAACATAAATATCCATTATAGTGACATTTCATCCATTCATACATGCACAGTTATTCATTTATTCAATAATAACAACAATAATTCATCACTCACACAACATGCACAATAGACACTAGGATTTTAACATGGAAACTCAATATGGGAAAAAACCATAAAAGAGCTCATTTATTATGAAGAGTTACAACTCAAACGCCTTATGTCTATGCACAGACCTATATACATTTCTCCAAAACTTCGTTACAACGGATCTGTGCACATAGCCTATAGATCAATCATTATACTTGTGACTCTAACTCAGGCTTCGACAAAAATATGACATAGTTCTTCGACTAGATACAAAAAGTCTCTTTCTTCTCTCAAAAACTGGCTAACCCCCAAAAACCCAACCCATCTCTCAAGTCTAGAAAATAGGGAAGAACCCACCAATTTAGATGATATTATTCCCAACACACAACTATTCGCATTGAAAATGGTTGATGGTTATTACGAAGACATTGTGAATTTTTTTACCATAGGAAGGACACTGGAAGGATTTAATATAGCGCAAAAGAAACAATTGGTTGTAAAAGCATCATATTTTCAGCTTCTAGTAGGACAATTATATAAGATGATACCATATGAGATGCTACGTCACTCTATTTTGGAGCACAAGCGACCAATAGTGTTAGATGAAGCTCATGTTGAAGTGGCAAGGGTTCACTATGCAAGGAAAGCAATGATGCAAAAAATTTTACAAGAAGGATTATGGTGGCCTATGCTCCACTCAGATGTACTTAACTAATGTCGGAGTTGTGACATTTACCAATGCACAAGGAAACTGTCTTGGCGGGATGAAATTCCATTGGTGCCACAACTAAATTTGCAAGAATTTGATAAGTGGGTTGTCGATTTTGTGGGTCCTATTAATCCACCAAGTAGACAAATAGGTGCTCAGTATATAATTATCGCGATAGATTATTTAACCAGATGGGATGAAACAGCACCAGTCAAAGATTGTACTGCAACAACTGTTTCCTGGTTTTTGTTAGATCATGTGGTAACCAGGTTTGGTTGTCCAAATATCCTAGTAAGCGACTAGGGTATGAAATTTTTTAATAGAGTGATTGAGGAAATGACTAAGGAATTTCAGATTCAGCATAGGAAAACAACACCATATCATCCGCAGGAAAATGAAATTGTTGAAGCTTTTAATAATATTTTGGAACATGCAATTACCAATATTTGCGGCATGAGTTGCGATGAATGGGATCACAAAATACCTAAATTACTATGGGATTATTGCACGACATGTAAAAAACTTATAGGACAAACTCCCTTTAGATTCATCTATGGATAGGAGGTTGTCATGCCTATGGAATATATTGTACCTAACTTAAGAATAGATGCAATTATCGAGATAACATGTGTGGGTGCAATTGAAGAAAGATTGTATTAGTTACTACAATTGGAGGGATATCGCTTCATTACGTCTAACCACCAATGAGTTCATTAGGAACGACATAAGGCGTGGCATGATCGACATATTAAGTTCAATTTATTCCAGCCTGAGGACTTTGCTCTTCTTTATGACAATATTTTTTTTAAACATCTTGGTAAGCTTTGAACACATTGGTTGGGACCATATGTTGTTGAATATGTTTGAGATGGGGGTGTAGTTAAGTTACAGAAGTTAGATGGAACACCCCTTTACGGTTTAGTAAATGGTAGTCAGATAAAACCTTCTTGAGATAATCATACTTCTCTCGACTGAGTTTGTAAAAAAAAAACTGTTGTATGTCACAGTTTTATATATAAGTTGTGATTTGCACATTGAAGTCTTGTATATTTATCGTATTTTGGGTGTCGCATTCCAAGTTAACTATCCATCACATTTATTTTTGTGTCACCGTTGGATTTGGTGATGTTCTTTTCTATCAAATTTGCATTCAATGCATGGTAATAATTGCTTTTATGGCAAGTGGAGTAGTGGCTTTAATGGTGCTTTGTCATAAATGAAAAAAAAAAATCCACGTGTGAATGGATTAGATGTCATTATTTTTATTAATTAAATATCAATTCATAATGACTACCCACGGGGTCCGACTGATTTACCGCATGTGTAGATCTATTTCAATACCAAAAGAGATTCATTTGTCTCATTGTGCTGAGTGTGAAGTGTATTGAGAAAGATAGTCATTTGCAGTTAGCTACTATGTGTTATAAGTTTCCTCCATGGATATCCTTGTGTCAAGATATAGAACTACTCAAGGTTCAACTGTAGAAATCCCGTCTACGATACCTATTGTTGAGGAGGAACCAATGGTTGTGTCACAATTGGTCCCTGTGAGTCCACCAAGAAAGAAATGCGTGGCTTGTTGGGTAGTTCTTCTAGAGAAAAGATTTAAATACAACCATGATGTTGAGGCTTCTGGGTCTGGTTCAATGACCATACTATAGGGATATATTCCAACCTGGAAGGATGATTCTCCTCGTGTACTCATTCAAAACAATGCCAAATATATGTTGGTAAATCCAACCATTTTGAAGGAATTTCATGTGACGACATTATGTATAACTTGAAGAAAATGACATTCTATGATCATGACTTGAGGAATTTCCCTAAAATTCACATGTCAAATTATATGACATCGGTGCAGCTAGTGGAAGGAAGACCTATTCAGTTGGTACCCATGTACTGGGCTTGTGGTTTAGATAAATCAAGCATTCTGTCGTTGTTGTACATGCCCCTTTTTGGTCAAACTACTGAAGTTAACACATGCGTGAAAAAAATTGGAAAATTTTCCATACAACGTTGGGAAAATGGTCTCAAATTTGGTGGGATTGTGATAATATTACCTTCAACATTCAAGTTATTTCCTCTATCTTCAATTTTAGAAACAATTTCAATATAGACTGTAGCAGGAAGCCTTTGTCTCAGAATTATTGTGTAAAGTGTTGGATGGAAAATATTGCCATCTCTTCTAGGAGTAGCATAAATCTATTATATATTGAAGGGGCAACTAGTGCCAAGTTCATCCCTACTCTCTCAACGAGTCACCAAACTGTTTGTAAAAATATTGGAACCAAGTAAAATACAACAAACTTCAGTAGGCCTCATCATAATGATAGTTGCATTCTATTTGGGAACTCTCCAGTAAGAGCAAGCAAACTCACCAAACCACTGTGTTTCCTTTGGAAAAACTTGAGGTGAATTTGGTTTGGGATATTTCAGTGGTATCAAAGCTTTAAGTCTTTCCCACCTATGTGATTTCATGAAATTTTATGAATCTAGAAACTACCGAACACCCTACATACAGGAGGAGAAGGCCGAGTGAACCCACACACATGTTCTTATCAGAGTTATAGGGAGAGGAACAACTAGTACTAGAAGGAGAAGAATCGTTGGAAGTGTAAGAGGAAGAGCAATTTGAGATTAAAGGTGAAGAATAAATGGGAGATATAATGATCTGCTTGGAGGAACCCATCATGGGTTGTTTGGAGGAAAAGGGAGTGACCCAAACAGGGAGGCACCTCGTAATGATAGCACCGTGAAAATTTTAAATGACCTGGAAAGAGGATAGAATCAGTTGGTCAACCTCATGACACAAATCCTCATGAACAACGTGGTGAACCATAATCATGGGGGAAATCATAACCCAAGGGTTACAAGTGAACAAGATAGGAACCATGTCAATGGAAGAAATAAGGGTACCAAATGGTGAAATGGAAATCATGCTGAAGGAAGCAACACCAACATTCCCATTCGTCCAAACATCCAAGCATCTAGGCAGTGATACCTTGACCCCTTTTCCACCATTTCCCTAATGAGCAGCTAGTTGGCCAACTGGGACAACTAGTTCCAAGTGATATTTTTATGGACTACTTGAAGGAGTATCAGGGCTTAGGTGAATATTTCCATGCAACTATGACTTTCTAGGAGTTATGCAACATCAGGTACATGAACATACCATAGGATTTCAACAGGGAGAAACTAAATTTTGATCTTCAGTGGAAGGTTAGTGTTGTACAGGAATAAACACCCTTGTAACCGAGGGTCTGGGGTTACCAACTTACTTCTAAAACTTGTAGGCAATAAGATTTAAAGTACAGAAAAGGAATAGGAAGAAATGTTGAGCTCACCCGATTAACGACGGTTGATCCAAGCTTTATCTTCTCCTGCTCTGATCCTCTCCAAAGCTTTCAGGGATGTACCTCCTTCACCTGCAAAGAGCAAATTCTCCAAGTACAATCTTATACATGTATATATGACAGGTTAGATAAACAATATATGAAATACTTAATAAAAAATATTCATCAAACAATGATACATGAAAGAGACTCAACACAAAGTTGGAAGAAGAATTCTCTTTATTAACAATAGTGAATGAGATAAGTGTACAACCCAACACCTGAAACAAGGACTCCTCTGCAACCAAAGGATTCTAAGTTCTACTGCTCTAAATACTTCTAAAGATATACCACCAGCATAAATTTTCTCTCCAAGATTGATTGATTAATGCCCTCCCCAAGGCCTCTATTTATACTTAGGGAAATAGAACAGTTTCGAAGGTTGAGGAGGTTGAGACAGTTGAGTTGGTTAATGATTAAGGCTTGACAAATCTCCATTAATTGTGTTTTATCATTTTTAATGTCGAATGGATGTGTACGCAAGTATTCATACTAGAAACCCACGTATGAAATGTGAGTTGCTATAAGGGAAACCCGCATACAGATCTGTACATGGGTTGCAATGAAGATACTCGCGTACAGTGCGGGATGCTATGGAGATAGTTGCGTATGTACGCAAGTTGCTATGGAGATAGCCATGTATGGAAATCAACATATGAAAAGGTAAAATGGCAATTTGGTTGGATGGTGAATGCATCTCATGCCATGCCCATCTATAGTGTTTAGGCAACCTTCAATCCATAAGTTTCCTTTTGCGTACCAACATATGAAGTGTCGGCACTTGGATGGAGAAGTGCCATTTGGGTTGATAACAGATTCCCCCTAATGTGTGAGGTCAGAGGGAAGCAATGGCTAAAATACATTATAATCATTATCTTTGAAGAACTTATAAATCTAATGGAGCAGAGGTAGTACTTGAAACAAATACATAATAATGTCATATACAAATTCATATCTGAGGATACTATGTTCAATATACTGGAACACTAGCTCCTTTACAATGTTTGAGTACATCATATAGTACGGGTACAAGACCACGTATATTACAAAGGTGGATTGAAGCCACAATATACAATAGTGACGAGTATTCAAAGATCTAGAAACTGTGTAAATAGGTAGAACATAATCATATGCAACTTAGTCCATAGATAGGGAACTAAGGTCTTCATAAACAATCCCAAAGAACCAGTACAATCCAAGCCATGTGAATAGATGTAGGTTGAAGTCAAACATGGAGCGGATTCAACATATTGTCAATCAATAGGTGATAATCAACAACTGAAGCAAAGGAATTCACCAATGATGAAAGTGAATCCTGAGGTACGATCGTCAAAACTCTAGGTCTTCCTCGTCAGGAAGTGCTGATGCGGAACCATATTGTGATAAGGAAGGCAAATAGATCCTCCAATGGATCACAAGAGTGACTAGGAACTAGATAAAGGAAGGGAGGCACAAGTGATAACAGATATGATAATGATGGGATCGGGATATAGATCATACATTGAGTTAAATCCTTGAAAATTGAGCATGACATAGGGATGACCCAAGGTAGATTTTAACTTTATAGATAGAACAAATAGAATTATCTGTCATGTAGGAGACATGATCAAATTCCCAAGGTAAAAATAACAAGAGGAGTAATAAACTTGAAGTAATAGCTGAACTGAAAGTGAACACTGAGACATGGGTATCGAAAAAAACAGAGAGTGCTATGTTCAAGGATGGCATGCTACTACCAACTAAAAACCAAGAGAAAACTTCTTCCTTACCTTCCCTGTTAAATATTAACAAGTCTAGGAAAGTCAACTTGAGACTCTCTTCATTTTTTAACAAGCTTGAAGAGAAGAGGGAATATTGCTTGATAGTATCACTGATTCGTGTATTTAATGAGCCCGAACTACTACATGCTCAGTTGGTGTTTTCACATTTAGAGAGTCTGAAAAATCCAAAGAAGACTCTAGGGGGGGCCTTTTTCTTTTAATTTAGTCCCCTGAGGCCAAAAAAGTATAAAACATACCACAAAAGAACTCTCTTAACTTCCGTAGAAGAAAAGGTGAACCTTTTTTGTACTTAGTTAGGGAGGTCCGAAAAAGGTTAAATTACCACCTACCCAACACTCCTTCAAGAGCAGCATATAGCCTGAGTTTTACGAGTGTGAAGGAAGGCAAGATCACTTGGAAAGATCCATTTGATTACAAGAAATGGGGCATCCAACAGTAAACTCAATGATTTGTTCTTTAGGGTTTAGCGAGCATGACAAAGACATAAAGTATAATCGAAATATTTTTCATGTTTTGGTATATAGCACGAAAAAGAGAAAACTAAGCTCATACTGAGGGTTCCTTTTCTGTAAGTTTAGTTCCTCAGGTTCGAAAAAGTGATAAACCTATGCTTGAGAATACTCTTCTCAATTCCATAAAAAAGAGAGTGATCCTTTCTCATGCTCTTCCACATGGTCTGAGAAAGAGATAACCTACCACCAATGTGAATGCCCATTCACATATTCTTAATGAGTCTGAATGGACAAGTTTACTTGGCAATCAAGTCTATTTTGAGTAGTTAGACCTGGGCCTAAAGAAATTCAATATCTTTCCTGTGAAGTTTTAACAAGTCCAGAAAATTCAACTCGTGGCCTCCTTACTATTTTTAACGAGCTTGAAGGAGAGCAAAAAGAATGCTCTAAATGTAAGGAGACGAGTGCCAGGGGCAAGTGAAACTAGTTCCAAGCGCGAGGAACAAACCTATGCATAATGAAAGGAACAAGAGCAAGGTAAAGACACTCTAGGAACATCTCCTCAAGGTAAAGGGTGTCAAGTTGCAAAGGAAAAATGATACAAGGATTAGCAATGATGAGAACAAAGATGAGGGCTCATACAATGAGCTAAAAGCATGAAAGCCAGCATCGGGATCATAAGCGCGAGTAGGGCACATGAAAATTTAGTTATAGCTTGAACAACAAGATAAGGCCAGTAAATAGTTGTGAATCCAACTAAGAATCATGTCTCCAATAAACAACAACATCAGGATCATATTCAGAAGAAAATATCTGATGCGGGTTGCTTTGGAAAAAACACATGTGACTTTGCTATCTTCTATAAAAGGTAAATTCAAGGCAAAATCGACTGAAGAAGATTCTATAGCACCAAGGCTCAAGGGTTTATATCAGTAAGATTAACCTCAGAAGGAGTGCAAAAATCAACAAGGGAGATAGAGTCTGCAGGAACAAACTCAATATCACAGGAGTTGAAAAATTCATAAGAAAAATCAAACTCATCAGGATCATTGACTTGTTGTTCAAAGGAAGAGTCAAAAGACTCAACAAGACTAACATAAGAACAAAGGTCAGGCCTACTAGGCAAATCAGGGTTAGACTTAGTCACAACTAAACCAACATCCAAGAGAAGATCATACTGTATCAAAGACTCTAGGATGACTTCATCCGAAGGAAGGAAACCATCCAAGATCGGACACATGTCTAAACTTTCAAATGGATCGACAGAGTGGAGAGAAGGCTCCGCAGTCTGTATAGGATGAATCACCTGGTCAACTGCTGGGACCATGTCCCAAGAAGGTAAGCATGAAAACAGAGGCTGCTTCTCAATAGCAATTGAACGCAAAGGACATGCGGCCACATAGCTCACCTGTGGCGCGGTAGTGTCTATAGAAACACTGAGAATTGATAAAGGAAAGACCTGGTCTCTAATTTGGTCAGGAGACGGATCAAGAAAATCCAACTGATCGATAGGGACAATTTCTTCGCCATGATTAAAGTACATGACACAAAAAATTGTTGACACCAAAGCTTGCATGGCATAGACATAATCACGTCCAAGGAGCATATTGAAGTCCAAGGGGTCTTCTATCACCATGAAGTCAACTAAGACAGTCTTCCCACCCAAAGTAACAGGTGTTTGAGAAAGAATTCCCAAGGCTATACTAGTTTTTCTATCAAACACCAATAACTGACCAGAGGTTGACACAAGGCTGGGAGATCCCATGCCTCGCCAAGCATGAGCAGACAAGATACCAACTGAGGCTGCTTCATCAACAATACAACGAGCAATTGTGTATGATTCAACTTTGACCTTTATCTAGAAAGGTGCATCAGAAGGAAGGCACAGCTCAACTAGGCTATCCCAATCAAAGGAAGCAATCTGAGAGCTTGGTGGGGGTTGATCTGAAGCGAGTTCAGTGCTCCCTTGTCTAGTAAGTTCTGAACTGGCAGTGAAGAAAATGTGACTAGCAGACACGTTACTCTCCAAAGGAAGAGTGTGATTGATTGACAATGAAATCGATTCAACCAATTCATCAAAGTCACTCACCGTAGGGAGAGTGGGATTGACCAAAGATGACATTGGTTCAATCACATCAGGATCACTCTCCGAAATAAGAGTGGATCGACCAAATCAGAGATTGGTTCGACTGCGTGATCAACCAAAGGTTGAGTAGGGTGTTGAGAAACTATAGGTTGTTCCAAAAAAGGATGACCATGAAACCAAACTCATTACCTCTTCAACGGAAGGGCATTTATAAGTAAGGTGGTCTCCCTCACAAAGCTTACAAATAAACTTGGGCTTGTGTTTTGAACGGGTAGTCTTCTCAACAGTGTCAACATGACTCGCAGTGGCTGATGAATTGTCTTCAGCATGAACTACAGAGGCTTAGAGATTGCACCCAACATGGCTTGCAGAGGCTGAGAGACTGGGTCCGACATGACCTATAGAGGTTGAATGGGTGCCCCCTTGCTTATGTGCCTTCTTCCTATTCCTCCTTCTTTTAGTCCTTTTAGACTGTCGGTTACTAGTATCAATACTTTCACCGCATGAGGTAGAAGGAGTAGGAGAATTAACTACAGGTCAAGGGGAAGCAATGTTTTGATGCCCTTGAAATAAGGAGCTTACTTGAGAAGCGTCAGGAGCATTCAGGGCAGTTGGAGTGCAAAACAACCACACCGGTATCCCTAAGGTCAACCCAGGTAGATTCAGGGTGGCCATCAAGGGAACACCAACATTCCCTGTGAGAGGAATAGTACAAGGACTTCCCAACATGGGGATCGCTTGGTTGGTGTTCAAAGGGGTGTTAGCCATAGTTTCAAACAAAGAGACAAAGTTTGAGGTTGATAGAAAACCAAAATTATTTAGCATACACCTAAAGGAAAGCTAAGTATAGACAAAACACACAGCACTCACTAAAAAACCTAAAGTCAAATAGACAAATAGGTATAAGCTATGCTTTCCAAAAGAAAGTTGATAGACAGTTACTTGGCATCCTTGTAGATGTTCTTAGGCACAAGTATAGGAATCACCCACCACCCTCCCACACCTTCTACCAGGGTTACCTTCCAAGCACGTCCAAGGTCAACCAGAAATTGCCTTTTGGTGTACCTATGTATGAACCCTAGATGTCAAAGAGACTAAAGGCTACCTTAACTATATTAACAGTCTAGGGGGATAGTCACAAGCCTGGTTCGTATGCATGGGCAGGGTAGCAAAGCCCAAAATTCTGTCTAAGACAGAATCCCCAGATGCGCAAAAACCTTGGTCTATGCTTTGACAAGGAATCGAAGGGTTATCTCCTCAGTCCAAGTCTCCACGCGGCCTCGTGCTTAACTCCCATTTGAGAGGAGCTTCCCAGATACAATCAACATAGAAAAGGGTTTACCTAGTGATTGGCCAACTACGTCTGAAATTTAATACTTGTGGAGAGTTATAACTACCTAATCCATAAGTCTAGCCTGAGCTAGTCGGTGTATGACCCTATAAAATAAAAATTACTAATAATTTTTAAATTATATCGCTTATTTTAAGGGTTGCTTTTAGTCAGAGGGTAAATGGCGTGAAACTTATGTGGTGTTTTGACTCAAAGTTGAAACAAAATGACTAAACAAAGAGAAATGAAATGCAAAAAGCAAAAACTATTCTCTTCTTTTTTTCAAATAGAAAACTTGAAAGCCACAAATGAACAAATTCTTTTTATTTTTTCAAAAAACAATGATATGCCATGCAATCTAGACTAAATACCTGATCTACATGCATATAAAGAAAACATGTGTTTTTTTTCTTTTTCTTTTATAAATGCAAAAGAAAAAAACAGCCTATCAACTAATGCAAGCAAGTACTGTAAGCAAAGCAAATAGACAACTACTATGCACCTAAATGCACAATTCTTGAGTATGCTTGAATAAATTAACTATATAAAGTAAGCAAAATGAAGCAAAGAAGGTTCATAAAACCAAAGATCAACCACCTAAGGAAGACTTGGAAAAACCTAGCTTGGGAAGACACATTGAAGGGAAATCACTGAAATCAAACAATGGTGTCTAGAACCTTGATCACTGATTCAGAAAACCAACACTTGAACCTATAACCCAACAGGAAAATCCACTTCAATTTGCTAACAGAAAGACAATCCAAACAATAAGAACTCAAGAGATTTACAAGAAAGCACAAGGTATGGATTACAAGGTCATCAAACTCACGGTGCAATGCTCATAAAGAAGGCCACTCAGCAAGACAAAATCTATAAAAGGACAGGGGCAAGCAAAACCTAACCTAAAAATTTTGTGCTCAGGCTTGTACACGACTGTGTACAAGAGCAACTCGCGTACTATACGCGACTGTGCAATAGAGCAACCCACATACACAGACCTATGTATGTGACTGTGTAGTATAGCAACCCACGTATAGAAGTTAAATTTTTCAAAAAAGATAAAAATTACAAATGTCTTCAAACACCATTGCAAGTATGAACCAAGACAAGACACCACACACTAAATCAAAGAAAAGACTAGGCACGGATCTACAGAGTTAACCCACAATAGTCTGGGCTCCCCAGCGGAGTCGCCAATTCTGTTGTACAGGAATAAACACCCTTGTAACCGAGGGTCTGGGGTTACCAAATTACTTCTAAAACTTGTAGACAATCAGCTTTAAAGTACAGAAAAGGAATAGGAATAAATGTTGAACTCACCCGATTAACGACAATTGATCCAAGCTTTATCTTCTCCTGCTCTGCTCCTCTCCAAAGCTTTCAGGGATGTACCTCCTTCACCTACAAAGAGAAAATTATCCAAGTACAATCTTATACATGTATATATGACAGGTTTGATAAACAATACATGAAATTATTAATCAAAAATATTCATCAAACCATGATACATGAAAGAGACTCAACACTAAGTTGGAAGAAGAATTCTCTTTATTAACAATAGTGAATGAGATAAGTGTACAACCCAATGCCTGAAACAAGGACTCGTCTGCAACCAAAGGATTCTCACTTCTATTGCTCCAAATAATTCTGAAGATATACCACCAGCATAACTTTTCTCTCCAAGATTGATTGATTAATGCCCTCCCCAAGGCGTCTATTTATACTTAGGGAAATAGAGCAGTTTCAAAGGTTTAGGAGGTTGAGACAGTTGAGTTGGTTAATGATTAAGGCTCAACAAATCTCCATTAATCGTGTTTTATTATTTTTAATTTTGAATGGATGTGTACATGAGTATTGATACTGGCAACCCGCGTATGACACGTGAGTTGCTATAAGGGAAACCCACGTACAAATCTGTACACGGGTTGCAATGAAGATACTCGCATACAGTACGCGGGATGCTGTGGAGATAGTCGTGTATCTACGTGAGTTGCTGTGGAGATAGTCGCGTACGGAAATCAACATATAAAAAGGTAAAATGGAAAGCTAGTTGGATAGTGAATGCATCTCATGTCATGCCCATCTATAGTGTTTAGGAAACCTTCAATCCATAAGTGTCCTTTTGTGTACCAACATATGAAGTGTCGGCACTTGGACGAAAAAGTTCCATTTGGGTTGATAACAGTTAGGAAGCTAACAGTTCCTTCCTTCAATGTGTCCGACAAAATCACAACATGGGCATGGGTCCATAATTTAGACACTTACTTTCAACTCAATCCCATGAGGGAGGCGGAGGACATCAAATATGCCACCTTACATCTTGAGGGAGAAGCACATTAGTGGTGGTATCATGGCCCAGTTACAATGGGTCATGCTAGCATCACATCATATATGTATTTTACACAAAGGTTGATGGATAGGTTTGACAAGAAAGATCTAGAACTACACTTTAGGGTTTTTCCACAGATCAAATAGATCGGTACTACATATGCTTATATTACAGAGTTTCAACGATTTGTAGTGATGGTGACAGATGTTTTAGAGAGTGGACTTATCATGCTTTTCATAGAGGGATTTTCTGAGCCATTACACTGTTGGGTCAATGATTTCAAGACTTCGTCTTTATACGATGTTATCCACTGGGTGTAGGACATGGAGGGTTCTTCTACGAAGAATAAATTTTTGTCCAAACCTTTCATTCCCAAAAAATGCAAGGACAAGAATCCTTTTCAGAAGGGAGGATTTGGAAATAAAAATTTGGATGAAGAAACCTATAATGAGTTGCAAAGAAATAAATTGTGCTTTAGTTGCAAAGAACCATGGAAATTGGGACATCGATGTATGGTAAATGGAAAGGTTCATTATATATAGGTGGTGTTAGATAGGGATAAGGATGAGGAGTTAGAGCAGGAATTGGATGAGGGCCATCCATTGGTACAACAACCGCAAGTATAAAACTCATAGGTACCACAACCACATGTACCACAATCACATGTATAGTAGCCACCCATACAGCCTCAGAGCAGAAACATTGCTACTTTATCATCCACTTCTAGGTTCAATAGTTTCCATGTCAGAGGAGTCATTGAAGGGAATCCTAAGTCACAATATTTATCAATGGTCGGGTTTCCCACAACTTCATTGACTCTACCTTAGTATCCAGGAAGGGCATCCAGTCCCAAGAGCTAGAGGTGAGGCGTAGAGGTAGAAAGATGATGGATCATACCCTGTATACAGAAGGCTCCCCAGCTGACCTTGAAAATGGGGAACTATAGCATGACAAATGATTTCTACATAGTGGATATAACAAAGATCAACATGGTTTTGGGAGTACAATGGCTCAACACTCTAGGACCCATTACGATGGACTACCAAACCCTAAAGATGAGCTTCAGCACTCTTGATGGCATGAGAGTAGTTCTATGGGGCATGTCCAATTAAGCGTCAAGAATTATATCATCCCATATGATGGAGGGAATTTTCAAACTAGGACATGTGGCATATGTAGCGGAATTCTTGATCACCACCCATAAAAATTCCCATGATGACCATATGTATCACATAGACTTATTGTACCTTTTTCAGAAGCATGACTAAGTGTTCGGGGATATTCCACCTAGTAGGACACTAGACAATACGAGATTGAGAAGGAAATTAAAGAGATATTGGCTATAGGGCACATCAGGCCCAACCCCTGTCCTTTTTGCATATTCAGTTGTGATGGTTAAGAAGAAGGATGGAACAGTGCGGATGTGCATAGACTACAAGGATCTTAACAAAAATACGATTAAGAATATGTACTCAATTCCCAAAATCAATGAGTTCCTAGATCAGTTGCATGGGGTAGTATATTTCTCAAAGATTGATCTCCAATCTAAGTATCATCAGATTAGATTTTTTGTGAACACGATGTTCACAAGAAACCCTTTTGGTGCCACAATGGGAACAATGAGGTCTTGTTTATGTCGTTTAGTTTAACCAATGCGTCAACTAATTTTCAATCATGCATGAATCACATTTTCCACAAAATGTTGAGGCACTTAGATGAGGTATTGGGAATCATGAGGGATCAGTCCTTGTACACCAAGGCCTCAAAGTGTGAGTTCATACTTAAAGAGGTATTATACCTGGTCCATGTGCTCAGTGCACAAGGTGTGCAAGTTAATCAGGATAAGTTCCAAGCTATTATATATTGGCCCTCACTAAACTCACTCATGGAGCTAAGAGGATTCTTTGGTTTGTGCTAGTATTATAGACAATTTGTGAATGGATTTTCTCATCTAGCTACACCCCTTACATATCTTACTAAGAAATGGGCTTTCATATCGATAGATGACTCACAACAATCTTTTGACAAGATCAAGGAGGTGATGAGTACTTTCCCAATAGCATTTCCATATTTCATCCAACCTTTTCTATTGGAATGTGATGTTTCATGCATTGGCATTGGGGTAGTATTGATGAAGAACCGAAATCCAACAAATTTTGAGAGCATAAATCTTAGAGAGATAGAAAGGCTCTATTAGCTCTATGACAAGGATATGCTTTCCATAATGCATTTCTTAGCGAAATTTAGACGATATTTGGTGGATAGTAGGTTTGTGGTGTGGACTAACCACAATGGTTTAAAGTACTTCCTAGAACATAAAGATTTAAATGAAAGATAACAAAAATGGGTCAGCAGAGTACATGCTTATGATTTTGATATTGATTATGTAAGTGTTATGTAAAAGGGAAGAAAAATGTTTTTGTTGACTCCCTTTCTAGGAAATAAGTTGTTTTCTCATTAATGGGCATTTTAGTATATTGGAAATCCCACCTTCTCATGGATTACTCCAAAAATAAGTTTGCTTGTGAGATATTGGATGGATTAGTTGGTAATGGATGATAACATTTTCTACAAGGACAAGCTATACTTGGTACTGGAATCCAATCTCAAAGAGAAAATATTGAGAGGTTCTGCTGGAAGGGCCTCAAGGATGATGTACTAAGGCATGATGTGAGGGAGTGCGTGACCTGCCAACAAAACAAAAGTGAATATAACCATCCAACGAGACTCTTACAACCATTACCCATTCTGAATCAAAAGTGGGAGAGTATCTCTATGGATTTCATCATAGGTCTGTCACAAATACAGGGCCAAGATTTCATTTATGTGTTAGTGGATTGATTGACGAAATTTGCACATTTTTTCAAGATCTCTTTGTCTTATATAGCAACTCAGGTGGCAGAGGTATTTTTCATAGAGGTGTTCCATTTACATGGGTTGTTGAAAAACATAGTTAGCGACAGGGATAGCAAGTTCATTGGGGATTTTTGGAAGGAACTCTTTAGGTTGGTTGACACAGAGTTGAGTCCCAACACTAACTATCATCCCCAAGAAGATGGGAAGACAAAGATTGTGAACAAATGGATTGAAGGGTATCTAAGAAACTATGTAACAGGGAAACAAAAGGTGTGTACCAGATGGTTACATTTGGGTGAGTATTGCTACAATACCAATTTTCACATATTGATTGGTGTGTCTCTATTCAAAAAATTATATCGGTATGATGCCACCTCATTTGTGGAAATGGATTTTGGGGATAGAAGGGATCCAAAAGTGAAGGATTAGATCTAGGAGATCCAATACATCCTTTGAGTTCTTAAATAAAACTTCCATATGACTCAAAGCCAACAAAAAATCTATGAAGGGCACAGGACATAACAAATATTTGAGGTGGGAGGCTTAGTGTTCTTACAACTTCAAACTTATCATTAATCTTCACTCAAGCATAGTGGTGCAGAGAAACTGAAGCCTCACTTTTATGGTTTGTACAAGGTCACCAAGAGAGTGGGATAAGTGGCTTATGAGTTGGAGCTTTCAGGGGTGGGGGAGAAATATTCACAACATCTTTCATGTATCTTGCCTCAAGAAGGTATCAAGATAGCAGGTCACAAAATCTACAAAGATACCCCCATTCAATAAAGAGGGACAATTTATTTTGGATCCATAAGAGATAATAGAATTCCATGAGAGGAAATTGAGAAACAAGGTCATTCAAGAGTACTTGGTCAGGTGGAGACATATGCTTATGTAGGATGCCACTTGGGAGAATGAACAAATGTTGCGGGACCCCAACTTACGATTTCTTGAGGACAAGCAATTTTGGGAAGGGAGGAATGTAATGTCTCTTTTTGAATAGTCACCATGAGCAATTCATTAGCCTATCTAGTTCCCGTAGTCTATAGTCGACGGAAAAGAGAATTAATTAATTATTAATGTTACCTAGGCTAAAAAGACTTTATAAACTGACATTAGTAATTAATTTATTTAAAGTGACTTTATAAAATGTCACTTATGATCAAGTGAACAGGAAATAAAGGTTAAGTCATAAAGTACTCACTTCGAAATTAAAAAGTGGAATGGGGGGGCACTTTCTCATAAAAGTCACTTTTTAATATTTTTAATTAGAGAAAATGTCAAGAGAAGTTGAAAAGTCACAAGGGGCAAAAGTGAAAATATAAAAAAGAACATGATATCTCATTCTCTCATTCTTGTCTATTTTTCATTTTGATATTGAGAGATCTTAAGATTCAAACTTTTCTTGGATGAAACCCTCGGAGGAGGTGAATAGTTTTAATAGTGAGGCTATCTATCCTAGCCATTGTTGAGGAGGAATCAACTCAGATTTCTCATGATATTTTCAATTCCATCACATGCTACTCAGTATTTTGCTTCAGATCTAAAGGATTAATGGATTTTGAGAGAATTTAGAGACAAGATGCATTTGTTGATTATGAAACCAAACCATTTAGAAGAATTCAAGTCATTATGTTATTTCTATATCAGATAAGAGGGCGCACTACTAGGACTGATCATTTCTGGGTGGGAGCACTTGCAAAGGAGCATCCCCATTAATCATATGAAGATGCATTTGTGGTCACATATAGTCACTAATTGAAGGAGGGAACAACTGGTATTGTCTTCCCTTCCCTTAAATCTCACCTTGGGGCATGGGAGTAAGTCTACAGTTAATATATATATATCCATTAATTTTTTTGTTGCAAATTTAGTGGAAAGGGGTGCACTAGTGAAGTTGTGAGGTAAACATAATTTCCACAGTAAATTTCATCCATATGGAGGGTGATATTGTTTGTGTGAGTATGGTGTTATAAGGGGGAGTGGAAATGCATATTTCAGACTTGGAAAATTTTCCATACAACGCTCGAAAAATGGTCTCAAATTTGGTGGGATTTCAATAATCTTACATTCATCATTCAAGTTATTTATTGTAGCTTCAAGGTTATCCCTAGGTTCAGTGCATACTATATCAATCAACATTTGTCTCAGAATTGTTGTGTAAGGTGTTGGATGGAAAATATTGCCATCTCTTATAGGAGCAGCATAACTCTATTATAGATGGAAGGGACAAACAGTGCTAAGTTCATTACTATTCTCTCAGTGAGTCAACAAAATGTTTGTCAAAATATTGGAGCCAAGTAAACTACAACAGTCTTCAGTAGGCCTCATTATAATGATAGCTGCAGACTATTTGGGAAATTTCTAGTAAGTAGCAAGCAAACTCACCAAACCATTTTGTTTCCTTTAGAAAAAATTGGGGTCAATTAGGTTTGGGATATTTCATAGATCTAAATACTTGAGATCATACCTCAACAACTTGGCCAACAATACTTATCACATTATATAACAAGCATCCTTTGTGTCTTTCACTTTTTCATCTAGATTTTTTCATTTCATGCCTTCTACCTAAATTAACAACACCAAAAAACATGTGATGGTTTACATAGGTAAACTTTGTAGTATGAATGACATGTCATGGGAACATGATCTACTACTATTAAATATTTAAACATCTCAAATCAACAAAACAACACGCATAACACTTCCAGGACTAGATCAGGTTCATACTTAGGTACTTTTGAATACTAGGAAAGGTCTTCCTCCTCCAATATTTTAACCATCAACCTCATAGACTCTTGAAAATACATATTTAAAAGGTTATTCCAAAATTTTAGATCTCATCTAGATCCCATCAATTTTCATCATCTAACATAGGTTCAGATCCATTGTTGATACGATGGAATGTATATTTCAAAACCATCTTCGATTGTATACCTTATTCTGGCAATATTACATGGGGATACATTGATATCAATCATTTGAAAATTATTGAAGTATAACTTGCTAAAATATTATTTTGTCAGTTTCTAGAGCATTGGGAAGCAAAAGGACCATGTAGAGATAAAAAGAGATCGATAATCATGTATCTTCCAATCATCATAACCTCCACATGCCTTAAAATCCTTATCCCTACAACCTGCATTCACCACTATATAAATATGGTCATCTTTCACTTCAATAACAATGGAATCATCAATGGATCTTCCTTTCTCATTGGTGAAAATAGTAAGAGTTCCATTTCCATTGGAAATCCCCTCTAGATCCACAACTATAATCTTTTTGAAGAAAGGAATGCAATCTTCCCCCTTTAGGATTAATCCACACATATGAGACACATCAAATATTAATACCCTTTATTGATTTTCTAGACAAACTTGACATAACTACCTCTAGCTAATCAACACCAACTCACACAAACAACGATGCACTGGTGAATAACCAATTCATGGCCCAAACAAGGCATTTCCCTACTTTCACAAAAAATTGGTAGGCGATTCCTCTAATCTCCATACAACATGTCGTCTTCTAAATTCCACCAATTTGCATATCTTTGAATATCTACAATGAGTCACCTACTTCATATGATATCTAGATCTAGAAATAATTTCTATTGATTGCTTCTTCTTCAAACTATTGATCTTTCCTTGGCATGCCCTTCAAATCTTCAATAACTCCTCTTCAACAGATATTGGATAACAAGTGCATTAATCCCACATGAACTCTCTTTCTTAGATATTCATCCTCTTGCTAGCGACTTTATTTGGTAGCATCAAAGTAAACAACTATTCCTTCAACAAGAATGCTTCCAACAACATCAACTCCTTCTTTCATAGGTCTGTGGCTCCTTACAATTTCTTTGTTTAAGTGTTAGCGATGATGAGGGTCAAGTACACTTTGGAATCCAACAACAATTTCAAAATCAAATATCTCTCATGTTCCTAGGCCCTCTCAATCCCACTTTGATACCAAAATAAAAACCATGACAATACAAGAATGACTCACCACACTATCATGCACAATGTGATATATATATATATATATATATATATATATTATTCGAATGGAAAACTCTCTAGATCTTGAAATGGTGGATCTATATATTTAAAAATAGTTAATACACATGTAACTAGCTTGAACCTAATTCTAACAGTAACTTATTATAATTCCAATGACAACCAAATATTCATTTCTTCGTTATTTCTCACAATTAAGTACAAATAAAGAGTTCCACAAAGTTATTATGGTTGGATGGAGATATGATCATTTGTGAAAAAACAAGACAACAAACATGCATTTCTTCCATGGTAACGAAATGCACCCTCGTATTCGATATCAAAACATTGATATGAATACAAATTCCCGACAAAAAGAGGTGATGTACTGGATTCACTTGATAGACACTCAGCTACTTTTTCCTCAAACTTGTGGTAGGGATTACATATGAGACTATATACTCAAGGGTGAAAGTGCAGAAGCTTGGAGGCACAATACAAAACTACACAAAAAAAGGAGAACTAAAGCAACAATACTTTATTTTTCATTCATAACAAAAACAAAATTACATGTTTTTACATCCTTTTTAATACATCAAACTAGATAGCATGGAAGTGTTTTCTAGACTCTTCTATACATTCAACCCACCTACTTTGGTATTCAAAGCAGTATGAGTCATACAACACCCACGTACATAAAAAATTCATTGTTGCAGTAGAATTAGTATTTGAGTTGGTGGTAGATTGCAAAATTGACAAAAATTCTCCTTAGGGATTCACGACAGATTCTCAATGCTATGAAATTACTCCCCCTTAATTTCAGGCGTAGTCGCTATTACAGTAATAGTTTTAAAAAAAAAATTTACACCACTTTTCCAGTCGGTCTAAATCTCAGCTAAGCTTACATACAAATTTTAGGTACTTTATGAAACTCAAATTGTTCTCTTGCTAGTGGTTTTGTAAATACATCAGCAATTTGATCATTTGACTTACAAAATTCAAGATTTATTACCTTTTCATTCACCGACTCTCTAATAAAATGAAATATGTTATATATTACAAAGACACATTTGAACTTAGACATTGAATAACAACATTCATAACACCAGCATTCCATGTGGTAAAACCCCAAAAGGGGAAACATCCACGAGCAAAGTATTGAATCTCATTAATGAAGAAGGGGTGATTACAAGACGGTCTCAAGCTCACAAACAACTCTCTACATCGTGAATCCCAACCATGCACTATATACTTCATGAATTTAGTTACATGAGTAAACCGTTGTCGGCTATGCCCATTATGAGAAACTTCCTGTAAACATCCGTAATTAGAAACCTCCCATAAACACATTATATTAGTTGTCATTTAAAAATCTCTACCTTGACAACAAAATTTAAAAATACTTTTCCCAAGACTATTTATCACCTTTTCTTCAAACCAAGAGAAGCTACACACTAACGTAACTTCTCTAACAATACAGGTTTTGTGAACATATCTGCACTATTTTTAGTATGGACCTTTTTTAGATCTACTCCACCTTCACTAATAGCTTGTCTCACAAAATGATATTTTACATCAATATGTTTAGTATTACTATGATAAATAGGATTTGTAGCCAAATGAATAGCACTTTGACTGTCACAGAAGATAGGCACACTGTTCTGCAACCTTCCAATTTCTCTCAGCGGACCTCTCAGCCAAATTGCCTCTTTGCAAGCATGTGAGGAAGCAATGCATTAAGCCTCTGTAGTGGATAAAGCAACTGTGTCTTGAAGATTTTACATCCAACTTATAGCTCCACCTACCAGAGTAAATACATAACCTGAAGTAAACCTTCTCTTGTCCAAATCACCTACAAAATTTGAATCAACAAAACCGCACATAGAATCATTGTTACTGTTAAAGGTGATACAATAGTCACTTGTGCCTCTTAAGTACCGAAGCACCCATTTCACTGCATTCCAATGTTCTTTTCCTAGATTTTCCATGTACTTACTAACAACACCTAGTGCATGTGAAAAATCAGGTCTAGTACACACCATTGCATACATCAAACATCCTACTAAATTGGCATATGGTATGCAAGACATGTAATCCTTTTCTTCAACACTACTAGGTCATAAACTTGAAGAAAGTTTAATATGGGCAGCCAAAGGAACATTCATAGGATTTTTCTTATTCATTTTTAATCTTTAAATTATTTTCTCAACATACTTCTCCTGTGAAAAACTGAGCTTACCATTTTTCCTGTCTCTGTGTATCTCAATACCCAAGATTTGTTTTTCAACTCCAAGATCCTTCATATCAAAAGTCCTAGCCATCTTATCCTTCAACCTATTAATCTCATCCATGCTTTTGCTCACAATAAGCATATCATCAACATACCATACCAAGATAATGAATATATCATTCAACTTTTTGAAGTATAAACAATGATCATACTCACTTCTAGTATAACCTTGGCTCACCATGAAAGAATCAAACATCTTGTACCATTTCCTGGTGACTGTTTCAGGCCATACAATGATTTCTTGAGCTTGCAAACTAATCTACTTTTCTGATGTTGTACAAAACCTTATAGTTTTTCCATATAAATCTCCTCATCTAAATCTCCATGTAGGAAAAAAAATTTAACATCTAGTGGTTCTAACTCCAAATCAAGCAATGCAACCAATGCTAATACAATACAAATAGATACAAGCTTGAAAACTGGTGAAAAAATCTCATGATAGTCTATACCTTCCATCTGAGAGTACCCTTTTGTGACCAATCTGGCTTTGTATCTTTCAACCTTACCATCAACTCCTTTCTTCAATTTGAAGACCCATTTACACCCAACCGTGTTTCTATCTTTGGGGAGTTTAACCAATTCCCATGTCTTGTTTTTTTCCAGAGAATCCATTTCTTATTTCATTGCCACCTTCCACTTAACATTGTCAATACATTCAATGGATTCCTGAAAACAAGAAGGTTCTCCATCATTAGTAAATAAAATAGATGAAACAAATCATTATACCTCTTCGGAGGATTTCTCTCCCTTAATGATCTTCTTGTTGTAGGTTGTGGGGTTTCCACAATTTCTTGAATTTCTTCATCTTCTATGACTTCTCTCTCACCAGAAACTTCTTCTTGTTTCTTTGAGTCATTAGAATATTGGTTCTCCAACTGAATTAGTTGTTTTGATATTGTATGTTCTTGTTCCACATCAACTCTTACACTTTCAAATTCAATCAGAGAAGATTCATAAAAAATGATATCTCTGCTAATGACAATTTTGTGGGAAGTAGGATCCCACAATAAATATCTTTTCATTACATCATCATAACCAACAAAAATGCACTTCTTTGATCTAGGGTCTAACTTATAACGCTGATTTTTAGGAGTAAGTGCATAAGCTTCACAACCAAACATTTTCAAATTCGAATAATCACAAGAGTGATTTGTCCATACCTCTTCCAGAATTTTACAATCTATTTCCATTGAAGGTGACAGATTTATAAGATAACAAGAAGTAGAAACTGCTTCTGCCCACAACTCTTTCCTGAAATTAGCATTACTAAGCATGCTCCTTGCTCTTTCTAGAAGAGTCTTATTCATGCGTTCTGCAACACCATTTTGCTGAGGAGTGTATACATTTGTTTTGTGTCTGATGATTCCTTCATGTTTGCAATATTTTTCTAACTCCAAAGAAGTAAATTAACCTTCATTATCCATCCTTAAACACTTGATTGTCCTACCAGTTCTTTTTTCAACCATAACTCTAAAATGTTTAAACGTATTAAACACATCAGCTTTTCTTTTTAGGACATAGACCCAAACCTTTCTAGAAAAGTCATCTACAAATAATACATAATATTTTGCTCCCCCATAGGAAATGGTAGGAGATAGACCCCATAAATTAGAATGAACATAGTCAAGTACACATTTACTAACATGACTACCTGCTTTAAACTTTTGTCTACACTGCTTTCCATATATACAATGTTTACAAAACAAAAAATTCAGAGTTTTCAAGTTTGGAAGCAATTTACAATTCATTAATACCTGAAGCCCTTTTTCACTCATATGACCAAGACGTTGATGCCATAGCTGAGTGGGTCCTGACTCTTCTTCAGATACTAATGCAGTACCATTAACTTGCTTCCTTCCAACCGGTTTGTAAAGGTTTCCTTTCCTCTGTGCCTTCATGACCTCTGAAGCACCCTTGGAAACTTTTAGAGTTCCATCAAAACCTGTAAACGTATGACCAGAAGAATCCAATACTCCCAAAGAAATTAAATTTTTCTTTAATTTACGTACATGTCTAACATCTGTAAGTGTTCTTATTACTCCATCAAACATCTTAATTTTAACACTTCCAACCCCAACAGTTTTACATGAATGATTGTCTCCTAAAAGAACTATTCCATCATTAACTGTTTGATAAGAAGCAAAATAATATTTATGAGGACAGATATGGTGTGAAGCACCAGAATCTAATAGCCATTCCTCATTACATTCAGAAATATTACAAATAGACAAGACCTCATCAATCATACCTGAATCAGAATACTTAACTGAGTTTGCCACTGACTTGGAATCATCCTTCTTGTATTCTTGTCTCTTCCAACAGTATTTCTTGAGATGACCAGCTTTTTTACAGTACCAACATTTTAATTTAATCTTTCTGCCCTTCGAATTAGACCTAAAAGTACCTCTTGACTTTTCTCCTTTCTCCTTGGAACGCCTCTAACAACCAAAGCTTCTGGCGAAGTGGTTTCAAGGCTGGTTTTCTTCCTTAATTCCTCAGACAATAATGCTCCAACAACATTGTCAAATTCTAAAGTATCAGTTGTACTAAGGATAATGGAAGAAACTACTTGACCCCAAGACTTAGGTAAAGTACATAAAATATTTATGACTTTATCTTCATCATCAATTTTAACATCCATACTACTCAACTGGAAAATAAGACTGTTAAAAACATTTAAATGATCTGCAATCTTCGTACCTTCTTTAATTCTCATACCTTATAGCTATCGCTTCAAGTAGATTCTGTTTGTCACCGATTTGGTCATATACAGAATTTCTAATTTTTTCCACAAGCTTGCAGCCGATGTTTCTCCAATAATTTTAAACAACACATCATCCGCAAGACATAAATGGATTGTGCTTAGCACTTTAGCATCTAGATCCTCCCATTCATCATCTATCATGGTGAGAGGTTTTTTTCTTTTCCCGTCTAAAGCTCTTTGTAACCCATGTTGAACTAATAAATACCACATATTTAACTTCCAAAGTTCAAAATTGTTTTTACCATTAAACTTTTCAATCTCAAACTTCGTGCTAGACATTTTTTTTATAGAATAATTTAAAATTTTCAATCTCTTAAATTATTTTTCAACCCAACCAAAAACTAAGCAATACTTTGTTTCTTCTCATCCCAAATAAACCTCCAGAGTGTAATTCTGACTTGAATATATATATATATATATATATCCTTGCTGGTTATTTTATTGCAAATACATATATTCAATTTTTTTTTTTGGAAATATATATCCAAACCCAAACTTATATTAGGAAATTTTTTTATCGTTCTCCAAATGCAGCAGCAACTTCAACTGGCTGGCAAATCACATTTTATCTCTTGCACTAATTCCTTCTTTTCCAGCATCCAACAACGCAGCTCCCCATGGATCTTTCCATTGAGCTGCAATTCTTCCACACAAACAAAAAACGCAGACAATAGTTCTTCCACACGTAGATTCTTCTAGGATGCAATGGTTCACACATTCAAACAATAATGTACTTTATTTCCAAACGATTCTTCTAGGAAGGTAGAATCATGGCATCAATTGCAGCATCAGATGCTGCATAACCTCCACACAACTGGAGCAATGATCCTCTACAGGAAAACAATTCTCCACAGCCAGGAGACTCTACAACTCTTCAACTTCACGGATTCTTCTATAGTGGTTGCATGCTTCACACACGATCCTTAATCTTCACATTCAGCAACGAATCCTCACTACTTTTCTCCATAGTCTAGCTTTTCTCCATAATCCAGTAGATGGATGTCTCTCCAACACTCTTTAGCAAACGTAGGAAGAAGTGAAGGTCTCCTCTTCAGATAGCTCTGATACCACTTGTTATATTACAGAGACACATTTGAACTCAGACAATGAATAACAACATTCATAACACCAGCATTTCATGTGGTAAAACCCCAAAAGGGGAAACATCCACGAGCAAAGTATTGAAGCTCATTAATGGAGAAGGAGATATTACAAGATAGTCTCAACGTCACAGATAACTCTCTACATCGTGCATTCTAACCATGCACTATATACTTCATGAATTTAGTTACAGGAGTAAACCATTGCGGTTATGCCCATTATGAGAAACTTCTTGTAAACATCCATAATGAGAAACCTCCCATAAACACATTAGATTAGTTGTCATTTAACAATATGGTATATGTGTGATTGCTTCTTTTATGAAAGACATGATTCTTTGACAATGAAATTGCTGATT
This sequence comes from Pseudotsuga menziesii, assembly GCA_001517045.1. Taxonomy (NCBI): domain Eukaryota; kingdom Viridiplantae; phylum Streptophyta; class Pinopsida; order Pinales; family Pinaceae; genus Pseudotsuga; species Pseudotsuga menziesii. The sequence continues at coordinate 45,633 of LPNX010978681.1, read as the reverse complement.
TGTTGTCATAAAAAAATCTTAGTTGGTTCTTCTTGATTTTGTTGCAGAGCTGAAAGAATTATTTGCATCCAAACTGATTGACAAGTTGTTGAAGTTGTTGCAACATATTCCACCTCTACTAGTGATATCCTTACTATTGGTTGCTTCTTTGATGACCATGCTACAAAACCTGAACCAAGATCAAGTATGTATCTTGATGTGCTTTTTTTGCCATCAAGATTCCTTGCAAAACCACTATCAGTAAAACCATATAATTTAAAATCTGAATTTGAAGAATACATGATTCCATAAGTTGTTGTCCCAACAACATAACACATAAATATTTCTCCATCCTGTCAATGTAGACTAATTGGTCTTTCCATATACCTAGGAATCAAACTTACACTATACACAATGTCTAGTATTGTTGTTGTTAAATACATTAGGCTTCCAACCAATATTTTAAACATTGTTGGATCTACATTTGACCCTTCATCATCTTTCTGTAGTTTAGTTCCTGCTGCAATTGGTGTAGCTACGAATTTACAATTAAACATTATGAATCTTTTCTATTGTTTAGTTCCTGCTGCAATGTTGGAAATATTAATTACTCGCAGATCCGTATATGATCTCAGCCAACTCTGTTAGAGTCTGTATTAGTCAAGATCTTGCCAGTCAGTCTGACAAGAGGGAAGAGTCCATGTTTCGGGAATCTAAACCAGTCGAATTAATTTCTGAAGCTAAGTTTGTAGGTAGATAGTTATTACACCCATTAATGGCAAGTTTGTAGATTCACGTAGAAACAATTTTTAGGTTTCCTATAAATATTAAAAGAAGATTGTAAATCATGTTAGACAGAAGAACTCAGGGTGAGAAAAGGAGAGAAAGAGAGAACTCTGAGCAGAGAGTGAAGTTGAAGCTCAATCTTCTATGTGTGTGATTCTGTCGAAGAGCCGAAGCTCTATAAAAGGATCATTCGATGAGTCGACTAGTTTTTATTACTTTTTTTTAATTTCCGGACAAGTTATTAATATGAAATAGTTTATGGTTGAATTCAAGTTTATTTAACCACGCATTTCCTCTAGATTTACTTGTGCAAATGTTGTTTACAATTACGGTTGAGTGAAAGAATAAGAATCCATAAATTTCTCACTACGTGAAAGTTCCAGGTTTTACGGCAGAGTGGTCAACTAAAGTCTTCCTAAATGTTTGGTTATATGATTTTATAAGTTTTCTAGAATTTTTATTGTGTTGTTTTTTACTTCATCTTACTCACAGGTGAAAAACATTTGTAATTGCTTAAGTCTTTTAGACTAAAAAATATCATTTGTAAATTTCGACTAAAACCAAACCAAAGTAAGTGAACTGACAAGGTCGGTTGAGTAAAAGATGCCTAGTGGTCGAACTGATCAAGCCGACTAGTGGTCGAAGTGGTCAAGCTAACTAGTGGTTGAAGAGGTCAAACTGACAAGTAGTCAGTTAAGTTCTATCTAAGTGTAAAACTGACAAGTTGTCGGTTACCGACAAGTGATCAAAGTAAAGCCTGTCGGTAGAATCAACAAGTAACTGTTGGTAGAACTAACAAGTAAAAGGCTTGAAGAAGAAAAATAGTCGAGTCTAAAAGGCCGATCAAAGTGGTATAATTGTCTATTCGGTTTCACTCGACAAGTAAAAAGAAAAAGACGTCGATGTGAAAATTAATTTTTAATAACTGAGCGGTAAACTCTAGTTTAGTCGGCTCGGTTTAGGCTAACTGGTATAAGAGCAAGGTTTAAAAAATAAATCTTGTCTTAAAAGTGGAAAAGTAATTTTTTAAGGAAAGTTAAAAAAATTAAAAATGACTTCCAGTTCTGGTTCATTACAAACCCAATTTTTACAGGAAAGAATTATGAATATTGGTCTCTAACAATGAAGGCTTTGTTCAGAGGTCAAGATGTATGGGAGATAGTCTAACATGGTTATGCACAACCAGTAGATATGACAGCATATAAAAATCTCACACAAGCTGAGAAAGATGTCTTGAGGGAACAAAGGAAGATATATGGAAAAGCTATGTTCTACATACATCAAGAAATACATGAAAGTATACTCCCAAGAGTAGCAGCAGTAGTTAATGCTAAGCAAGCATGTGATACATTGGAGACTGTCTATCAAGGCTTGGGAAAGGTAAAGACTTCCAAGTTGCATATTCTGAGAAGAGATTTTGAATCTCTGTCCATGAAAGATTCAGAGAGTGTAGAATCATTCTACACCAAAGTTGTTGGTTTGATAAACCAACTAAAATCTCATGGAGAAGACATAGAAGACCAAAGGGTTTTTGAAAAAATTCTCAGAAGTCTTCCCCCAATATTTGAAAACTTGGTGGTAACCTTGGAAGAACACACAAACATGTCAATGTTTACCATTGATGAGCTACAAGCTTCACTCATCAATCATGAACACAGACTCAACAAAATACATACATCATTGGAAGGTGCATTTGCAACACAGTCATCCATAAGTCATGGTAGAGGCAAGGGCAGAAACAACTCCAGAGGTAGAGGAAGAAGTTCTTCTAGAGGAGGACGAGGCAGAAGTCCTGCAAATGTCAGTGGTAGAGGAGAGTATCAAAATCCAAGTCAGCCAAGTGGCAAGAGGTTTGATAAATTAAAAATCCAATGTAGTTATTGTAATAAATTTGGTCATTATACATATGAATGCAGGAAGAAACAATATGACCAAGGAAGGAAAATCCCAAATCATTTGACCAAGACCAGCACTCCGACAAGTGCAATGTTAATGGCATCGATATCTCGAATTGAATGCAATATTGTTCAAGAAAGTCCACATGACATATGGTACTTATATTCAGGCTGCAACAATCATATGACTGGTAATTTAAATTTGTTTTCCAATCTAGATAATTCAGTTCAAATTGATATTACACTTGGAAACAATGTCCAAGTTACTGTTTTGGGAAAGGGTACTGTCGGTATTCTAACGAAATAGGGGGAGAGTAAGTATATCCCTGATGTCTATCATGTCGAAGGTCTGAAACATAATTTGTTAAGCATTGGACATCTAATACAAAAAGGCTACATAGTCTATATAGAAGATGATCATTATGTTATTAAAGACAAGCATCCAAGCGACCAGCTGATAGCAAAAGTTCCAATGACAAGCAATCGCTTGTTTCCATTAAGGATAGTTCCTGACATGAAAGGGAATACAAATGCAGGAGCTTCATTCAAGGCAAAAAGTAAAGAAACAGTCGAGCCCCTCGACAAGAAAGAAAATGGCAGCGCTAATTTGCAAGGTGCATTTCAGATAGAAGTTTAAGATGAATCATGGCTGTGGCATTTCAGATTTGGACATATGAATTTTAATGGGCTGAAGCTACTACACACAAATAATATGGTGAAAGGATTTCCATTGATCGACATACCAGAAATGGTATGTGAAGGATGCATTTTTGGCAAGTAACATAGAGAGACTTTTCCAATCGGAAAGTCTTATACAGCATGCACACCACTTGAAATTGTGCACTTTTATATTTGTGGTCCAATGCATACATCATCCATTAGTGTTTGCAATTATTTTCTAACTTTTATTGATGACTACTCAAGAAAAACATGGGTATATTTTCTGAAACATAAATCTGATGCATTTAGTTATTTTCAGCAGTTCAAGGCACCCGTGGAGAACCAAAATGGACACCGCATCAAGATCTTAAGGACCGATAGAGGAGGTGAATATGTTTCAAATGAAATTCTAAATTTTTTCAAGACCCATGGAATTCAAAATTAATTCACTACACGATATACACCTTAGTAGAATTGTATTGCCGAAAGAAAGAACAGAACCATCATGGAGATGGCACGCAACATGTTGGAAGCCAAGCATTTTGAAAATGAATATTGGGGTGAAGCAGTCGCAATTGCTATATACATTATGAACTGGTGTCTGACAAAGAGTGTGAAGAGCAAAGTTCCCCAAGATGCATGGATAGGTATGAATCATAGTGTTTCTCATTTAACAGTTTTTGGTTGTGTTGCGTATGCTCATGTTCCAGATGAGCTGAGAAAGAAGCTAGACAAGAAGGGACAGAAATGTATTTTTGTTGGCTATTCTGAAGACACAAAATAATACAAGTTGTATGATCCTATCACATGGAAAGTGATAATCAGTTAATATGTTCAATTTGTCGAGAATGAATCATAGGATGGAACTTTCGACATAAATTTCAAGGTTGTGTTGAGCGTCGACAATGATGATATGGCAAAGGAAGTGGTTCAAACACCACAAGTAAGTTAACCAGTCATAGCACCGTCGACTCCCATGAAACCACAACATGGTTCAACACAAGGACCATTGACACAAGTGGCAGCTCAAGCTACATCGACAAGCACAACAAGAGGACAGAAGACTCCATCAAGCATTTAATCAAGGTCGACATCGATAGAACCGATGAAGACAAGAAGTCTGCGTGAAATATAAGAAGCTGGTACACCAAATTCATTCTCTCTGTTTGCATTATTTTCTCCTATATATGATCCACTAACATTTGAAGAAGTTGTTGAAGAAGAAGTATGGGCACAATCCATGGATGAAGAAATAGAATGCATTGAGAAGAAATGGACATGGGAGTTGGTTGATGTACAAAAAGAAAAATATGTAATCAACGTCAAATGGATTTACAAGACCAAGAAAGATGTGGATGGGAATGTGCACAAGAACAAAGCAAGAATGGTATCAAGAGGGTTCACACAACAACCTGGCATAGACTTCAATGAAACGTTTGCACCTGTTGCACGCATGGATACAGTCAGAACAGTCTTGGCCATTGCTGCACAAAACAAATGGTCTGTTTATCAAATGGATGTTAACTAAACATTTTTGAATGGATATCTAGAAGAAGAAGTAAATGTGGAACAACCACAAGGCTATGAAGTTCCAGGTCAAGAGCATAAAGTGTACAGGCTGAAAAAGGCACTCTATGGTTTGAAGCAAGCTCCTAGAGCTTGGTACAGTCGGATTGATTCCTATCTCATTGGAAATGGATTTCACACGAGTGAAAGTGAACCAAAATTGTACAACAAAGTGAATGAGCAAGGTAAAATGTTAATTTTCTGCTTGTATGTAGATGATTTAATATTTACTGGTGATTTTGGCATAGCATATTTTAATGCAATCATGGAAAGTGAATTTGAAATGACTGGTCCGGGGCTTATAATTTTTTTTCTGGCCATTGAAGTCCAGCAGTCTGAAAGTGGTATTTTTATATAACAGTCAAGGTATGCAATTGAAGTTTTAAAAATATTTAACATGTCTAATTGAAGACAGCCCCAAAACCAGTAATAACAGGTTTAAAAGTGAGCAAGGAGGATGAAGGATCAACTGTAGATCCTACGCTGTTCAAAAGGCTTGTTGGCAGCCTTATGTATTTGATAGCAACAAGACTAGACATTATGTAAGGAGTAATTATGATCTCAAGATTCATGGAGTCACCAAAAGACTCTCATTGGAAAGTAGGTAAAATACTTCTGAGGTATGTAAGTGACACAAAAGACCTTGGTATTATGTATTCAACCTCATAAAAATTTTAACTCACTGGCTACACTGACAGTGACAATGGAGGCAACATAGATGACAGGAAGAGCACATCTAGTTACACATTTCATTTTGGTATAGGTGTTGTTTCATGGGATTCAAAGAAACATCTAATAGTAACTCTGTCTTCAGCAAAAGCAGAGTATGTTGCAGCGAGAAGTGTTGCATGTCAAGTTGTCTGGATGAGGAGAGTGTTAAAAGACTTGTCACACAACCATCAAGAACCGACAACCATCTTCTGTGACAAAAATTTAGCCATAGCATTATTAAAGAATCATGTGTTTCACAAGAGAACCAAGCACATCGACATAAGGTTTCATTTCATAAGAGAGTTGGTGAACAACAAATAAATTTGTTTGGAATTTTGCAGGTTTGAAGATCAACTTGCAGACATCTTTACAAAACCGTTGGAAAAGGATACTTTCCAGTATCTACGTACTTATATTGGAATGACAATTTCTGCACATTAAACTCTATCATGCACAAAGCAAGTCTAAGCTCTGCAACATTTTGTAAAATTTGTTTTAAAAATCCCCATATGCTCATAATTAAGGGGGAGTGTTGGAAATATTAATTACTCATAGATCTGGATATGATCTCAGCTGACTCTGTCAGAGTCCGTATCATTCAAGATCTTGTCGGTCAGTCTGACAAGAGGGAATATTCCATGATTCGGAAATCTAAACTAGTCGAATTAATTTTTGAAGCTAAGTTTGTAGGTAGATAGTTATTACAGCCATTAAGGGAAAGTTTGTAGATTGACATAGAAGCATATTTTTGGGTTTCCTATAAATAGTAGAAGAAGATTGTAAAATCATGTTAGACAGAAGAACTCTGGGTGAGAAAAGGAGAGAAAGAGAGAACTCTAAGGAGAGAGTGAAGTTGACGCTTAAGCTTCTGTGTGTGCGATTCTGTCGAAGAGCCAAAGATCTGTAAAAGGATCAGTCGGTGAGACAACAAGTTTGGATCAACAAGTTTGTATTACATTTGTTATTTCCGAACAAGTTATTAATATGAAATAGTTTGTGGTTGAATGCAAGTTTATTTAGCTGCACATTTCCTCTAGATTTACTTGTGTAAATGTTTTTTACAATTACGGTTGAGTGAAAGAACAAGAATCCATAAATTTCTCACTCCGTGAAAGTTCCAGATTTTATGGCAGAGTGGTCGACTCAAGTCTTCCTAAATGTTTGGTTATATGGTTTTATAAGTTTTTTATAATTGTTATTGTGTTGGCTTTTACTTCATCTTACTCATAGGTGAAAAACATTTGTAATTTCTTAAGTCTTTTAGACTAAGAAATATCATTTGTAAATTTCGACTAAAACCAAACCAAAGTAAGTGAACCGACAAGGTCGGTTGAGAAAAAGCTAACTAGTGGTCGAAGTGGTCAAGCCGACTAGTGGTCGAAGAGGTCAAACCGACAAGTAGTCGGCTAAGTTCTGTCTAAGTGTAAAATAGACAAGTTGTCAGTTACCGACAAGTGGTCGAAGTAAAACATGTTGGTAGAATCGACAAGTAACTGTTGGTAGAACTAACAAGTAAAAGGCTTGAAGAAGAAAAGTAGTCGGGTCTAAAAGGATGACCAAAGTGGTATACTTGTCTAGTCGGTTTCACCCGACAAGTAAAAGGAAAAAGAGGTCGACATGAAAATTATTTTTTAATAACTGAGCGGTAAACTCAAGTTTAGTCGGCTCGGTTAGGCTAACATGCAATTGGCGTAGCTAGGAATTTACAATTAAACATTATGAATATTCTCAAAATATCATTAGCATATTTAGATTGAGAAACGAAAATGCCATTTTCAGACTATTTAACTTCTATTAATACAAGAATATTTCATGAGACCCATGTCTGTCATCTCAAATTCAGTCATCATGGCTAATTTAAATTCTTTTATGGATAAGTTTCCTGTGAAAATTAAATAATCTACATACAAGCATAAAATGATGAGAATTTCACCAAGATTATTTACCTTCATGTACAATATCATTTCACTTGTGCTTGTGTTGAAACCATTATTTATCACATATGCGTCAATTTTGTTGTACCAAACTCTTGGAGCTTGCTTCAATCTGTATAATGCCTTTTTCAGTCTGTACGTGTTATTTCCAGGACCTTCAACTTCATAACAGACAATTATTTTACATACACTTCTTCTTCCAAATATCAATTCAAGAATTCCAAATTCACACCCATTTAATACATTTTCCAATTATTTTTGTTGTAATAGACAACACAAGTCTAACTATGTCGAGCCTTGCTATAACCTGTGTAAAAGTCTCATTATAATCAATTATAGGTTGTTGAATAAATCCTTGAGCAACCAATCTTGCCTTCTATTTTAAAACTTTTGATCCATCAACATTCAATTTTGTCTTATAAATCCACTTGACACCAATACATTCTTTATCTTCTGGTAAATAAGTTAACTCCCAGCTATCATTTCTTTCCATTGCTACAATTTCCTCATCCATTGCATCAACCCAAACTTCTTCTTACCTAAACTTCTTCTTGCACAACTTCATCAAAATTAGTTGGTTGATATGATAAGAAAGAAAAATTAATATTCTCATATATTGTATCATTTTGTTGATCATAAATTTCACTTAAATTTCTCATTTTCTGCTCTCTAATACTTTGTCTTAATGTTGCAATTATTGGATTAGAATCAATGCTTGCATGCGTACTCAATTATGCATCTTGTGCAATATCTCTTGGATTTCTTAATTTAGGAGTGTTTGGACTAGAGCTAACTTCCTTCTTGGTGTATTTGTTGCAGGTACATCATCATGTGGTGTTGGTTTTACACCTTACACATTCTAGTCAATTTCTTCATATTCAACATTACATGGTTTTGTAACTCCTTCAACAATTGATCTATCTATGCTTCAATCCCAAGCTTCCTTTTCCTTAAATTCAACATCTCTGTTGATTATCAGCTTCTTGGTTATGGGATCGTATAAATGATATGCTTTGGACACATCATTGTATCCAACGAAGATACAATTCTCACTTTGGTCATCTAACTTATTCCTTATTTCTTCATGCACATGTGCATATGCAACACACCCAAAGATTTTGAAATGAGACATAGAACAATTCTTACCATTCCAAGATTCTAAATGTATACAATTGATCACACTCTTCATAGGACACATGTTCAGAATATAAACTACACACTCTACAATTTCTCCCCAATATTCATTTGGTAAATGATTTTCCTTGAGCATACTAATAAGCATATTCATTATGGTTATGTTCTTTCTCTAGGATACACCATTTTGTTGTGGTGTATATCGGGATGTAAACTGCCTTTTAATCCCATGGTGTTTGCAGAATTCTAAGAAATCATTGGAATTAAACTCACCTCCTTCATCAAATATCAACACCATCATTTGATATCCACTTTCTTTCTTAACCATAACCTTAAATTTCTTGAAATTATCAAAAGTTTCAGATTTTTGTTTTAACAGATACACCCATGCCTTTCTGCTATAATAATCTATGAATGCTAGAAAATACAAATTCCCACCTAGTGAAGGTGTTTGCATCAGTCCACACAAATCTAAATGGACAATCTCTAAAGGTTCTTTTTCTCTAGTATGCAACATGAGCAAGAAATATATCTCTATGTTGTTTTTATATGATGCAACTTTCACATGAGTTTGCATGCTGCTTAATACATGGCAATAATTTTACCATATGCTTCCTCTGCAACATTTTCAATCCTCCAAAATACAAATGGACATACCTTAAATGCCATAGCCAAGACTGATCGTGACTCTTAGCCACATAATCTATTTCTGAATTTGATACACTACTCCTTATAGTAAGTGGGTACATTCTATTCTTCACCCTCTCCACTCTAGTTATTAGTTGTCTTTGAGGAGAATTATCCAAAATAGTATAAACTTTATTCTTAAATTTGACTTCATAATTCTTATCTTCACGCTGTCCAACCATTAACATATTACATTTTAGACTTGGAACATAAAAAGCATCTTCAACAATTCTTTTTCAACCACTTTTATCAATTAAAGAAATATGTCCTTTACATTTTACATTCTCCTTGGTGTCATTGCCAAGTTTTACCTCTAACTGGACTGACTTATCCAATTTAGAAAATAGATCTACAACTCCAGTCATGTGGTTACTGCAACCACTGTCCATATACCAAGTATCCTTGGAATTTTCCTATGCAACACTTCCCATCAATAGAACTGATTTTTCTTCATCTTTAGATTCTTCAGACAAATTTTTAGACTATCTACCAACATCTCTTTCCTCTTCCCACATCTACTGGCATAGTGACCACTTTTTTTACTTTTTACTCCCCATTAAACTATGAGGGGTTTGATAAGTTATGTTCTCAAGATCAGCTTCTTCCTTGTGTTCACCACGATCATACGATATGGTACCTTTGCCTCTACCTCTTGGTTTTCTTCTACCTTTGATATTTGACATTAATAGTTAGTTTTTAAATGCATTTTCAAGACTACGCTCATCATACTTTCTCATTATTGACTCATGAGACACCAATGATCCAGTCAAGTCTTCAACAGTAATCAAACTTAGATCTTTTGATTCCTCTATGGCTACAACCATAGATTCAAATTTCCTTGGCATATACCTCAAAATATTCTCAACAATTTTTTGATCTGATAGATCTTCAGCTTGTGGGAAAGGCAGGGGAGTGCCGCTCTCTTCAACAGAAACACTAAAAAATTAACTAACAGTTCAAAATAAAACTTACAGGAAAGTTGTACTTTGTTGGATGCGAATCACTGATAGAGCTCACAAACTCAATTTAATTTCTACAGCACTGTTGCAGCTTGGTTTCTACTGCTAATAATGCTTCCTAGATGGTGTTGCAGCTAGTTGTTACAACTAGCAACACTTTATACGCCTGTTTCAGCTAGTTGTGACTACTGACATCACCTACAACTCACTCACAGCTCACACACAACTCTGTTGCAGCTCACTATTTAACACATTTTTTTATCACCCCTGTGTCCATAAAATTATCACAAATATTCTACTGATTTAATAAACAACATCCACATAAATGAAACTCGAGTTGCTACAACAAACTGTCATTAAAATAAAACTGATTTTTACACTCAGAAACAGAGTAGAATAAAATTACTCAGAAAATATCAGAGTTTTAACTCTGTTTCTATTTCACTCTCTGCTGTGTATTTTCAGCATCCTCAGTATGATTTACAATGCAAGTATTTATAGTATTTCTACCTAATTCGATCATTAACTATTAATTTCCCTTTCAGAATACAAAACAGAATTCTCTGTTAATGCTCTGTTATAGTCTGACAGAAATATAGACTACGTTGCCTCTTCAGAAAATAGATTTGCATTGTTGGCAGATAAAAATGATTGTTTATGATTTTAATAATTTGTCTTGTTAGGCAGTGAGGCGGAGTAGCGGTGTTGTGACTCTTCAGTGGTGTGGCAATTATATTTATGAACTATGTTTTCCTTTTCAAAATTTCGGCAGTTAATGTTGCCTCTTCAAAATTTGTTGCAGCCGACGGTGGAGTAATTACAAAATTTCCAACATTCTCCCCTTTAATTACTACATTCAAAAAACAAAATTTTGTGACACTTGATTTCTGTTACAGCTTACAAACCCCAATGTTTTTTCTATAAAGTTCAAACAAATATTTTCCCAATGGTTTTGTAAATAGATATGCAAACTGATTTCCTGATGTGCAAAATTCCACATTGATTTCATTGTTGTTTATCAGTTCACGGATAAATGATACCGTGTATCAATATGCTTACTTCTTTTGTGAAAGACGTGATTTCTTGATAGTGCAATAGCTGAGTTATTATCACAGAAACTTGGAGTTGGTTCATTTTGTTCATGTTGTAACTTAGAAAGAGTTCTTCTCATCCATATAGTTTGACATGCAGATGTTGTTGCAGCAACATACTCTGCCTTAGTAGAGGATAGTGTCACTATGGGCTACTTCTTTTATGCCCATGCTACTGATCCCAATCCAAAACCAAATACATATCCAGATGTGCTCTTTCCATCATCAATAGAACATGCAAAATCAATGTCAATGTATCCAATCAACTTAAAATTTGAATTAGATGTATACTGGATACGAAAATTTGTTGTTCCAACAATATATCTTAGGATTCTCTTTCCATCTTGCCATTGGGTACACTTTGGTGTTTCCATAAACCTTGAAATCAAACTTATTTCAAACACTATATTAGGTCTTGTTGCAGTTAAGTACATGAGACTTCCAACCAGTTTCTTATACATCGTTGGATCAATTTTTGACTCATCATCTTCCTTACTAAGATTTGTGCCAGTTGTTATTGGAGTTACAATTGGCTTACAATTCAACATTCTGAATCTTTTCAATACATCATTTTCATATTTAGACTGACATGTAAAAATACCATCTTCAGATTGAATGACTTCAATACCAAGGAAATATTTCATCAATCCTAAATCAGTCATCTCAAATTCTGTTTTCATGGATTTCTTGAACTCATATACAGAAAGATCTTCGGTGAATATCAAATCATCCACATATAAACAAATAATTAGTATTTTACCTTCTTGATTCATCTTTGTATACAACATTGGTTCACCTGGACTTCTGTTGAATCCTTCAACATTCAAATATTCATCAATTTAGTTGTACCATACTCTAGGTTCCTGCTTCAATCCATACAACACTTTTTTCAATCTGTAGACTTTGTCTTCTTTTCCATCAACCTCATATCCTGGAGGTTGTCTCACATTAATCGCTTCTTCTAAAGATCCATTCAAAAATATAGACATTACATCCATTTGATGTACATGCCATTTATTATGAGCAGCAATAGCTAATACCATCCTTACCGTATCAAGTCTGGCTACAGGTGCAAATGTCTCATTATAATCAATTCCAAGTTGTTGACTAAACCCTTGAGCTACAAGTCTTGCTTTATATTTTTCAACATCACCATCAACATTTAACTTAGTTTTATAAATCCATTTGACACCAACATCATTTTTATCATCAGGAAAATCTACAGGATCCCAAGTATTATTTATTTCTATGGCATCAGTTTCTTCATCCATTGATTTTATCCAAACATCCTTTTTAATAGCTTCATCAAAATCTACAAGATCACATGCTATACATGCAAAATTTGAAACTTGATCTACTTCATCATTCTGTTCATACAGTTCTCTTAAACTTCTAGTCTTTTGACCTCTAACTCTATTTCTTAATGCTGCCAATATAGGATTTGATTCATTGCTTACCTCCGATCCTGTTCCTTTCCATCCACCAACACTTGATGGTTCACCATGTTCATGAGTTTTGGGCATTCTGGCAGGTGTCCTTACTGCTGGTGTATGTGGAGTTGACTGTCCTCCATGTGTGCCTTGTTCATTTTCTTAATCTTTTGCGTGAGGTGCAACAACATCCTCACCAACCAATTTATCAATGCTCCCATCCCATGCTTCTTCTTCTTTAAAAACTACATCTCTGCTTATAACATACTTCTTGGTGATAGGATTATGAATCTATATGCTTTAGATTCTTCACTATATCCAACAAAAATACATTTCCGACTTCTGTCATCTAACTTTCTTCTCATTTATTTAGGTACATGTGCATAAGCTACAAAACCAAAATTTTTTAAATGAGATATGCTACTACACTTACCGCTCCAAGCTTGTTGAGGAACTCGATCCTTCACGCTCTTTGTGGGGCTTCTGTTCAGGATGTATACTGAACAAGTAACAACATCTCCCCAATATTCATTTGAAAGATGCTTCTCCTTCATCATACTTCGAGCCATGTTCATAATGGTTTGGTTCTTCCTTTCTGCTACACTGTTTTGCTGTGGAGTGTAGCGTGCAGTAAACTGCCTTTTAATTCCATAATACTTACAAAAATCCATTCATTTGACATATACTCACCTCCTCCATCTGATCTCAAGACTTTAATAAATTTTTCACTCTCTTTTTCAACCATAACTTTAAAACTTTTAAACACATCAAATGCTTGAGATTTCAATTTCAACAAATAAACCCAATTTTTTCGATTGTAATCATCAATGAAAGACATAAAATAGAGATTACCAGTCAAAGAAAGTGTTTGCATCGGTCCACACAAATCTATGTGTACCAGATCCAATGGAGCTTTTGCTCTGTTTGAGACTCTAGAAATAAATTTCTCTCTAAGATGCTTTCCCAATATGAAACTCTCACATGAGCTTGTTGACTACTCAATACTTGACAATCCTTTTACCATCTGCTTCTTCTGTAACAAATCTAAACCACCAAAATGTAAATGGCCATGCCTCAAATGCCATAACCATGATTGTTCTAAACTCTTAGTTTTATAAGCATTCAAAGAGTTAATCAAATCATTTCTCATAGTCAAGGGAAACATTCTATTCTTTGTCATCTCTACTCTGGCAATCAACTGTTTACTTGGATATTTATCATAAATAGAGCATACATTGTTTTTAAAGAATACTATGTACTCTTTTTCCAGTAATTGTCCAACACTCAATAAATTACACATTAAACCAAAACATAATAAACATCATGAATTGTTCTTTTTTCACCATTTTTTACATACACAGCAATCACACCTTTACCAGTAAATTTTACCTTATAGTCATTACCCAAATTTACTTCAGACTGAATGTTGGTGTCTAGACTTGAAAATAATTCCTTATTTCTAGTCATGTGGTTGCTGCATGCGCTGTCCAAAACCCATATATCTTTTGAACATTCCTGGATGACATTACAAGTCAAAAAAATAAGCTGCTCTTCATTTTTAGTTGCTTCTGTCATGTGTGTAGACAACTTACTAGAATCTGCTTGCTTCTTGCAGCACTTGTTAGCAAAATGCCCAAATTTATTACAATAAAAACATTGAACTTTAGATTTATCATACCTCTGATTTCCTAATTGTCCTGCTCTGCTGCTACTCCCCCTTACGCTAGAAGTACTCTGCTATAACTTCTTTTCATTTTCATAACCATTTGTGCTGTCACTATGATTCTGATGTAACTTCATCCTCCTCTTCCTCTGTTACTAGCTCTTCCTCTACATCTACGTCTAGTAACATTTAACTGAGATTTAAAAGCATTTTCTAATGGAGTATCATCATACATGTTCATTCTTGATTCATGAGCAATCAAAGAACTAGTTATCTCATCAATGTGCATTTGATTGAGATTTTTAAATTCTTCAATTAAAACAACCACCGCTTCAAACTTCTTTCACAAGCATCTCAGCAATTTTTCAATCACATGTTGATCTGGAAGGTCTTCACCGTACTACCGTAGCTAGTTTACAACACTCATGACTTGTATCATGAAATTATCAACAGTCTCACTATCTTTCATCTTCATATTCTCAAAGTCTCTTCTTAAATTCTGCAACTTAACATTCTTCACCTTGGTTACACCTTGATAGCAGGTTTCAAGAGTGTCCCAAGCTTTCTTTGAAGACTCAACACTAGATATCTTTGGAAAAATAGATTCACTCAGGCCTTGTTGAATAAGACCAAGAGCTTTATTATCTTTCTTTTGATTTCTCTTCAACAGAACGCGCTCGTCATTTGTCAAAGCCAACTCAGCCGCTTGATCAGCTAGTTCTGGATAGCCAGTCGTAACAAACTCCCAAAGATTCTAAGCACGCAGGATAGTTCTCATTTTAATAAACCATGTATCGTAATTTATTTCAGACAACACTGAAATTTGTGGCTGCACTACATTGTTGTTAGTAGCCATTTTAATTAAACTCCAAAAACAATAAGCAATAAAACCCAATCAAGCTCTTAGCCATGAAATAAAAACTGAACCACACTCTGATAGCACTGTGGGAAAGGCAGGGGAGTGCCGCTCTCTTCAACATCAGCACAAAAAAATTAACTAACAATTCAAAATACAACTTACATGAAAGATATACTTTGTTGGCTGCTACTCACTGACAGAGCTCACAAACTCAATTTAATTTTTACAGGACTGTTGCAGCTTGGCTAACAGTGCTTCCTAGATGGTGTTGCAGCTAGTTGTTACAACCAGCAACACTTTATACGCATGTTTCAGCGAGCTGTGACTGCTGACGTCACCTACAGCTCATTCACATCTCTGTTGCAGCTCACTATTTAACACGTTTTGTATCACCCCTGCATCCATAAACTTATCACAAATATTCTATTGAGTTAATAAACAACATCCACACAAATAAAACTTGAGCTGCCACAACAAACTGTCATTAAAATAAAACTGAGTTTTACACTCAGAAACAGAGTAAAATAGAATTACACAGAAACTATCAGAGTTTCAACTTTGTTTCTATTTCACTCTCTGCTGTGTATTTTCAGTGTCCTCAATATGATTTACAATGCAATTATTTATAGTATTTCTACCTAAGTCGATCATTAATTGTTAATTGGCCTTTCAGAATACAAAACGGAATTCTCTTTTAATGCTCTGTTACAGCGTGACAAAAATATAGACTACACTGCCTCTTCATAGAATAGATCCGCATTGCTGGCATATAAAAATAATTGTTTATGATTTAATAATTTGTTTTGTGAGACAGTGAGGCGATGTAGCGGTGATGTGACTCTTCAGTGGTGCAACAACTATATTTCTAAACTGTGTTTTCCTTTTCAAATTTTCGGCCATTGATATTGCCTCTTCAAAATTTGTTGCAACCGGCAGTGAAGTAATTACAAAATTCCCAACACGGCTCACCACATTCGTGACATGATCCATAATTTTCTCAATTGTTTGAGACTCTTTCATCTTTAAACTTTCAAAATCTCTTCCCAAATTCTATAATTTAATTGTTTTAACTTTGGTTAACCCCCTGATAACTCTTCTCCAAAGTTTTCTTAGACGGTTTTGTTGTGGAAATCTTAGTAAATATCACAGGCTGCACTCCTTGCTAAATATAAGAAAGAGATTTAGCATCATTTTCCCTATGTTCTTAAATTTTGGCTTTCTCGGCATGGGTTAAAGCCCTTTCAGCTGTAAAATCAACAAGCTCAGTATATCTTGCACATACATAATTTCAGATTCCATGAGATAAAAGTACGGTTTTTATTTTTATGGTCCAGAAGTCATAATATTCCTTCCCATTGATCAGGGGGGGTTTGTGACTGAGCTGAGCTGCTTGAAGCCATTTGTTTTCAAAGTCAAAAATAACTACAAACAAGCTTAATAGATAACAAACAGATCAACAAGTGTTAATCCCTTTCTTTATAACAACTTCAAGAAATGCCTTAAGATCCTTTTCTTTACAAGGATCGAATGAGACATACTTCCATTCACATGATTTTTTTTTATATTGTGTATGGTGCAAAGACCTCAAACTAACATAAACAAAGGTTTAACATGGTAGCTTAATATTTTTAAACTTTCAGAAAAATATACCAGACAAGCCTTCAAACATTTGCAAGATCTTCTTTACACGTCGTCTCTTTCAACTCAAACAATGACGGCTCTTCCTCACAATCTCTTAGCCATCAAAGAAAATTAATAGTGGGCTCAACCTTGAAAGAGGGAGAAATTTTAACCAGCATACGCACCGTTCAAAATCCACAGGTTTTCTCACACAATTACAGGCTCAAACTATCGGCTATGATACCTAGTGAAAACGCAGAGGCATGGAGGCACAACACAAAACCACAAAAGAAAAAAGAACAGGAGAACTAAAGCCGCAATATTCTGTCTTTCATTCATTAAAAAAAAAACTTAAAACCTAAAAATGGCTTTACAAATTAATTAGTGTATACAATTAAATCTTGGGTATACAAATTAATAAAACATAAAAATGGCTTTACAAATTAATTTGTGTATACAATTAATGAAAATATTATATTAGGTTTTATATCTAAAGTGATTGGTTGTTGATGATGATGACAATGATTATTAACATCCATTGAGACCAACATTGGTTTATTGGACTCTAGGAAAGAAAACGGTAAGAAATTACTTGGATTGCTTTGGAATTTTATTTTTGTGCTAAAATATCTTGAAGAGAATCATTCCTAAGTCATTATAGTTTTGTCTAGTTAAAGGTTATGAAGGTCATTATTCTAACAATTATTTAGAAATTGATATCTAATGTGGGTGTACCTAGGACAATCTAAGAGGAAGTGATTTTCATCATCAACCTTCCTAGTCTCACAAAGATGACAAATTATATCTAAGCATGGCATTTTAGGACTTTTCCAATGCCCGACTCCACTATGGAGCTCATGAGTCTTCATTATTATTTTAAGAATGTTGATTTTCTTCTTTATGCTAGTTAAAACAAAGAGTGATTGTTCATCTTCAAGATTTGGGTTAATCGCCTCCTTATAGTATATTAATTTTCTCTTACCCTCTAATTCTTTATCGCAACATGGTTTCTTCTTAAAATTAGATGTAATAATATTTGTTATGTTATCGATATTATGCAAAGTCACCTCTTCCTTGATACACCGATGTTTTATCTAAGAGTTGACAACTTTATGCCAACCCCATTTGAGCCATAGATAGTTTAGACAAGAATTTAAAGCAATCTTTGGAATCCTCTTGTCATCTACATTTGTGCTTATAAATTAGATACCTAGTCATAGATATGCATCAATGGGGGGTAAACTTACTTCTATGAGGAGGATAGGATAGGGTGTATTGCTTTTAATTTTAAGATTATAGTTTATCAAAATTTTCTATACTTTCTCAATCCTTCTCAAAGGTTCTATAGAGATGGTGTAGCCCCAAACTTCATAACCATATAAGATAATAGGAGTGACAAGTGTCTTAAAGAGAAATTTATTTTTATTCCATAGACGAAGGTCTATTAATTTACAATTGTTTTCAAGGCTAAAATAAGATTCCCACTCGTCATTTATCCTTTTCTAAATGTTATAGTTTCAATTAAGCTTGTGATGAAAAAAAATTCCAAAAAAATTATATGATGTTACTCCTCAAAGCTATTGTTGTCATATGCAAACTTATTGTAAGTGATCTTTTTTTCGATTTGATTATCATAACCTTTGTTTTCTCAATCTTAATAGTCATACTTGTACTAGAACATAAATATTTGAGAATTCTTAGTTGCTTTTCGATATTAGAGGGACATCTTTCCATAATAATGATATCATTGGCATAGAGAAGAAGGGTGATGACTATTCTAGCCAAAATTGTGCCTGCACAACCTGCTTCTTTCAAATAGATTTCGAACTTATCGATATACCAAAAATGTTAGGATACAGAGGACAACCTTACTTAGCATATATGTTACATTAGTTTCTTTCAACCAACCTCAATACTCTTAAACTTGGAAACATCCTCATACAACCTTATTTCCGCAACTCTCAACTCGACAATACCTTTTAGCTCTTCTAATTTATTTTAGAGGTTAGTTATAGGCATTGTATCAAACACTTTTCTAAAGTCAATTAAACAACATAGGGTATTGCTTTTATTATTCTGACATCCCTCTAAATGATACAAAGCATAACAAGTTGGTCCACCATTGAATGATGGTTTATGAACCGATCCTTCCCTTTAGCCCTTTGAACTTCTTCTCCAAGACAACCCAATATAACTTGGCTAAAGCAGGGCTAATCATAATGGTCCTATAACTAGATGGATTTTTTTTTATCTCCACTTAAAATAGGAAAAATGAGGCTTTGAGCCCATGGCTTATGGAAACCATGCCTGACAACTAGATTAAAAGACTTATGAATGTGATGGATGAGAATGCCCCTCCAATATTTAGGACTTCTGGTTTTTTTTTTGTAAAGCTACAACGAATAATTATATTAAAAGTACAAAAAATATTACAAGGAAAAATGCTATCCTAAGTGGTCTAGGTTGGTGGAACCACCTACCTAGACGCTAAAAAATGCTAGGCATAGAAGTAGCAAAGGAAAACTGGCCAGTCCCAAGGAGTTGGACACCATTGAAGAACTTACATTTTTTCCATAAACAATGACCAAGAAAGAAAACACAAAGTATAGCAAAAAAAGGAGAAACCTTTGTAGATAGCCAAGGGAGCTATGGATGGTCATCGTGCATGGGAGCTTCTTCCTTTTGGGGGTTGGGTTTGTCTTCAACTATGGAGCAGCTGCCGAAGAAGTTGTCATCCCACCCCTGTGGAGGGAGCTTGGGCATCAATGGCTCAACTGTTTCGCAGAGAGAAGCAACCTTAGTGGACATGCGAACCCATTTGAAGTGCAACAAGTCTATGGTGGAAGAAATAGGGAAGTGGTGAGAAAATATGGCAGGTTAGAGGAAGCACCCGAGTCATGCAGAACCGGTCCCAAGGTGGTGGTCAGCAAGGCTTCATATCTCCTTGCAACCCTTGCTAATAATTTCCTTGGAATGGATGGAGCCAGAGGCGCAGAGGATGACCCTCCTTGGTGAGTATCTATCGAGCCATCCAAGTCGGCCTTCATGGTGGTGGGTTCTACAAAAGTAGGGCACCTGTGAAAATTGGACCACCGCTCTAGAGAATACTTGCCTTCGGCCAAGTTGGTGTCAAGGCTTGCCAATTTTGCATCTAAATGCATAGGAAGAGCCCTGATATCTAAGATGGAGGTGGTTGCAAAGGTTCAGTTTTCCAATACTTCTTCTACCAGTTTCCCAAGCATATTTTTAACCAGCCAGTAGAAGTTGATTTAGTTACCGTCATTTCCTGTAGCAAGAAAATTCGCCAACTGTCTGGACTCCTAGTCGTCGATGAGCGCTCGAACCAGGGTCAAAACTTTGTTGTCATAGCCAATGTTTACCACCTTTCCTTTCCTAGGAGACCTATCTTCTCTGCCAATACCATGCCCAACGCCACGGCGGGAGGTACCTCTCGGCCAAGTCATGGTGAGTAAGAGAAGCTCCCAAACACATAGATCCAAGCAATCCATAGAGCCAAACATAACCATGTAGAGCCACACATAGAGTGTCGTGGGAGAGCGAATAAAGGAGGATCCAGGCATGAGCACCATTTCATGCATCGACGAAGCGGGTGACAGGTAGGCCACACGCAGGAACTGCAAGTTGCATATTCCTACGTAAATGACATGGGACGAACTTTGTATCATAAGGTTGAAGGTCAGTAACCTCGCATTGGGGAGCATTTAAACCTAAACCTTCAGAATGACCGCCCTTAAATGACGTCCCATCTACATGGCTAGAGGAACTTTGAAGTCACGTGTTGGATCCAAATGGCAGGAGCGAGCTGCCAGGTGGAACCTGTTTGGGGAGCACGCCCATTAAGTGTGACCCATATATGTGGTTGGAGGTAGACTAATGTCTCATGTCGAATCCAGTTGGTGGGAGCAGGCCTCTAGGTGGAGTATGGTCGAGAAAAGCACCTGCATCCGGGGAAGACCTTTCTACTTGGTATCCCTCAATGTCCTTATATTTTTCTTTCGCAAGATTCTTAACTCCAAACTCTATATATTCAAGAGAAAAGACATCTTCCTATATATAAAGGGTTTGAATGTTGTCTAATACATAAGGTGAATCATAAATCTTTTGAGGGTATGAATTATAGTCCCTCAAGAAAATCATATTGTTTTCTTAGTTTTATGGTTTCGAATTTGTCTTCAAGATTTCTTAGGATCTATCTTAGAGAGGTGTAAAATATTCTCTTGTTTCCTATTTATACAGTATATTTTTCCCCTTTTAATTAGGGATTTGTACCTATACATTTTATCAACTTGTAGGGACTCGTTAGTATCTCCCCTAATGGTTGTCCTATAATTGTTGCACTCCTTATCATACCAAGGGTTGGTCATTCTATTTTCCTTTTACCTGTTACATAAATGTAGAACTTGTTCAATGAGGTTGAGAGGGTTGTAAAATTAAAAAAATAGATTTTTAGTATGGTCTTTTTTTTATAGGAGATTCAATTAATTTCTTAAATCCTTCAGAAAAAAGGTTAGCTTTACTTTTGTCAAAGATCAATAGATTTTGGTTATTAGAGATTTTTTCTATAGGAATTTGGTGCGTAGAAAAATTTAGGGTAGGGATTAAAGGTATATTATCATTTTAGATGTCAAAATGTTTTATTTGGTTGTATATGGGAATATCATAAATCAAATAGTTTATGACACTACTGCTAAGTCCATGAATACAGTTCATCGGGTTGGAATCTAGACACTTTTTTAGACCATTGAAATTTATTAAATCTTGGTAACTATAGAGCTTGATTAGTTCAAAACCAAACAAATTATAAACTAAGTCTTCAAATCTCATGTTGTATCAATAGGATAAAACAAGCTCCTCATCCAA
Organism: Pseudotsuga menziesii; assembly: GCA_001517045.1. Classification (NCBI taxonomy): domain Eukaryota; kingdom Viridiplantae; phylum Streptophyta; class Pinopsida; order Pinales; family Pinaceae; genus Pseudotsuga; species Pseudotsuga menziesii. Next base: position 23,778 of record LPNX010978681.1, on the reverse strand, counting down.
CCATAATTGATTAGGGTTGGAATCACTGCTTAAGATAATAGCTGGGTTAGTCTCAAAAAAAAAGAGGATAATGCCTTGTTTTATTAGACTATCAGTATCATGTTCTAAACCATTTTGAGGAAATTTTTTATCTAGATTATTTTTCTTATATAAAGTGGAATTAATACAGGTGCAACATAACATATTTATATATACTTTTTTAATCATTAATGTTTGACATCTCCATCCAAATGGACTGATTGAAGAGGTCTCTCTTGTGAAGCTTGTTATGAGGAAAAATGTTGTTCTTTATGTAGCAAGCTATGTCTCCAAATCATCTTTGTTGAGATCTCTTGTTCCATACCAATCATACGACAAATCCTTGCTTGTTAGGGACTTTAGATCACCATACTCCCAAGTTTCAACAAGCAATATAATATCAATTTTACTCGAGATCCAACTTAACATGGGACCTTTTCTCCATGGAAAGCGATGACAGTTCCAAGCAAGGATCCAAAGTGTCCCCAATTCCTATTTAAGATTACCTTTTTGGTCTCCTTCCCTATTAATAACATTCCCATTTCTAATTAAATTTCCCATTTTCCTTCCTTCCTTGCTTCTTTTACCTTTTGAATTTCCCCTTTATTCAATTTGATCTCTGGAATGTGGTCTTCATTTATAAATGTTCTTAACCATTTTAGAATTTTAGTTTTACTCAATATGATATATTTTAGGTCATTTGAGCTTATCTTCATGGTAATTAACCTTTCTTTATGCTCAACTACTTTTTTCAACCTCTTTTATGCTATGAGATAGGTTGTTTCAATTTGTAAACTATTTGTAGTTCTTCCTCGAATAGTTCTTGCACATTCCCTTCTCCGTCCTCTTTCATACAAAAATTTATGAAGTTCAAGGCTCTTTTATTACTCTCATGATTAAACTCTCTAAGATTATTCATTTCCTCTTTGATAGGTAGTTTATTTATTTATTTTTTCTTCTAGCTCTTTGATCGTGTTCTTCATTTGAAGGTTTTCTTGAACATCTGCTTCTTGGGTTATTTGTTTCTTTCCATGGCTTTGTTTTTTCCAATTCTTGTAATCTCCTATCAAGTATATGAAACTTATTCACCAACCTTAATATTATATTTTCTATTTAGTTTTGAATCCTATCTTCAAAGGATGGAAATTTATTATTAAGCATTGCCTCTAACTCTATTTGCAGTTTAGCTTCTCTTTCTTCCATATGTTTGTCTAATGATTTTATATACTCACAAAGACTATCTAGGGTTATCTTGTTATATCTCCCCTTGGTAGATGTGGTGAAATGTCCATATTGAAATAGAAAAATAGAGAGGAAATACGATATAACTAAGACTAATAGAAGGAACTTGTGCACTTTATAAATTCAAGATCTGCCTCCTTAGAGTGATTTTGAACACAAATAGAATGTTTATGATGTTGAAGTGTGCCATTTGTGAAAATTCCTAGTAAACAATTCATTCAAAGGTAATGAAAATGCCTCGTTAACTCTATCAGGTCACCAATGTGCTTAGATCACCAATATTCAATCACATGTAATAGATTTCCAATACTAAAAAGTACTCAAATAACAATCAAATAGCATGCACTAGCTCCATGGACTTAGATGCCCTCAAATTGCATGCCCTAGATATTAGATGGAATACCTTGATCACCATGCTCAAATTCCCTCAAATTGCATGTACCAAACCGCCAATAACCAGTGAAATATTTAAGGAATACTATATCATAGTACTTGGTGCAATAGAAAATACTTATTGCAATAGTAGATAATCAGTACAATAGCCTTAGATCGCATCCACCAGATCCATGGACTCAAAGGCCCACAAATTGCATGTACCAAATCTCCAATACTTGGTGTAATGTTTAAGGATCACTACAATATCCTTAGCTAACATGCACATGATCCATGGTTACTTAGTGAAATAACCTCATATAACATGGAACAAATCTCAAACATTTACAAGGAAGCACCAGCTAGCACGCATCGAATCCAAATATAATACAATTTGGACTCAAATCACAATCCTTAATGCAATAATGTCTAACAACATGCACGAGATCTCGAACTTTTGTAAGGAAGCACATCCAAATACACTTACTGCAATAGCCTCAGATAACATACACTAAATCGATTTCTATGATAAAATGAAAAAACAGCGATAATATAAATTATTAATAAATAACTACAAAATCAAGGTAGTTAATTTAAATCAAGATAAATGTCGTTTTCATATTAATTAAATTAACTTTAATTATATCAAATTAACTTGTTAATACATTTATACTTAATTATTATTTGGATTTTCATACCATTATCAATTATTTTCATTCATTTATGATCTTAAATTATAACTATTAGTTTAAAAATTACTTTTTAATAGTCAACAACAATTTTGGGATTTGTACCCATTCTTCCACAAATTCTCCTCTAGCCACCCTAAATCTCATCTCAATCCTAGTAAGATATGTTGTCTTCACAAAAAAGAGGTAATGATTGTAAAAAAATCACTCATTCTTTGGATGTGGATCATCCAAAGAGTGGGGTCCATCAAAAGTATGGAACGTGGGTACTCGTTGGATGTGGAATTTAATTATGTGTCCAACAAGTGATCTTGCTCAAAATTTGGGTAAAACCTCAAGGAGAAAAGTTGAAAATACAAAAAAAATAGTTTTTTTGTCTCTTTTCCTTCAAAATGTATAACTATTATTGTATTCTTTTAACTATTATTTTATTATTTTCTTTGGGAGGCCCATTTTAGACCTCAAATTTTCTCTAATGATTGGGTAGGAGATAATTCAGATTGAAGGTCTATTGCAGGGTACATATTTCATCTTACTTCATTTATGATTTCATGGTCCAATAATAAGTTGAGTGACTCTTTCTCTTTCTTCTTATGAAGTAGAGTACACTGGGAATCTATGTAAGCAACTAAAAAAAACAGTGTGGATCTGACATGTTCTTACAGAGCTTGGAATGGTTCAAAATTTTCCTACTGAGTTAATATGTGAAAAACAAAATGCAATTCAACTTGCATACAATCCAATGTGTCACTCCAAGACTAAACACATTGGCGATGATACTCATTACATTCAAGATCTTGTTGTGGATGGTGTTATTTGTTTGACTATTGTCCCGCGGAACAACAAGTAGTCGATATCTCCACCAAATCCATGAAAAAAGTGGAGTTTGTGTATATTCAAAGTTTGTTAGGAATGCAGGAAGTTATCATCATGGGGGAATGTTAATGTAATGCCATATTCATCCTTGCATGTTCCTTCTCCCTAGTCATCATTAAGGGGGAGTGTTAGAATGTGTAATGTTAATATTGCAAGTGTAATGATTTCCAGTGTGATGTCGTATGATGTTATGATGTCTTATATAGAAAAGGAAGTCATAATTCTCCTATCTTATATAATAAGAGTTATCCCACTTGCATCATGGGGTACTATTCTCCTATTACCATTCATCATATAAGGAGGTAGAAAATCATTTATCCCGCATGTATTGTGGGATGTTATTCTTCCATACCTCCAACTATATGATAGAGGTGAAGGAGACCCTTTGGGTATGTATGTTCAGAGATATTGTGAAAATATTATAAAGCTACGATAAACATATTTCGGTGGTACACAAGTGTAAGAGTGGAGATTTCAGAAGAATAAAGATCATATATTCTCGTGGACGTTTCCCTATTTGTGGTTTTACCATGTATATTTGGTGCGATATCTATTTTTTTTGTCCATTTATTACTATTTGATTGTTTGGTGCTTATATGGATATGAGAGTAGGCCAGTTGATTCTTGTTGTTGATTTACATGTTAGTAAATGCATTATTGTATGTTTGTGCATATTTCTCAATGTTAATGAATTCCATCTTCCTCCATGTGTGATCATTCTCCCTAGTCATCATTTCAAGGGGGAGTTTTGGAATTTGTAATGTTAATATTGCCAGTGTAATGATGTCTAGTGTGATGTCATATGATGTTATGATGTCTTATCTAGCAAAGGAAGGCATAATTATCATATCTTATGTAATAGGAGTTATCCCACATGCATCATGGAGTAATATTCTTCTATTACCATTCATTATATAAGGAGGTGGAAAATCATTTATCCCACATGTACTGCGAATTATTATTCTTCCATGCCTCTAGCTATATAATAGAGGTGAAGGAGACAGTTTGGGTATGTCTGTTGATATATATCGTGAACAATATTGTAAAGTTGTGATAAGAAAATGTGGGTGGTGCTCAAGCATTAGAGTGAATATTTATGAAGACTGAAGAAGATCATGCCTTCCCATGGATGTTTCCTCATTTGGGGATTTATCACATATATCCATTGCAATATCTCTTTTTTATCTTGACCCTTCCTTATTATTTGATTTTTTTGTGCTTGTATGGACATAAGAGTAGACTAGTGTATTCCTACTCAGTTGATTTACATGTTATTAAATGTATTGTTGTATGTTCATGCATATTTCTCAATGTTAATGTAATTCCATCTTCCTCCATGCCAGTGTTCCTTCTCACCAGTGATCATTAAGGGGGGGGTGGAATGTGTAATGTTAATATTGCGAGTGTAATGATGTCTAGTGTGATGTCGTAATATGTAATGATATGGATTATTTGGAGAACGAAATTAAGGAAATAATATAAAATAGAAATACACATGCATATTTTGCAAAAAACACAATAGTACAGTAAAACCAAATTTCTATTAAGGAGTGGCTTGGAAAAACACTGCAAACTATAAAGCAATACAAACTATCTTTAAATGGTAGTAGATTATATCTAGAAAGAGATTTGTCGGTCATTCTCATTTGCAAGAATTGAGTTACGATGAGGCCAAAATGGTCTTTTTAACATAAAGCAAAAATGAGAAAACCCCAAACATTAAAAACCCTAACATCGAGAGATTAAACATCAAAAGTTTTGTGGGCCTTTATGTGGTTAGTTGATACATAACTTCCTGGGGGTGCAAATTTTGCATACAATCTCTATTTGGGGCATTCAGTATTTTGTCGAAAAGTTTTGGCCAAGAAAGAATTTGAGGAAAAATAACGTCATTTTGGGCCTCAAAATGACCCCAAAAGATCAAGACCTAAAAAAATTGTAAATCAGATGTCAAGATGGAAAACTGTCTTTGAGCCAGTTGACTAGGTAGGTGGCCACCGATGTCCATTTGGATCATGTTATGATGTCTTATATGGAAAATGAAGGCATAATTCTCCTATCATATGTAATAGGAATTATCCCACATGCATCATGGAGTAATATTCTCCTATTACCATTGATTGTATAACGAGGTGGACAATCAATTATCCCACATAATACATGTGAAATCATTTATCTAACATCTATAATGGGATGTTATTCTTCCATACCTCTAGCTATATAATAGAGTTAAAGGAGACCCTTTGGGTATGCATGTTCAAAGATATTATGAACTATATTGTAAAGTTGTGATACACATATGTCGGTGGTGCTCAAGTGTAAGAGTGGATATTTTTGAAGAATAAAGAATATCATACCTTCTTGTGGATGCTTTTCCATTTGGGGATTTACCACTCGTATTTGGTGTAATATATCTTTTCTCCCTTGTACTTTTTTTCCTCGATTTTATTGGTGCTTGTATGGATAAGAGAGTAGACTAGTTCAATCTTGCTATTGAGTTACATGTTAGTAAATGTATTGTTGTATGTTTATGCATATTTCCCAATATTCTAACAATGCCATGCTTAAAAACAAACTATTGGCTCATCTACCTAACTCTAGAATTGGATAATATCCCTAAAACAAACCTTTTAGATTTGAAAAATTCTCGTTGGATCTCTTGGATTTTCAAAACAATATAGCAAACTGGTGATAAGAAACCTCTATTCCACAAGACTCAAAGATGTATTGGTTTCAACAAAAGTTAAAGTACCTTAATAAAAAAACTTGAAATCTTGAACAAGGAGGTATTCACTAATATTTTCAAGGCTAAAAATGACATGGAGGTTTCTATTGAAAAAATAGAGCAAGAATAATAGTTGAGGGAGGAGAAACCCAGACTAATGAGGAAGAAATAAGATTGCATACTCAATTATATCTAAGGAAAAATGAAGAGAAAACCCAATGGAAGTAGAAATCAAGAGTGAGGTGGCTAAAATAAGGGAACAAAATGCAAAGTTCTTCCACAACTCAATGTGCAATATTCCCATCACAACTTAATCACCTTCATAAAGACTAGTCATGGGACCACTCTTACTAGAAATGAGGATATGGAGAGAGAACTTAAACAAACAAACAAAAAATCCATCTTAAAGACGGATCTATAACCACTACAGATGGAATTTATTGAGGTGTAATTTTTATTTATTTATTTTTTTTTAATTTTATGCTTCATAAAAATAATTTATAATTTAAGAAATTTGATATATGATAGATCTTGATTTAAAATGACTCTACATTGATTAGTGTGTGAAATACTAAACAATATTGTATTTTTTTTTTCTTATTTTCTTTTTGGAAAATAGTTTGTTGAATGCATTTGATCTTAATATAAAAATAAATTCACTAAATTAATAGTATTGAAAAATAACTTAGATAGAGTTTTAGAGTGTATATTTTCATAGTTAATTAATATCATGGTTAGTTTATGGAGTCCACTATATTAAAAAGTGAGAGTTTCCTAAGTTTCGAGTAGACTCTACAGTGTGTATTAATGGATAGTTTGTAAATAACATTGAGAAGTAAAAGATACATGGTTGACTTGGAAATTTATAAGGTAATGAGTGATAAGATAGCCATTTATAACATTAAATAAAAATGGGTTAAAATAATAAGGTTTAGGGATTAGAAAATCAAGTTAATTAATAAATTAAATTGAGTTAAGATAAATAATAAAATAATAGAGATACAATATATAATAATAAAAATATTATATGCTCAAGATGTTAAGGTTGAGAAAAGAACCACAAGTTAAGAATAATACACATACTATAAGGAAATGATACAAAATGAGAAAATAATACACATACTATAAGGCAATGAGAAAAAATGAGAAAAAAATCCATTTGTAGTTTTTAGTAAACATAGTTTTAAGGAAATGATAAAAATGAGAAAGAATCCATTTGTAGTTTATAGTAAACATGGTTTTAAAATTAGTTTAGAGAATGATTAGTAGAGCACGTTGAAAATAATTAAAAATTGATTTGGACTTGGAGAATAGGGTTAATAATAATTAAAAGTGATTATCTCTCTTTGAGAATAACAAGGTTTTTTTAGCAATCCTCAACCCAAACTAAGAACCCAAAACCAGCTATTCAACCTGTTGGTGAAATTATATATTAATTACTATGCAACATTAATTTATCATCCAGGGAATCATAGATTAAAGGTGCAAGCATAGTATGTGCAGGACTAGAGCCCAACCTAGCCTAATTTAAATAACTAATGTTGACAAACACACTTCAATGCATCAACAAAACAAGCGTCCAAAGAATGAATTAAATTAACAAGAAATAAATTAACACCTTAGGTTGATAGACATTACTATAAGGTCATATCTCACAAGTTAGAGCTCGATCTTCCTTTGGTGATTAAAAATAATTAAAAATAAAAATAAAAATGAAATCCAAATCAAAATCAAGTAATCCTACATAATATCACAATCAGAAATCCAAAAAAAGAACAAGCTATCCTTAGATGAAAAAATTTAAATCTTAACTTAATATCACACTACAAACCATTCTTCTGGAGATGAATCTACACTAAGGTACTGGAAATATAATGAACTTAAACTCAAATACATGAAATAAAATCTAACATACATGAAACTAGGGATGGATTCCAGCGCAATAAAAATTGGAGTGAAGGACAACCGGGAACAACACAACAAAATGACCATAGCCACCGACCCAGCATGTAGCTCAGCAATAGGTGAAATTCATGGAACCACAGCAAATAAGTTTGATATTCCCACAGCAAACACAGGATATTCCAACACAGCACACATCCTTCACGATTGAGCCACAGAAGAGACCCACGAAATTCCCACAACGAGTGAGGAAAGCAATGGAACTCCCACAGTGCCCATACTCTCACGCTACAACGCTAAACTAAGCCATAAACAATTTGGAGAGAATAGAGATATCATGGCCAGACGTGAAGGAATGAATACAGAGAGTTTGGCTAATATATATCGTGACCAAAGCAACGCAGCCAACACATTAAAAACTGGAGTGAAGGACAACCAGGAACAACACAACAGAATGACCATAGCCACCAACACAACACTTGGCTCAACAATAGGTTAAATTCATGGAAATTTGTTTGATTTTCCCACAGCAAACACAACAAACATTGGATATTCCAATGCAGCACACACCCTTCATGATTTAGCCATAGAAATTCCCACAATGATTGAGGAAACCAATGGAACTTACACAATGCCCATACTCTCACACTACAATGCAGAACTGAACCGTCCACAATATGGAGTGAATAGAGATTTTGTTGCTAGACAGAATAAAGAGAGCGTAGATAGTATAAATTGCGACCAAAAAATTGATACCAACGCAACCCTAGAGGAAATGCTTAACCTTGTAGGTGATGATATGGTAGAGGTTGGAACCCCAAGAGCCAACCCTCGCCTATTTTCTAGGTTGAGAATCATGGCCAACGCACAGGAACACAATGGCCAACACCCAAGACAGGAAGACTGGATGAACCCCGAGAGCACACCAACAAGAGATGGGAGCCAACTGTTTAAAGAAAAGAATAAAATAAACCATAATGAAGATAACAGTAACCATAAAATTAAGGATCCTAATAGATTGGTCGTCAACCTTTCAAACTTTGTACTAAACTCACCCACCAAAAAACTTCTTGAGAAAGGCCTTAATTTCTCCATTTCCCCCAAAAAGATTCCTGTCAAAGACATAATCTGCAGCATAGAAGAAGGAATTAGACACCTACCAGAAAATGAAGCAGAAGAAGTTCACCAAGACTGTGCTGTAACCTTAAGAAGAGCAAAACCACCCAGACCTAACATTACCAGGGAAGAAAGCAGGGGCCTTAAAGAACTCAAAAACAATGATTGTATTGTGATCCTGAAGGATGACAAAGGTAGAGCTACGGTTATTCTTAACAAAGAGGACTATGATGATAAGATGAAAGCACACTTAGATTCTAGTGGTTGTTATAAGAAACTTAATAGAAACCCTTTGAATCAAATCATCAAGGAAGTGACTGAAGCCATAAAGAAATCCTCCTTGGATGAAGAGATAAAGAAAAAACTCATTATCTCTGACCCCTTGGTTCCAATAATTTATGGTCTTCCTAAGATCCACAAACCTAGGGCCCCCCTCCGACCCATTGTAGATACCATAGGCTCACCAACCTATAGGCTTGCAAAGTTCTTGGCCAACAAACTGAAACCATTAGTAGGAAACACAAGCTCGTTTATTAAAGACTCATCTTACTTTATCAAGAAAATAAAACACAAATGCATGGAGAAGAATGAGATATTTTTAAGCTTAGATGTTGTGTCCCTCTTCACAGTGATCCCCATCATGGAAGCCATCAAAGTCATAGAAGACCTGACGGATCCTGAAACCTCCAAACTCATAGGCCTTTGTCTCAAGTCCACATTTTTTAGTTTCAAAGGTGAACTTTATGAACAACCTTGTGGAGTGGCTATGGGTTCCCCCCTTTCTCTCATCATAGCCAACCTCTTCATGGAGAACTTTGAGCAAAAAGCCTTGAACTCTACTAATCCAAAACCAGAATGGTGGACCAAGTTTGTTGATGATACATTCTTAATATGGGCTCATGGTAATGAAGAACTAGAAAAATTTGTTGAGCATTTAAACAAGTAAACTGAGTCCATCAAATTCACGAAAGAGTTTGAGGAAAACAATGCACTCCCTTTTCTTGATACATTATTGATCAGAAAATAGGATGGAAGCATAGCCAATAAGGTCTACAGGAAGGGAACTCACACAGAACAATACCTTCATGCCCTTTCACATCATCACCCTAACCAAAAAATGGGTGTCCTTAACACTCTGTTCACGGGGACCCTTAGGGTTTCTGATAATGACCACTTAGACTCTGAGATAGAACACCTATGCAACGTATTCCTCAGCAATGGTTATAACCTAGCTCAAATCAACAAAGCCCTCAAGAAAACTAAAGCCCACGAAAATAGACCAAAGGTTTTACCCAGAGAGAAAAAATTGGGTGACCATAAGGCATTTTTGCCTTACATTCAAGGGATCACAGACAAAATAGCCAAACACCTAAAAAAGAAGGACATTGACTCTGTGTTCTCTCCTCCAAACAGTATCACGAAGCTCCTTAGGTCGGTAAAAGATCCAATCGACCCAAGTCTTAGAAAGGGGGTTTACCTGATTCCCTATGAATGTGGGAAAACCTACATAGGCGAAACTGGACGGTCCATTCGAACTAGGGTTAAAGAGCACTCTGTCGATATACGTCTCAATAGAACACATAAGTCGGCTTCAGTAGAACACTCTCACGACATGATGCACCCAATAAAAATCGAAGATACGCATGTGCTAGCACATGTTGACAACTGGTCTAGAAGAAGAATTAGAGAAGCAATTGAGATAGTTAAAAACCCTAATTGCCTAAACAAAGATGACGGTCTTTCTATTAGTTGGTCTTGGTTACCTAACCTAACAAAACTGAAGGATAACTAATTAAACCTAGCTTAACTAAGTTCTTGGTTTAATTATACAACTAAAATTAAAGAATATAACTTTAATAAAATAAATCTAAACTAAGGGTAATAATTAATAAATTAATTAGTTTGATTAAAATTTAAAAACAAAAATTAAAATAAAAGCTTTTATTGGAAATTAGAATAAATTTAAAAACTAAAAATTAAAAATTAATTTATTAATTTATAAAACATTAAAATAGATTAATAATTAATTATCAAACAAACACAAATAAATTGTATCTAATTCACTAACAAACTAAACTATTGACAAAAAATAAAATATCATTTAAACCTTTATTAAGATAAAACTATTTATAAAAATTATAATACATTAAAACAAGAATTCTAATTAAACTAATATTAGAAAGTACTAGGTTTATTATACTAAAAACATTAATAAGTGAAAATCTAAAGTAAACCTAAGTATCAAAATGAATATCTATATATTAATTAAATTTAATAATTCACTAAAAACATTAGGAAAACTTTATAAAAAATTTAATTTCAAAAAGCTCTATAAAACTGATCCAAATCAAACCGACAAACTAAGACCTAGGGAGCCCATTCGGATTGAGTTTTTCCTATATTAATACACCTTTGAAAGATGAGTAATCTTCCAGGCATCGCTATGTCCTGATGATGAGCCGCGCTTGGCTTGAAACATTTACATTAACTTTTCCTACCGTTGATTCTCCATTAGATGCCATGAATATTGATAGCGGAATCTTAGCTAATCTAATTCCAAGTTCACAAAACTGATTAAATTATGAAATCTAGGTGGAAGAAGATGGACATAAATATAAATTCAAATTTTGGGTGCAAGAATAAAACAAAATTAAAATTGAAGTGCGGGAACAAAACAGAGCTATAATTTGAGTGCAAGAACAAAACATGAAATATAAAAAATGGTGCAGGAATTAAAATATATATAAATTCTAGTGCATAAATGAAGCATGAAAGATAAAATATGGTGTAGAAGTAAGACATAATAGAAAATCTAATGCGGGAATGGAGTAGAGTCAATGAAAAATCAAATTAAAGAAAACTAATTAAAACAAACTCAATCAAAGAATTCAAGTAATCCAAATCTGGTGATCTTAAAACATTCACATTGNTATATGAGCAGTAGGTTACCAAATCTTGAGGGGCCCTCCCAAACTGGAAATTGCTGCTAAAAAGATCAGCTACAATGGGGAAGACGCGCATTGAATCAACAGTAATCAATTCTCCATTTCAATCAAAACTTTGTTTACAAAATCAACTCTTTAATACAATGAATATTTCTAATACAAACTTCAAGAATGATGATCCCCCCTTTCTCAGCCATATTGCTCTTTTTATACAAGAATTCCATCGGTAGATGGATAAGATCCATCCCCAAAAATCATAAATTCGTTCAACAACAACCAACTCAGAAAATGCATATTTTTGTAAGAATTGGCAGAATGGTCGCATCTATATCTCTCTTCCTGTTGCGAATTTTGAGAAACTGTTTCTGGTTTTTTTTATCTAGATTGGTTTTCTTGAAACCCATTTGGTCATTCGGAAATTTTTTCTCCCATGTGCATGAAGTTCAAGGCGTAATAATTGACATAAATACCCCACGGTATCTTTTTATCTCTTTTAAATTTCGTGAAACAAATTCTGGGTTTTATAGTCAACTAGGTTTCCTAAGAACCCATTTGGTTGTTTTCTTAGATCTGCTCTCATGTGCATAAACATTGAGGCTCAATATTCCCTCCAAAATAAAATTTCTGGTGCAGGAATCCTGAGTGTGCTGGCACAGTAACCTCGGATAAGCCTGGTGCAGGAACGCTTAGTGTGCAGGAACTGGTGGTGCGAGAACCTCTGGTGCATGAAACGTTGGTACATGAATTTGATTTTGTTTGCCAGCTTGGTGTAGGAACATTTTTCTTGGCCACAACAACACATTATTAAACCTTCATTGATAAATCATGATAAAAACATCTTTAATCATTAAAAAGACAAGAAAATAATAATAATTAACCATAAGAAAATAATGACATACTTAGTAGTAAGATACATAATAATTGATATATGATGTTGTAAAAATATGAGAATGATATTATATGATGGAAAATAGGACATTTTTGGAGCCCAACACTCCCCCATGCCTACTGGTTTTCATGTCCTCATGCAAACAATCTTCTTCATTTTTTTATGGGAGTTTGTTTCTCGTGGAGCAACATCCTTAATTTCTTTTTCAAAGATATTGAGGACAAGTGAGAGATGGAATATGAAGGAATGATGGATGATGTGAAAATATAATGGAAATTATGGGTAGATGGTATAAATTAGTATGATAATGGAAATGAACTTAGATATTTTTTTTCATACCTGAATTTGCTTTAAGGCCAATGTTTGTTTGTAGTTCTTTGCTTGATCATTTTGGGAAGAAATGACTTCATTCTCTCATTTAGATCATCCTGATGATAACTTTGTGAATCATTATTGATGGACATGAGGAGACACTATGGATGCTTCCGTGTACCATAATTCATTGCTTTTCATTCTTATGGCCTTATCAAAGTATGCATTTTATTATGGATGGTGGATTTGTGAATGAAAGGGATTAAATGGTTTATGAAAGATAGGGGATGTGTATTGGTTAACCATTAAGTTTCCTTAAACTTTCAATGAGTTAAAGAGTCTCAACATGTTTTACCTCAATTTTACCTTTACTTTGATTCTGTTGCAGGCCAAAAGATGACTATGTGGAATTGGTGCATGGAGTTGGAGCTGAAACTAAAATATGTTGAGAGATGCTGAAAGATTTGAAATGTTGAGAACAAGGGAGAATGAGATACTGAACTGAATCTGTTGCTAGATGAACCGAAATGGAGGGACTCTGAAGATGGTGAGAAGAAGGATCTAAGGAGTACTCCTCCCCCACACCTGTGAGTTTGCATGTCCTCATGCAAAATCTTATTAGAATATATTTCTACCAAAAACAAGGAAAGAAATTGTTGCAAGCTATGGAACCATAAACCCATATAGTCTTCAACCGCTACAAAACCATGGTACAATTCTTATCATGCAAATGAATGTGTTGATGTCAAACATGAAAATAAATCATTGGATTACCAACTATTAAGGTATGTCGTTAACCAATGTGAAGCAACTCACCGTTAATTATAATGAGTGCTAAAGTACCTCAGTGCATCTTAACATGTACAAATAGATGTGTTGAAGTCGAGTCACCTGCAAGATTTGTGAACTAAGAGGCATTGATGAATCCCCATGACTAACAACAAGGATATCTACCATTGATGTATGCAAATTCCAGGGCACTATACAAAACTCAAGTCTTGGTGCCAAGATAATTTGTTGATGTCGATGGGACAAGACCATTGGAAGGTGGACCTTAATGAATTCCAAATCATACAATATGAGTACAAAACATAATAATTTGAAGAATAAACTTAAAAACTTATTGAGAAATTTGTCTGCCGGTTGCCTGGTTTTCAAGCAAAGTTCATGTCCAATTGCGCTAGTAAATTGGTTTTCCCAAAAGGACTTATTTTTTTCTTTACTATTTTTTTCATTTATTTATTTACATCATCCTACCCTAATTTTTACAAAAGAGAATCTCCTTCAGGTGTAGGAGTACTTCTAGTGTAACCATGTGCGTAACAAGATGACAAACATACTCATATTTGGATTTGAAAAATATGCTTTAAAGTATACCAAAGTATGAGAGATCGACTGCTTTGAATGATATAATGAAAATAGTTATTGAATAAGAGAAGGACGCTTCGTCTCAATGATTGTATGGAACCATAACTCAATGTAGTCACAGTGTTCTTGATTCACTTCTTCATTTAGATCACTCTGAATGTCTTCTTCTGCCATGCCATGTAGATCGCTTTCTTTCAGATGATTAGACTCTTGAATGTATAAAGGATCTAGTGAGAGGCATGTTAGGAACTCCTCGATCTCAGGTTCTAAGAACTACTTCCCCTTGATTTTAGGTTCTAAGGATGTAGTCCATGGTTCTTTGGTCTTCGCTTGGTGTTGTTCATGGAACTCTTCTTCTTTTATCACTTCTCGAGAGGCACTGGTAGGTTTTTGACAGCTGTCAATATTTGTTCCTCCTAAGAGACAGAGATTGAGATCACAGCTTTTGCTAGGATATGAGAGAATTCTCTCAAACTCTTGATCACCCTTGAGTCTTTGTTGGTTGATGGGTCCTGTTTCACACATAGATTAGTGGCTGAGGGTTCTTACAGCACCCCAAAAATATTATTTTTTTTAATATTTTAATGAAAAATGAAATGAAAACTAACTTCACACTAAAAGAAATTTTAAGCAAACTAAAAAGAAATAATATAGGCTAATTGCATAATTTAAAATCACACCACACTTTGCAAAATAAAAAATAAAAAAATGAGGCTTCAGAGAAACCCCATCAAAGTGGACGCGGAGGTTATTACCTCTCGTCTTACCATTTTATCTCCTCCCTCAAGTTGTCTTTGTAACTAAATCATACATAAAACAGAAAACTTGTGAAAGCAATTATGCTCTACTCCCTTTAGCACCTCCTCGGCAACGGCGCCAAAATGTTGGTGAAATTATATGTTAATTAATATGCAACATTAATTTATCAACCAGAGAATCATAGATTAAGGGTGCAAGCACAATATGTACAGGACTAAAGACGAACCTAACCTAATTTAAATAACTAATGTCGACAAACACACTTTAATGCATCAAAAAAAAAGCATCCAAAGAATGAATGAAATCGACAGGATATAAATTAACACCTTAGGTTGATAGCCATTACTGTAAGGTCATATCTCACGAGTCATACCTCAATCTTCCTTTGGTGATTAAAAATACCTAAAAAAAATAATGAAAACCAAATCACTATCAAGTAATCCTACATAATATCACAATCAAAAATCCGAAAAAAGAACAAACTATCCTCGGATGAAAAACTTTAAAACTTAACTTAATATCACACAACAAAATCATTATTTTGGAGATGAATCTACTCTAAGTTTGGAAATATAATGAACTTAAACTCAAATACATGAAATAAAATCTAACATACATGAAACAACTAAATCATAGTACACAAAACTGATTAGATTATGAAATCTAGGTGCAAGAAGATGGAGATAAATCTAAATTTTCTGGGTGCATGAATAAAATTTAAGTGCGGGAACAAAACAAAGCTATAATTTGAGTGTAGAAACAAAACAAGAAATATAAAATATGGTGCAAGAATAAAACATAATATAAATTCTAGTGCAGAAATGAAACAGGAAATATAGAATATGGTGTAGAAGTAAAACATAATAGAAAATCTAGCGCAGGAATGGAGCATAGTCAATGGAAAACCAAATTAAAGAAAACTCATTAAAACAAACTCAATCAAGAGAATTCATGTAATCCAAATCTTGTGATCTCAAAACATTCACATTGTTTTAAACAAATGAAATTGCAATTCCTTTATGTAAAATTGTTAAAGAATTTAGTTTGTGAATATGTAAGGAAGAAGGTAAATGTTATCAAATACCATGTAATATAAATTGGATTGCATGAACACCTGAACATGAAAATAATCAAGAGAGGACATACACAGCTTGAAGGTGAATTATAAATTCAATATACACGCATTAAACATCAAATTGAAAACATAGATGAATTAATAGAAACATAAAAAATAAAATAAAATCTAATAAATATAAATGAGCAGCAGGTTACCAAATCTTGAGGGGCCCTCCCATGCTGGAAATTACTATTAAAAAGATCAGCTACAATGATGAAGATGCACAATGAATCAACAGTAATCGATTCTTCATTTCAATCAAAACTCCGTTTACAAAATCAACTCCTCAATACAATGAATCTTTCTAATACAAACTTCAAGAATGATGATCCCCCCTTTCTCAACAATACAAGACTCTTTTTTATAGAATGCCCCATCCATATCTCTCTTCCTGTTGCGAATTTTGAGAAACGGTTTCTGGGTTTTGTATCTAGCTTGGTTATATTGAAACCCATTTGTTTGTTTGGGAAGATATTCTCCCATGTGCACTGTGAAATATGTCATACAAAGAAGCTTTTCTACTAAAAATAGTCCATTTGTAAAAATTGACATTAAAGACCCCACGCTATCTTTTTATCCCTTTTGAATTTTGTGAAACAAATTATGGGTTTTGTAGTCAGCTAGGATTCCTAAGAACCCATTTGGATGTTTTCCCAGATATGATCCCATGTGCACAAACATTGAGGCGCAATATTCCCTCCTAAACAGATTTTCTGGTGCAGGAATCCTGAGTGTGCTCACACAGGAATCTCGGATAAGCCTAGTGTAGGAACTCTTAGTGTGCAGGAACTAGTGGTGCAGGAACCTCTGGTGTAGGAAACACTGGTTCATGAATCTGATTTTGACTGTTAGCTTGGTGTAGGAACATTTTGTTTGGCCACAACAACACATTATTAAACCTTAATTGATAAATCATAATAAAACATCTTTAATCATTAAAAAGACAAAAAAACAATAATAATTAACCATAAGGAAATAATGACATACTTAGTAGTAAGATACAAAATAATGGATATATGATGTTGTAAAAATACGAGAATGTAGACAATGAATGATGGTATTATATGATAGAAAAGAGTACATTTTTGGATCCCAACACAACCTTTAAGGCACATCTCTCTTCCCTAAATTCAATGCATCATCAATCGTTTATCTAAGATCCTAGCTAAAACTAACATACAAACATCATAAAACCCATAAACAATTATTCTGAAAAGTTAAAGATGAGTCTGTGTGAGTTAACAAGGCATTTACCAAATCATGTATTCCTATGACAAATCTTATATCTGCCAAACAAATCAATCCATCCAAAATCGCCTCAAAGAACATATTGCAGATACTCATCATAACCGTATATCTAATTTGTGATTTCTTAGAACTCACACAAATTGTTGGGAACACATATAAATCTAATCATCTATTTTGTTTCGACCAAACCAAAGTCATCCCATCTACACCTCTATACAAAAATCACATCATCAATAAAGCCCCTAAAATTGATAAACACTCTAACAATTTCAATTGGGAGGACAATTATAAATTAAGCCACACTGAAAATCCTTTAATTCACAAACTTTATTAATAAGTTTACTCCTATATTTTCCTTTTCCTAAAATTATTAACAGTAAGCACCTCAACTCTTAATAAAATTTCTTTTGTTAATCACTTTTAATTATTCTTAACCCTATTTTCTGAATCCCTCTCAATTACTTTTAAACCAATTTATTAAAATCGAGTCACACTTTTTGGTAATTTCTTCTAATTGTATTATATTTAACTTTCATCTCCTAAATTTATAATAATAATAATAATATCTTTTTTCAGTATTTTATTAATTATAGATGGACCTAGTCCTTGTACTCCCCAAATAGTCTAATTTATTCTATTTCAAAGTAAAACCTCTTTTATAATTTTAATCAATTTTTAATTACTCTTTAAACTATTTTTACTAAAAACTACAAATGGTTTTTTCCTCATTTTGTCAATTTTCTTAAATTAATTAATAATTAATTATTTGATTAACTAACTTGATTTAATTTAATTTATTATTCCAAGAGGTACTTTAGTATGAGGGAGAATTGTAATTTTGTGCTCAATGTAAAGTTGACATGTGGCACTTTAATAAAATAATGAAAGATTAAGTAAATAATTAGTTTACATTGCTGACCAAACCTACAAGTCAAAGTCAAAGTAACACATGACACTTCAATAAAATTATAAAATATTAAGTAAATAAGGATTTGAACACATACTAGAGATTTACATATTTAGCCGATATATATTCAACTTAACTAGAAAATTTAAGGAAAACTTTACACCTTAAAACATTTGATCGCTCTAAAAGTTTGGTAAATCAAACTTAATATGACTATATTAATCAATAAACTTAGAGATTTACATATTTAGCCGATATATATTCAACTTAACTAGAAAATTTAAGGAAAACTTTACACCTTAAAATATTTGATCGCTCTAAAAGTTTGGTAAATCAAACTTAATATGACTATATTAATCAATAAACCTTATTCTCCTGAACCCTATTATTTTAATCCATTTTTACTCAAAGCTACATATATATTGTATACTAGAAGCTTGAATTTAAACTGAAAAATAAAATTAGAATACAAAATAAAGCCAAGGAAGATAAAACATGTAGCTATACCAGTAAGGACACACAAAGACTGCATTAAGAGAACATATAAACTATTAAAGGACTTGGGTTTTGTCGTCGGTTTTCTCCATGGCTAAGTCAGGAATTTGTGAAAGAGTGGCCATGGAGTCAATAAGGAGGCCCACTTTTGAAAGTGCATTTGTTAAAACATCCATCTCTTAGAGTTGATACTGTCACTGTCCTCCTCACGGTCTTGTAAGACTCTCCATAGGAGAATCTTTACAATGCAATCTGGGTCCATGCTTTTTTACCTACCGCGCTCTAATTGTTCGATTACTGTTCATTAATAGCACATGTCCTTGAGCCCAATTACCTCATACGACATGTTTTCTAAGACTTTTCCAGCTACCCTCTCCAGTGTTGGTAGCGGGATATGACGGCAAAAAATATTTTACATGTAGCAGAGTAATAAATGCTGTGGCTGCCGTATTGTGGACCGTTGGATCTCAAACCTGTTTGAAATCCAACCACT
This sequence comes from Pseudotsuga menziesii, assembly GCA_001517045.1. Classification (NCBI taxonomy): domain Eukaryota; kingdom Viridiplantae; phylum Streptophyta; class Pinopsida; order Pinales; family Pinaceae; genus Pseudotsuga; species Pseudotsuga menziesii. The sequence goes on along the minus strand of LPNX010978681.1, from coordinate 4,305 downwards.
CACAATGCAGCTGCCACACCACAATATTCAACATGCAGCAGAGTAATAAATGCTGCGACAGCGATACTGTGAATCGTTGGATCTCAACCTGTTTGAGATCCAACTGCTGCTCACAATACAGCGACCACAGCATTTATTATTTAGCTGCATGTTGAATATTGTTCTCCCGATATGACAGTGTCCTCACCCCCATCCAGGAGATTGGAACCTCTTTTTGCTAACTATTGACAATCGAGCTAGAGCCCGTTGTCTTCAATCATGTCGCAATGCCATTGGCAGTGCCCTGTTTTTTTTTTTGCGTACTCCCTCATTGGCTAAATGATCCACGATTTTATTGGCCTCTTGTCTCACATGAGAAGGAACGATTAGAGGAATGCAAGGAATAGGGGAGACAAAGCTAAACATATCATCATCCTCCCATCTCCAATTCTTGACCAGTATGCTAACCGGGGTACCATTATGAAATCTTTTAACTAGGCTAATGAGAATGTTGAGTCTCCTTCCATGACAAGCTTAGAATACTGCTGTTGTATGGCAGTTTTTAAACGGCAGCAGATCCTTGCTAATTCAATGACATTATTGGTTCCTTGCACAAGAATCCATGGAATGTTATGAGGGGCTGACCAAAGTCATTGTGGAAGATACCACCATAGATAGTCTGACCTGGGTTGCACCATCAAAGTTGAGTTTGACGAAACCTTGAGAAGAAGGGGACTAGGATGCGGCGCAATAAGTATGAACATGCCCTTTTTTATTTAACGGGGGGAGTAGGGTGCAGATTGAAAAATGAGTTGTTCTGAGCGATTGATTTCAAGGACTTGATCTGAACAGGAGTGAATATTGACTGTCTCCTCAATGTCATGCTTGATTTTGACCCAAACGAGGTTAGGATGCATTCTATAATCCTAAAAGATACGACGGTTTCATTCCTTCCAAGTTTCCCCAACCAGGAAACCTAGATATAAATGCCAAATCCTATTGAGAAGTGGATTGCAAAATGGATTTATTAGTCATTTCTCTATGGTTTGCTTGATGTTGTCGTGTATACAAGACGATGTGTGAAATATCGTTGCTCTGGTATCCTACAAAACATCGGTGTAAGCATATTCAGATAGTAGACGATCGACTGTTTCAGAGTTGGATTGGCATAGCATAGAGAGTAATGGGCCTTCCAGAGATCTTTTGAGAAGGTTGTCCCACGTGAGGATACGCTGGTGTGATACTAACCAAGAAAGGAGCCGCTACCTTGGGCCATTATTTAGTGGTACATATTTGTTGCCATATTTTACTTTTGGAGGGGCTTGGTGACCAGCTGCTAGATTGTAGGCCTCTTTTATGGAGAAATTTCTACTGGAGCTATACCCCCTCATATTCAATCCTGCCCAGATTTTTGCTTCAGATGGAATTGTTGAATCTCATTCCTGATGCCCTCCCATTCCTCTCTTCTCTCACCCAACCATTCTGACGCATGGATCCATGCTCGGTGGTTCTACTGGTTGGCTCGAAAATGCCAAGAATGTTTAACCTTTAATCATGTTGTGATCCCTAATATTTAGCTGTGAAAGAGCATAGGATGGGAGTCTATGAATTTCGGGAGCTGTTACTACGATAGCTCCGAGAACAAGGAAATATTTCCTTCCTTAATCTCCTAAAAGGAATGTTTTTGTATCTATTCTCTATTAGTCCAAGCCAAATTAATCCTTTAATTTCACTTTAATTTTAGATGAGGTTTTGTGATCGATGTCAAGGGCGTATTTGTCTTTCTGGAGTTGAATCCGTGCTTCCTCTCTGTAGAAATCTATCTCCATATCTTGGCCCCCATGGTTAAATTGTTGATTTCTCGGTCTCACAAACTGCTGAAAGGTGCAACAATATGTCGATAGGTTGTTGTTGGAGGGTGAATTGGTTGAAAAAGAGAAAATAAAATGGATTTAATTCTTGCTAGAACTATTCATCCTTTATATCTCTAATCTTATTGTTTTTTAAAGAAAACGTGTCTATCTATCTATCAATCAATCTTATCATTGTAGTAAACTTTAGGTAAGTGATCTACCTACTAATCCATTGGTGCTTTCTTATCTTTAGAGATTCTGATTGAAGAGTTCCATCAAACTTAGGGGCATTCCTATTGTCCTTTAGGGAGAAATGATATTTTTTTACTTGTACTTTATCATTGTATTATGTTTTTACATATATTAACATAATCATTATTTTTCCCTAATAAAAAAAACATATTATGAGGGCATATGAGTTTTGTGGATTAATATTATAAAGACCATAATGCACTGTAATAAAGGTAGAAATGTCACGATCTTAGTTGTTGCTATAAATATTTTAGGTCTACTTTTAAAACTTAGCAAATGTTAGTTAATCCTCAATTTCAATATATAATTTTTCGAGATACTTGAATTTGTCATTGAAAAGAGTAAAGTAGACTACTTATCATAGTGCTAAATACATAGTTGAGATTTTTTGCATATTGAAGTAAAATATCTTACAATGTACAAGAGCATCCATGCCTAGATGGTAAAAAAAATCCCTATTGTAACAACATTGAACATATTCCCTTCCATATGTTTAATGAGGTGACCAACCTAACAAATATGTGGTGATATTACAATCCCAGAGGTTGAAGAAGGGAAATACACAAGTCTTTCTACTGATAAATCACCAGTCCTAGACCGTCTTCAAAATTGCTAGAGCCATGGGCCATCATGGATTCAGTTTTTAGAGAGCACCTTCACTTGGCATGTATTTGTATGATAATAATGATAAGTATACCATTCCTCAAATGTAAAGCAGTAACAATAGAGGGTGAAAATATAATTTCCACTATAAAGTGATTAAAACCTTGTAATAGATCAAACCCTCTCATCCATGGATTTGAAAAAATAAATTCCACTATAAAGCAATTAAAACCTTGTAATAGATCAAAACCTCTCATCCATGGATTGGGTAGTGTTCTGCCATCAAAGACTACCTTGAACTTGGTGCCATTCCTTTAAAATTTATGCAAGCAAAATTATGTGAGATCTTATTCATTTATGGAAGATTATTTCTTCATGTAGATTTGATCTATTTATGCCAAATCAATTTTCTAGCTACATTCGCTCATTTGTTTCAGTAGCTCCATCGACCTTTCCTATGAGTAGGCATTGGGTTTATTGACTAAAAACCATGTACCTTGCATGTAACACACCTCCCTCCAATACATATATCCCTACTTGAATTAAACAATCCTTCCACCATTTTAATATGAAACAATATTCCATTTTTCAAAATTTTAAAAGCACATTTATGAATGATTATGATATGGTATTGGTCAACAAAGAAACTCCCCATAACAAAGGTAGGAGACAAAGGCATTGGAAACAACTAGACACAAACCAAGAATTAAACACCTTAATTGTTGATGTCGCTTGGTTTATGTTTCTACATTTTATTTATTATTCATATCTTTAGGAGAATTTTCAGCATTCTCCTATCACATATAGTAAAAGTGCTTAAAAAATTTTGTTTTCTATCCAACTTTCAATATACTAAGGATGATATGGAAAATTTTGAAAGATGACATAAATAAATTATATAAAATAAATAAAATGAATGCAAAAATTAGAAACAATATTCTTGTATAATCAATATGTTTTATGATATGTCAACATTTGGCTATGGTTGAGTCAAATCACCCTAAAGGATTTTAATTAACCTTGCGGGAATTAAGTTGTTTTAATCTCCACTTCCTATTTCACTCTGCAAAATGTATAGTACTTGAACGTGTAAGTGTATTAATAAAATAATGTTAAAGAAATTGATCATAAACCATCAAGAAATGGAATGGTTTACGCTTTTTATGTTTAATGGGTTACTACGAAATAGAGTTGTGTATTTTTACTCTTTTGTTGTACTAACAAGAAATGTCATTTGTTTGTTTAAACAAATATTACAAAATGGATGTTTATTCCTATTCTTTGGAAGTATTTTGTTGACTTCTGTAAAGAAGGTCAAATTCTTTCTCATCCTTGTGTCTATGAGTTCTTTGTTACTTGTCTTCAATCTTTTCATTGTTGGACCCTTATTTTCCATCCTATGTAGTAAATATTAAGAAACATATCATTGTAGTGGCACTTAGCTTAAAACACTTAACAACATCTTCTTAATTAATTATTAAACCTTATAAGTAACCTTGAATGTCATTTTACAACGATCTCGTAGAGGAAGAGAGAGAGATGGGTGGGTGGTAAGTGGTAGGGGGGTGTGGAGGGAGGGAGAGATGGGTGAGTGGTAAGTGGTATGGGGATGGGGATT